>OW386289.2:61988822-62588822 GCA_936432065.2 Rutpela maculata
GGTCAATGTCTTTGGTTGATGAATAAAAAATAAAAAATAATTTAAATTATATTTTCGTGGTACTTTTTAAACTGACTTTGTGGTACTTTTGAAAAATCCATTTTAAGACCAATTTTAGCGTACTTTTGAAAAATCGATTTTCGAGCCAAATTTCAAGGTACTTTTGAAAAACTAATCTGCGGGTGAAATTTTGGCGTACTTTTGAAAAGTCGATTTTCAAGCCAAATTTCAAGGTACTTTTGAAAAGTTAATCCGCGGGTGAAATTTTGGCGTACTTTTGAAAAATCGATTTTCAAGCCAAATTTCAAGGTACTTTTGAAAAGTTAATCTGCGGGTGAAATTTTGGCGTACTTTTGAAAAATCGATCTTCAAGCCAAATTTCAACGCAGTTTTGAAAAATTAGTCTGCAAGTGAAACTTTGGCGTACTTTCGATAAATCGATTCCTGGGCCAAATTTTGACGCCCTTCCAAAAATATTATTTTTCAAAGTCCAATTTATGGTACCTTTGAAAAAGTATATTATTCATAAATCTTTGTCATTATATACTTCTACTCTCATATTCTGAACCAAAAACATTTTTCCTAAGTGAAAACTCGGTGTTTCTTCGAATTTTCACCTGGTCATTTCCAACGCCTTATAGAACCCAAAACGGTCCTTATGGACTGATCTGCGCCTCTGCAGACTCCCAAAAATGTCTTTAAATGAAATTTTTGCCTAAGTCGAATTTTGATTATGTCTTCAACTTAGGACGATTTTGGAGAGTTCTACAACAATAACACAAAAATGTGATTTCAGTTTTGTTTAGTTAAATTTTTTTAGAAACTTGGCTGATCTATCTATTCATGGTCTTGGGTTGCAAGAGGATTGAATAAAAAAGAAATTATGGCTTAATAATTCTTTATTTTGCAATAGTTTGTTTAATGATTTCTCATACTATTGTAAAAAATACTTCCACAACAATATAACGTTGCAATTCTAATGCTTTATATTATATCAAATAAGCTGAATACAATGAATGCAAAACGTGAAATGGTATAATAAAAGGCACATTTGCAAGGCATGTTGCTGGTAATAATAGTAGCAATTTACATGTTTGACGTTCTAAATCATGTTATATAGAGCTGAAATATATCATATTACTAAATAGAGTATTAAAAAATATGTTTAGACGTGTTTTTACTGTAATGAAACTTTCACAAATAAATATACGACATATTTTCATGAACTTGTCGAGAGGTCCTTTTATAAAATGTAGTTTGTGTTGCTATTGTCTGTTTGACGTTAACCGGCTGAGATTTAAAGAATTCGTTATAAAACAGGAAACAGAATTGTTTTAAACGGGCGATTTACTTGCATTGATAAAACGTATTTTAAAGTATTTTACATTTCTAAGTGTTTTGTTCAAAAAAGCAAATCTATATGCAGCATTGATGCTTAATATTTTTAACGAATTCAGAAAATAACTAAATATAAACATTATACTCTTCTCTGGTAGTGCAGTGCGATGATATTAGGAAAATGTTTCGGAAAGTTTTGGGACTAGCCAAAAATTAGTCTACCCCTTACAGAATTTCCTCAGATATCTGAAAAAAAAACAGTGTTGACCACTCAAAACGGTTGCTTTAATTGTTATTTAACTTTTTGTAAACAAAATAAATTTTGCAACTTAGTTTTTTGCGTATATCTTTGCTTCTAAAGGTCGTAGAAAAACGTTCGACTGTAGATACAAATATAAAATCTGTATGTTAACGATATTACGAGAAATAGTACATATTTTTACCATAAATAAAATGTACTTTGTCCCGTTGAAAAATATCATTATTTTTTTTTGCAATTAATTTATAAAAAGAAAAATTCAAACTGTTATATTAAAAGATCAAATTCATATTTTACAGTTCTGTTCCGGTAAATAAGATAATATTGCAAAAAATATATAATTTGCGACTTTTTTATGTAAAAAATCAATTTTGCAACTTAAACAAATGTAAAATATCTCAGTGGATTTTGCATAAAACGTATTGCAACCAACGGCATTTCAATTGTCATAAAGAAACACGAATTAAAAAAAAAATGTGCTGCCATGCTTTGGAGCTGAGATATGAATAATTCACGTTTTTTGCGATTACGGCGAAATTTGAAAATATTTTTACTTGAAAATTTAACTGAATATTACTCAGAGTGCATGTTATTGTTGCAGAACCCTCCAGAATCGACCTAAGTCGAAGACAATCAAAATTCGACTTAGGCAAAAATTTCATTTAAGGACATTTTTAAGAGTCTGCACAGGCACAGACCAGTCCATAAGGACCGTTATGAGTTCTATAAGGCGTTAGAATTGCCCAGGTGAAAATTCGGAGAAACACCGAATTTTGACTTAGGAAAATATGTTTTGGTTCGGGATATGAGAGCGAAAGTATATGATGGAAAGGATTTATGAATAATATACTTTTTCAGAGGTGCAACAAAGTTGAACTTAGAAAAATAATATTTTTAAAAGTGCGTCGAAATTTGGCTTGAAAATTGATTTATCAAAAGTACGCCAAAATTTCACCTGCAGATTATTTTATCAAAACTGCGTCGAAATTTGGCTTGAAAATTGATTTATCAAAAGTACGCCAAAATCCCACTTGCAGATTATTTTATCAAAACTGCGTCGAAGTTTGGCTTGAAAATTGATTTATCAAAAGTCCGCCAAAATTTCACTTGCAGATTATTTTATCAAAACTGCATTGAAATTTGGCTTGAAAATTAATTTATCAAAAGTACGCCAAAATTGGTCTAAAAGATTATTTTTTCAAAGCCATTTTAAAAGGTACTCCGAAAATGTACTTTAAAAAATATTGAAATATTTTCCATTTTTATTCCTCCACCAAAGACATTGACCATTGAGGTATGGTCATTGAATGCCCTGTTTTAAACTAAAAATTTGATAAAAATCAATGCACATGCACAAGGCCGTTTCTCGCATAGAAAGAGTTTGGATTTATTCAGCGGCTCGCAATTTGGTCGAGCGCGTTGAGTAGTCCATACAAAGAGATGGTAGGAAAGCCAATAGCAGGCTTTCCAAATAACAAAGTTATAGAGGAAAACGTCTTGTGCATAAAAAACCAAAAATTCAATTCATTTAGTAAAACTTTTTTAAGTTAAAATCAGTCAGCCGTAATTATTAAAATTACAAGTCTAAGACTTCTCTAAAAAGCTCGCATTTTGATTCTGAGAAGGTATGCATGAATCTTTTCTGCCCAATGGATCGTTAGCGTAAGCGCTGTCGCTTGTATGGTCTGAAAGCCGTTTGTCTTAATTGGGGAAGGCGCGATTCTTACAATAAGAATTTTGCTATAATCCCTTCTTGTATAACCCTATCTGTTAAATAAACGGATTCTTTGAACTATTGCATCTTAATTGATCTTGAGACTTGTTGCTAGTGTATAATCCCTGGAATTTTCGTACCGAAAACCGGATGTGTCGAGTTACTGCACCACACTCGACCTTCTAGTTGCTGTACGGAAGTTCGATAGGGATTTTTTAATGCGTTTTTCTCAGAAATCCTCGGGTGTATAGAGTCCGTTATTGGCAGACAAGAACGTGATTAGCACGACAAAAATTAATCCCACCGAAGAGAAATTCTTCGATTGGGATTTTTTTATGCAAAAATTTAGCTTTTCAAAAGGTACAAAAACCTAAATCCAGGAATTCACGGCCAGAGAGAGCGCAGTTAAAGATCTGAGGTGGTGCCGCCTTGGTTCATTATTCGGCTATCGAAGTGCATCTTATCTCGAACCCGCCTGGGAGGTAGAAGAACGGGGTAGCACGCGACTGGCGCCCCCTGAGAAATAAATTGGTGTCGCATCATTTTGACGCCCGGTAGTGCGTTCTTCTACATTATCAATTACAAAAAGTGCCATGCCTATATATAAATGGGCCACGGAAAAAAAATCGAGAAAATTGCATCTTGGCGCTCGCGCTGACGTTAGACGATAGATCCCCCTCCGCTCTTCAATGACGATGATGACAATGATTGTCTGTACGCAGAAGTGCGAGACGAAATGGACAGCGAGTCCGACATAGGAAATCAACCTAAAAAGAAATGAGGACAGAAAAATAAACTTTATTTTGTATATTCAATAAATTAATTTTCAAATACAAAAAAAGGTACCTTTTTCTTTTCCCCAATAAGAGTAAAAACTATTCACTCATCAATGTGTTATCAAATAAATTTTATGTAATCTTTAAATATTTATTTTATGAAGCAACGTAATTGAATGATTTTTTATTGAATATACAAATTAGTTTATTTTTCTTTCCTCATTTTTTTTAGGTTGGTTTTCTGTGTCGGACTCGCTGTCCGTTTCGTCTCGCAGTTTTGCATATAGACAATCGTTGTCATCATCGTCATTGAAGGGGATCTGGCGCCTTGCGTCACCGCGAGCACCAACGGTGCAATTTTCTCGATTTTTTTCCATGGCCCATTTATATAATATATAGATATTTGTAAGTGACAACACACACTCTGGGAAATATTCAGTTACATTTTCAAGTAAAAATATTTTCAAATTTCGCCGTAATCGCAAAAAACGTGAATTCATATCTCGGCTCCAAAGTATCGGAGCACATTTTTTTTTTTAAATTCGTGTTTTTTATGACAATTGTTTATTGTTTTTGGTTGCAATAAATTTTATGCAAAATCCACTGGCATATTTACATTTGTTTAAGTTGCCAAATTGATTTTTTCCGTAAAAGTCGCAAATTAAATCTTTTTTACAATATTCTTTTTAATTATGTAAATGTTCGTCAAATACAATGTATTTACCGAAACAGAACTGTAAAATATTAATGTAATCTTTTAATACAACAGTTTGAATTTTTTTTGTAAATTAATTGCAAAAAAAATAATTAATATTTTACAACGGGACGAAGTGCATTTTATTAAAGGGTAAAAATATGTACTATTTCTCATAATATCGTTAGCATACAGATTTTATATTTGTTTCTACAATACTTCAAAGTTCGAGGATCGAAAAATTCAATTTTTTCAGTTTCTTACCATAAAATGTTAGTAACAATCAAAGATTCGTTCTTTGCGTATACCTACCTTATAGGGGAGCTCATGATGAAGAAATTGACGGATAGAACGTTATTCTACGACCTTTAGAAGAGAAGATAAAGCAAAAACTAAGTTGCAACATTAATTTTGTTTACAAAAAGTTAAATAACAATTAAAGCCGTAGACCAGTGCCAATAGTTTTTGTGAAAAAAAAATTCTTAGCAGTATATGGGTCGTGGGAAAATTTAGTATTAATGGTATATAATTGGGGAAAAATCGATTGGACCGCAACAGATAACCGGAAGTGGGGTGGGGATGCGAAAAGGTATGTGTTTAGGGGTAAAATGTGGCTTGACTTTCGGCCTCTGGAAACCGGTTTGGCACTGGTCTACGCCGTTTTGACTGATCAACACTATTTTTTTCGGATTTCTGAGTAAATTCCTGTAGGGGGTAGACTAATTCTTGGCTAGTCTCAAAACGTTCCGAAAAATCGTTATTGTTGAGGCTAAATTCACCGGATTATGGAGTATCGCAATTTTTTGAAAATAAGTTGATTTTACTTCCCTCTCTTCTCTAACTACAGACCCATATTTTTATTTAAAATTTCGGAAAAATATAAACATTTTTAAGGCAAGATTAGTAACATATTTAAACAAGTTTAAATTGATATAAAATAGGCAATTTGGGTTTCAATAAAAAAAAGTCAACTAGTGATGCTATTGCGATACTTATTGGTCAAATGTATTTAGCTTCAGATAAGTAGAAGCCATCGCTATGCGCCTTTTTATACCTAACAAAGGCTTTCGACATAGTATGTCATATTCAATTGTTAGTAAAACTTAAATTTAAGGAATTACATGAGTAGTTTTTCATCTTTTCAAAACATATTTAGAATATAGAAAACAATGTAAAACTTGAAAACGATATAAGCCATAGCGGGACAGCAAGCTATGGTGTTCCGCAAGTCTTATTCAAATGATGGAAAATGTTCAGATGTCGAGAACCTCTGCTAGTACATAATCGAAGTACGGAAATAAAAAAACGTTTAAAATTATAAATAGGTACATAAAAAATTTAACTTTCTTAATTAAAGCAATTGGTAGTTTTTGTAGCTTCCTATGAGAAAAAGAAATTCGTATTTGCGTTCAGGATGCAAAAAACACATAAACACCATACCCAACATGTTCAATTTGGAAATATTAATTTTTTAAAAAATAGACACCGTATTCGTATTCTCTAGATATAATTTAACCAGCGATCATACTCCAAATGTATGTTTTGCGCTAATATGAGTCATTGTAATTAAAAAAAAAATCCAGAAATGGCCGCCATCTTGGTTCCTAAGGGAAACTGTTGACGCATCCTAATCGATAATGAATCTCTTTGGTGTGAGGACCAACCGCGCCAAATGACATCCTGTGGAATTGAAGTGCAGTGTTCGTCCTATTTATGCGGCGTACCGCACCCATTACTTGTCTGAGCACTCTTGATGAGTAAGTAGAACGCATGGATATCATCTCGGCACGTTTTCCTAGAATCTCGAAGCCTTGGTAAGAGGAGTTGGGGAAATATTCTTGTCGTAGCAGTCGCGGTTTTGATGAACGAGCACGTGTGTACTTGTGTAGTTGTAGTATATTAACGAATAAAATTTATTTTATGCATTCACAAAAGTTATCACACATTAGAGAATAAGCAGTACCAATTTCAGCTCAAAATATATATGTACAGCAATAAATGCATGAAACGCGAGAGATACGATATCTCATCGTCTAGTTAATGTAGAAGGGTCTAATTACTTCCACAAGTAGAAAGTATAGTAACGCAATTTTTTTTTTAATTTTTGTTGTTCAAATAAGCTTAGAATGTCATGAAATGTCGAGATTTTAAGTAAAAAAAAAATTATGTTTGTCGGTCTGTAACTTTTTTTGTGCGCACAATTACTCTGGAACCGTTTAATATATTGACTTGAAATTTGGTAAACTTATGTATTTTAATGAGATCTGGAATTTGATTATACTTTGATCTTATTCTATTGAAGAGTTGAGGGATAAATTGGGGTAAGTGGGGGAAATAGGTAAATCAAGCAAATAAGAGTTCATAAAAAGGGTATTTAGTATACATAAGAGAAGCTAAGGTTTAAAAAAATTATTGGCATTAACCACCCTTATTACCACCCCACTTCGCTATTAAAGGGAGTGAAAAAAATAAAATTGTGATTTAGGGTGTGTACAAGAACCAAAGGCCTTAACATTTTTTTTACTTCATCCACCCCCCCACTACCGATGTCGCGTATCGTTTTATGGGTTTATGAGGTAGGCGATTTCAAATATTATATTATTAAAGTTCCATAAACAATTATTCTGCATACAAATTTTTTTTCGTTGTGAGTAACTTGAATAGAAAATCTGGATGTTGAAGTAGTGATTTCTTGGGCGGTGTGTTTTTTTTTCAAATTGTTTGTTCTTTGAAGTATTTTTAACATATGACAAAAGTAGTTGGCTGTATACATTTTTTCGTAAAAAAATGCATTACAAATAAATGCATTTTACAAACATGCACGAAATGTAACTTTAAAATAATACAAAAAAATTATCTTCGTATAACCAAATGGCAGATTTTCAAATTATTTTTAAAAATCTTGTTTTTTATGGAAAATAATATTTTTTTTTTTGTAATTTTTCATAATGGCTTACATCTACTGGACTTATAATTTCACTAAAAAAGATTAATTATTTCGTTAGTAATTTCAGTTCATGTAAAATTAGAAATTTTCGTAGTTTCTATTCATTTGCAAAAAAAACAAAATGGCAGGTTTTTAAATTCGTTTTGGAATTTCAAGATTATAATATTGCTTTGTTGATGCAATGCCTTAATATAATAATATATAATTATTTTGCTCCAGGGATGAATTGGAAGATGAAGAAGATGATTGCGTGATCTAGATTCATAAGAGCTGTATAGAAACAGTTCATTTATATGAGAATTTCTTACTATTTAGTCGTTTTTTGTTTGTAAGAATTTGTTTCCTTAATGTAATAAATGTGTTCAAAATAATTAAACTCACTGTTGTGTATGGAAACAAGTCTTTCTCGACAAATTCGGAACCCCATAAACATAAACGGGAAAGGGAAAGAATGGGATATTGAGCACAATTAAAAACTTACTTATCAATAAAATTCGTGAGAAAAGTAATATTTTCAGATTTTTGAAAATTGCGCAGAACCTTTAAGGTGTAGTGATAAATATATAGGGACATAAAAGTGTCTTCTTCACAAGAGATTTCAGTAAAAAAAGAAAATCGAAATCGGACCATTAGGAGCTGAGATACAAAAAAAATTAGTGTGGCTAATGGCGGCCGTCTTTAATGGCCTCCATTTTGGTGTTCTGCACCGATTTTCAAGTGTCTCCCTATCTAAAAAGATACCTTTTGGCATCAACTATGACCATAGAAAGTGGCACATTCCAAAAAAAAATTGCAGTTTTCTTTTGTGTACCCGACGTACTATTATATTCGTACATTGCTTTGAAAATATGAAACGTATCTGTAAATTTTTGAATATAAGTAAAAAATATTACAAATATGAAAGGACAAGAAAGTACCCTTTTTATATGCTGTTAATTACTTTCATGTTCAGTGGAAGTATAGTGATACAGAAGAAAAATTTGAAAATTTTTATTTTGCAAATAGGCTTAGAAACAGATTTTAAGATTGAGATTTTAAGTTTGAGCAAAAAAATTCTGTCTGTTTGCGAAAAAAAAATTCTGTCTGTCGTTTTGTCGGTCGGTCTGTCGGTCTGTCGGTCTGTCGGTCTGTCTGTAACTTTTTCTCGTGTGCACGATTACTCTGGACTTGAAATTTGGTACACATATGTATTTTAATGAGAACTAGATTATGATACTGATCTTAATCCGTTGAAAGGGTTGAGGGGTAAATGGGGGTAAATCAAATAAGTAAGAGTGCATAAAATTGGTATTTAGTATATATAAGAGAAGCTAAGTCCTCAAAAAAAATTTTTAGCATTAGCCACCCCCATGACCACCCCCACCTCGTTATTAACTATCACCCCCTTCCACCACCCCACCCCCACTACCGATGTGGCATATCGTTTTATGGGTTTTTGGGTTAGACAATTTCAAATATTATATTATTAATGTTCCGTAAACAATTATTTCCACATACATTTTTTTTTGTTGTGAGAGACTTGGATAGAAAATCTGGATGTGGAAGTAGTGATTCCTTGGGCAGCGGTTTTTAATTTTGACCACGCCGGTATACTAATAATGCTAATCAATGACATCACTCTAAATATATAATAACACATCATTATTGGAAGTTGTCCAAGTTTTTCCATTCTCGTTTGAAATATTCAGGATGACACATAAATTATTCAAAATAAACTTACTATCACAAATTAGTCTAAAAATTGCTTTTTTGCGCAACGTTGATATTGACATTTGTTTATTTATAACAAAATGGGAAGTGAATCCTTTTTGTTTAGGTACGGAAAATGATTGACAGACAGACAAATTATTTCATTTCTAGTCCACAATGTATTTTTTCCAATACTCGGTACGTCATTATTTTTTTCCCACAAGGACAACGAATACAGAATGCTCTTAATAATATTCCAGTATTATATCATAAATCTTTCTGTCGTTCTCATGCCAATTCTGAAGTTCGTTCAGACCTATTAATAAACACCCTATTTACTTCCGGCAAATATGCAAAATAACTGGCGGAACTAGAGGAATCTTTAGTGTTTGAAGTGAAAACTTTGCTCTCTAATTCGCAAACTATGTATGCATCTCCGCCTAGGCTAACTTGGGAAAACCAACATTCAGCCACATTACTGCTGACAAAACCAGTGTCAAAAGTGTACCAGAGATAATTTGTAACAAACAGTCGTAACTTCTAGGAAAATACGCCTCAGGGTATATGAAAACAAAATATAAGTATAGTAAACATTAGGCTCTTCAGCCGGTTTATTGAACTTTTAGATAATTGTTAATCTATAGGATACTCTTCGCAGTTTTTTTGTAAATAATGTCGGTTTTAAATATTTGTATCATTATTTATGTCAATTTAGTTGGTGAACTCCTCATCAGTATTAAAGTATATAACGCCGTTATTTTCTGCAAGAGAATTATCTTTATTAAAGTCTCCAAAAAGGGACAAAAAATATAGCCGGGCTATTTTATAACAAACTATATTTTAAAGGTAAGATCGGAGCAAAAGTGAATCTACTAATTAAATCAAAAACCTAGCTTATTACTTCAAAGAAAGAGAATAAATCCCTGTCCGGGATATACAAAGGTAAAATTCGTGAATAAAGTAAGGGACTTTGAAATAAAAAATATGTGATTAACAATAACAAAATTTATTACAAATATAAGGTACTGGTAGAGCAAAGAGATATATACAGGTTGTAGACAAATAAAATGTGCTGACGATAATAATATTCTACAAACAGATATCAAATTGAAGGTACACACAGAGAGGCAGACATAAATATAACATAATAACAGAAGGTAATTCGTAAAAATATTGGAAGATTGGAAATTTGCCCATTCCGAATATTTAATATGAATGTAATTATAAACTAGTAGAAGTATTATACTCTTCACCGATTTACTGAACTTTTTATATGATTGTTACACATTCTATAGGATACTCTTCGCAGTTCTCTTGTAAATAATGTTAGTTTTTGGACGTTCTAAATTTTGTGATACCTCCTACTTTGTTGTGAAAAAAAAAATATGAAAAAAAAAACACCACTCTCTCTGAGGGATTCGAACACAAGACCTTTGGATTGCGAGGCAAAACTTTAGCCATTTAGTACACGCAAATTAGATTAAAAAATAGTGAATAGAAGAAATAATTTATAAAGTAATAATATTTGATGTGCGTACTCTAGTTAGAAATAGATACCCAAAAAGTTCCCCCTCAATTTAGAGGAGGTACGTCCCTTTTTTTGCAAAAAAACCACCCCTAACGGGGACTTAAAACTGGTTTTTCACTTTTATCTTGTAAACCCTTCGTCGGAAGAGAAAAGAGCATAGGAAATAAAAAAAATGTCGTTAAATTCTGCATAAAAAATGTTCTATTAACCTTGTAGCTTATCCTCACCTATTTCGCGCTAACAGCGTCCGAACAGAGAGGTAGTATGGAGCGCATGTAAAAATCCTATTTTACAGCGAATATCATATCTCTGTATGATATTTTCAATAAATAAAAAGAAAAAATAAAATAAATAAAAAGAAAATAAAAAAAAATCATTCGTTAGCATTTTTCTTGTTAAGTAGCCGGTTTTAAGATATTCGCTGAGAGACTTCGAATAGGATCGATTTTTACCTGTGCGCTCCCTCTGTTCGGGCGCTGTTAGCGCGAAATAGGGAGGATAAGCTAGAAGGTGAATAACACATTCTTTATGCAGAATTTAGTAACAAATTTTTTATTTCCTATACTCTTTTCTCTTCCGACGAACGGTTTACAAGATAAAAGTGAAAAACCAACTTTTAGTCCCCGTGTTTTTTTTGCCTAAAAGGGACGTTTCACCCCTAAACAGGTATCTATTTCTAACTCTATCTAGAGTAGGCATCTCAAATATTATTACTTTATAAATTATTTCTTCTAAAATGTCTAACTTGCGTCGACAAATTGGATCATCACACATTACTACAAAAATTGTGTGTAATGAATATTATTCGAGAATTGTATTTTAACGGATTAGATATATTATTATGAAATATGTATATTAGTAAAATGTATAAATAAAAAAAAATTATAGAGAATAATATTTCGCAATTTTTCTATTTAAATACAAGTGACAAAAATTAAGATTTTTTTTTTTTGAAGTTATTAATGAACTTTTTTATTTACTGATTTGGCTAACGCCAATTTACCTTCCAAATTTCTGTATAATCGGACTTTTCATTCTTAAGTTATCGTGCTTAGAATAAACGTGACGGATTCACAGACGGACGATCGGACAGGCGGACATTTTCAAAGTTCAGAATTCGTTCACTAACATAATGATATGAAATTTTTTTCTTTACTAGCGATATTTACTGTTCTAGAAATGTGCCGATCAAATGCAATATACTCTTGGTTTTTGCGAAAAGTATAATAAATCAATGATTACGAATTCAAAAGCAGTGTAATAAACTTAACTAAAACGTACAAAATGATGTGCTGATACACCATCCACATTTTACAAAGGTTATTATACTCTTCGCAAAAAACGAAGAGTATATTTTATTTGATCGGAACATTTCCAAAATCGTAAATATCGTAGAGAAAAAAATTTCATATCATTGTGTTGGTGAACGAATTCAAAATGTCCGCATGTCCGTCCGCCCGTCACGTTTCTTGTAAGCACGATAACTTAAGGAAGAAAAGTCTGATTGTATTGAAATTTGGAAAGTAAGTTAGTGTTAGGGGCGAGCGTAGAGGCGATTTCAATGTGAATATCGACTCATGTTCGTGGCCTGCTTCCCAGATATCCTATTCCCCCACATAAACTTCCTAAACTCTTAACCTCCCCCTCAGAAATTGCTAAACACATAAAATACTCCCCTAATAATAAAGCCCCCGGCATTGATTCAATTCCTAATATGGTTTTAAAAAACCTCCCCCGCAAAGCAATAGTTCAAATCACTTATATCATAAATGCTATAATTAAACTGCAGTATTACCCGCCCAAGTGGAAAATAGCTATTGTGGTTCCGATTTTAAAACCAAATAAACCCCCACACGACCCTGGTAGCTATAGACCCATTTCCTTGTTAAACACATTATCAAAACTTACCGAAAAAGTTATCTTAGGCCACATAAATCACTTAGTAGGGAAAAGCGGCTAATTCCAGCACAACAATTTGGTTTTAGGTCGGGCCACACTACAACCCATGCCATTTATAAGTTGGTGCAGGACTCGTTGCACAGTTTTAATAAAAAACAGTGCAACGTAGTCCTGCTTATTGATATCGAAAAGGCCTTTGACTCTACATGGCGAAATGGCCTCATTTATAAACTAGACGTGGTACATAAGATTCCCAAGTACTTAACTGCACTGATAATGCCCTTTCTAACTGATAGATTTATACATGTTAGGGTAAATAATTCCCTCTCAACACAAACTAGGCTCTCCGCAGGAATTCCCCAGGGATCATCCCTCTCCCCTATCCTTTTTAATTTGTTCACTTCTGATATTCCTGATTATCCTAACACTTCCCTCCTATTATACGCCGATGACGTCACCCTGTACGCCACCAGCTTCTATGCCCAGACAGCTAACCAAAAAATTAAGTACCATCTGCAGAAACTTATTGCCTTTTACGATCAGTGGAAAATAAAAATAAACCTACAAAAAACTGAATTAATCAATTTCAACCGCAAATTCACTAACAATAAAATTTTTAATAAATTGGTAATTGCTGGGCATGAAGTGGTGGAACGAAAGACTGTTAAATTTCTGGAAGTCACTCTTGACAAGCGACTCTCCTTTGTCCCACAAATCACACGCGCCATAAATTCAACCTATGGGGCCCTCAGTAGGTTGTATCCATTAGTCAACAGACGGAGCAAACTCACAACACAAAATAAGCTAATACTCTATAAAGTTATTTTTAGGCCAATTTTAACCTATGGATGTGAAGCCAGACACCCAGCTTAACAGAATTCAAATCACTCAAAATAAAATACTCCGTTTGTTGACTAATTCACCGCGATACATAACCATCGAGGAGCTCCATAGGCTGACCTCTTTACCACGTACCACCAATTATATAAGAGATACCTCTCAGAAATTTTTCTCTCTAAGGGTAGGCGTCTCGGATATAACCAGGGATATTGCCTACCATCCTATCTCATAAATTGTCCGGTCTCTGGGGAATCCTGCACCAGGCAAACATAAAATTACAAGAGGTATTATTACTTACAAACTTTAAATACATCAACACTATTTGCCTTACTAATTTTTTGTTCTTTTATTAGGCTGACTATCTTTTTCAAGCAGGTTTTTACACTGTTTTCCTGCATGATCGATAAATCGTTTCACAGCTTTAACTTATCTACATATATTATCTTAAACTTATCGTATAAAACATAAACGCGTATCTATTTTTAGAAATACGTTAAAATAAATCAACCAAATAATAAAGGCTGTGCGTTTATTCCCTGGGTTACCAGCAGCCCATTTACAGACGCATCTCGTCTTCGCGACTTGTTACATTTGTAAATACATATTATATTGTATACTAAATATAATAAATGATACACCTATGACATGTAAATACTTATAAACAATAAAGAGATTTTGAAATGGCAAATGGCAATGAATATCAGTCGATATTCCATTGAAGCAAAGTCAAGTGCGGTTAGTACTTGGATGGGGTCCCATCTTGGGAAATACAGCGTTCTCGTTCCAGCTTCTAGCGGCTTGTATATCAGTGTATACGCAGAAGTTACGTAATTTCAGACGAGGATTACGTAGTGGATATACCATCCTTCGGAGGGGATGTAAAGCAGGCGGTCTCTCGTCTATTAAATCTTAGGCAAGTAAAAGATCCCTACTCTTCTTAAAGGAAGAGGTTCGGCAAAATTTCCAGGTTGGGGGTAGCTCGTCTCCTGGCGTCGGTGATAGGCCCTGGTAGCGGAAATAGGCCGACGTTAAATAGTTAAAAAAAAAAGTTAGTGTTAGCTAGAGGAAGAACCCTATTGTTTTTGAAGAAAATCAATCAGTAAATAAGAAAGTTATTAACCATTTAATTTAAAAATATATATTTTCTTCATTTTATCGCTTGTACGTAAAAAGGAATCTTGCGAAATGTTATCTCTATAATATATTTTTTTGTTTATATATTTTACTAATATATATTTCATAATAAAATATCTAATGCGTTGAAATGTGATTCTCGAAAGATATTAGATAGATTAGAGACATTCAATTTTTCTAGTAATGTATGATGGTTCAGTGGCTAGAGTTTTGTCTTGCAAGATCTTGTGTTCGAATCCCACACAGAATGGTTTTTTTTAATATTTTTTTTCATATATTTTTTTTTCACAACAAAGTTGGTATCACAAAATTTAGGATGTCCAAAAACTAACATTATTTACAAGAAAATTGTGAAGAGTATCCTATAGATCGTGTAACACTTATATAAAAATCTCAGTAAATTGGCGAAGAGTACCTACGTTTTTAGCTTGTTTAAATTAATATTTATACAAATTTTAAACAATAAAGACGAAAAGTAATTTCTTTACGCCGAAAAAAGAGAGACAAAAGTTATAACTAGCTCCTAGCTAGTGGAATGCAAAGTTAACAAAAGAACGCACTAACACCACCGGTGTAATTGTTGAGAAGCCTGCCAGATATTGGGAATCGCTGATGACCAAACGGAGGAAAATAAATGTGTAAGTACTTAAAGGAACTGAAGAACTGCCGCAAAACGGGCGAAAACACCGTTGTTGATTAGAAACACAAATTTTGCAGATTGATATCAGCTGTAACCACAATTAAAGGCAACACTATATCATTATAGGTATAGTTAACACTGGCACTATAATGTCCTTTATTATTAACTACTTGTAAAGCAAACATAATTACTTTATCAGATTTTTATTAATTCTGCATGTATTTACGAGACAAATGGTGATATAATATTTTATAAACTACTATGTAAGATTCACCATTGTTAGTTCAATACCACTATTAAACAAATGAAGGGCTAAAATTCTAACCACAAACTGACGACTTTGCGAGCCCAAGGCCTGACGAAGAGTGTGTCTATAACATTAGTTTGAGGTTTTATATTCGCACCTAGCGCGCTACTTTCCAGGCCAAGCGTCCACATTATGCCATAACTGTGGCCGCTTATTGGAAGAAAACTTAAGAATGTCTCTTTGTGAACAACAAACCATTGGATAGTACCGGCTTTAAATAATTTTGATAAAAATAACAAATTAGGTAATTCTTGTAACGAAGCTATAAAATAATGTAATTTATCGGATTTTAATAGAAATCTACGAATACTTAAAAAGTTGACCGTTACAAGTAAAAATAAACAAGTAACTATATCCTATCCATTCCTGGTTCGCCACTTATATTTTCGAGTCAATTAATCAAATAAAAACAATTTTTTATAAATTAAAAGTACAAACAATTATCCTTCCTGGGCACTGGTGCCAGAGCCAGCCAGACACCTACGTAGGGAAGCGCCGGTCGTGCAGTTGAAGGGCTGGAAAAGAAGGGACAGAGTTGGGCTTGGAAAACAATACCAATACAGTTTCACTCCTTTTGCTGCATTGCAAATTAGTAAAACTGTATAACTATAAACATGAATTTACAGAACGCCTCAAAGAGTGTGAATTTAGTATGGATAAAAAGGTCACTGCAATATAGCCAACAATGAACAGGTCGACAGATTAGCAAAAGAAGCTATATTAAAAAATGAAAATATCGTAATGAGGCTATATTCCCCACTATTAAAAACTTGTATTTTAACGAATGGTGAAACACTTACAAACAAAAAGTAAAAGGGATATATTATAAAAATATCCAACCAGCAATAGCCAAAACGCTATGGTTCAAAGACAGTAAATTTAATAAAAATAACGTAAAAAATATATGTAGACTAAGATTCAATCACGTACTGATTCCAACGTACCTACTGCCATTGCCATTACCAATCATTACTTAAAATGCATAAAATTCAATGGGGGTAAAGGATATACAAGATGTAAGATATAATAACGATGACTAATCAATAACACAGCCCCACAAAAAAAAAGTTTTTGATATGGATGACTGACCATAGTATTCCTATGTATTTTTCGACGCTGAATCCGAATTCGAGGTCAAAAAAATTCGTATACCCCCAAACTTTTGTGCTAGAGCCAAAAACAACCCCGAAAATGGGGTAAAACCGTCCCACACAATCAGGATTCAATGAATGGACGTAAATTAATGGTGAAAGACATGGGAATGGAAAATGTTTTATATTCAGCAGTCACTTACTTGAATATTGACTGGAAAACTACCCTTATAATATGCTGAAAACTCCCCCTGTACAAGCATAGAGTATATAAATGCCAATAAATCGCGAGAAATGTTAAAGTTTTTATAGTTTGGAATACAGTACATGAATCTTACGCGTGTCTCAAAACCACCTATATAACAGGGTGGAAACTACCCTTATATAAAAATAGACTGCGTGAATACCAATAGATTGTGGGAAATGAAGGAGTTTTCGATATTTTAATTCCAGAATAGAATCTTGGGTGACCCTGTTCTACCTTATTCTTAGTCGGTACAAAAACTACCCCTATAATAGGGTGGAAACCATCCTTGTCACAGAATAAAGCGCAAATGCCAGTAAATCACGGGAAATAACTTTTTTATAGTTTAAGTACAAAACATGAATCTGGAGTGACTCCCAGGGCACTTCGTTTACTCGTGACCCAAAATCTCTGCTATAAAGGGTGGTAGCCACCCTTATATAAGAATAAATTGCATGAATACCAATAAATCGTGGGAAATGTTGGAGTTTTCGTTGTTTCAGTTCCAGAATAGACTCTTGAGTGACGTTGATCTACCCTATTCTCACTTGGTATCCAAAATCATCCCTAAAAAACCACCCCCACATAATAAAATGTACATATGCCAGTTTTTCAATTTTTCTTCTCAGAATACCTTTTCTTCTCATTTTCAAGTGATCTCCTCACTGGCTCTCTTTTATGTTCTTCGTGCGTGTCTCTTTTCATAGACCAACAGTAGTCGGCCATCATGTGGACATCCCACCTTTCTTGATACCGCTTCCCCATCTCCGAAATATCCTGATGAAAGCGTTCGCCTTGTTCTTCATTGTATTCACCCAAATTTTCTGGATGGCGGACAACTGTTGGTCCATAATAAGAGACAAACACGAAGAACACCATAGGGAGCTAATGAGAAGATCATTTGAAAATAAGAAAAAAGGTATTCCTAGAATACCTTCTTTCTTATTTTCAAATGATTTTCTCATTGGCTCCCTATTGTGTGTGTTTTTTTAGGGATGATTTTGGGTACCAAGTGAGAATAGGGTAGATCAACGTCACTCAAGAATCTATTCTGGAACTGAAACAATGAAAACTCCTACATTTCCCACGATTTATTGGTATTCATGCAATTTATTCTTATATAAGGCTACCACCCTTTATAGAAGAGATTTTAGGTCACGAGTAAGCGAGGTTCCCTGGGAGTCACTCCAGATTCATGTTCTGTACTTAAACTATAAAAAAGTTATTTCCCGTGATTTACTGGCATTTGTGCTTTATTCTGTAATAATATTATAGGGGTAGACTTTGTACCGACTAAGAATAAGGTAGAACAGGGTCACTCAAGATTCTATTCTGGAATTAAAACATCGAAAACTCCTCCATTTCCCACAATCTATTGGTATTCACGCAGTCTATTTTTATATAAGGGTGGTTTCCACCCTGTTATATGGGCGGTTTTCAGACACGCGTAAGATTCATGTATTGTATTCCAAACTATAAAAACTTTAACATTTCTCGCGATTTATTGGCATTTATATACTCTATGCTTATACAGGGGGAGTTTTCAGCATATTATAAGGGTAGTTTTCCAGTCAATATTCAAGTAAGTGACTGGTGAATATAAAACATTTTACCTTCCCATGTTTTTCACCATTCATTTACATTCATTCATTGAATCCTGATGTATGGGACGGTTTTATCCCATTTTCGGGGTTGTTTTTGGCTGTAGCGCAAAAGTTTGGGGGTATGCGAATTTTTTTGATCTCAGATTCGGATTCAGCGTCGAAAAATACATAGGAATACTATGGCCAGTCATCCAGATCAAAAACTTTTTTTTTTGTGGGGCTGTGTAATTAATAATTAATTTCCCCGAGTGGACGAATTCAAATAATTACAAGATAGCACCAAACAAATATTTGGGGAGAAAAAACAAAAATTTTTATGCCTGGCTAAGTTCAGTTAAGATGGAGTGGGTACGTGGTCGCAGTTGCAATGGTAACCTGAAAACAAACTACAAAATAATCTAACGAATGCATATTTAACAGTAATAAGCACCTAGTATCACAAAGTTACGATACGCATATACATGGCGGCCCCTCTCGAGGGCGGTTAAATAGATGGGCATGATCTGAACAGTGAGTTCTTAAAGGTTGAAAAACAAAATGATGTGCGGAGTCAAATGACGCCCAAAATTTGTATGTCGCAAAGTAACGTAGGAAAAGGCGCCTTTTTCTAATTGTACAAAAGAAACGGGCATAAACTATATCATACAAGGTATACCTACCAAACACATAAATGTGATGTCTAACCACTACTAATATACTAATACATAAAATGATGCTTACTTAATTACATGGGAATATATACGGATATCTAAAAAGTTGCATAAATATGGCTTATTCTAGTTATACAAATATCAAACAACGAGTTTGTAACTAATTTACACGTAAAATCTTAACATAAAGAAATGTAAATGAGCATAAAACAGATTGAAAATATGTACGAAAGGAAAGCTGCTAGGGGTGCCAAAGGAAATTTTCGGAGTTCCAAAGGAACCCTAAAATATAATGACAAAAATAGAACTTAGTCCTTCGTTAAGGTGTAAAGGCGTTAAGTAGTACTTACGGTTGTAGGTTCTTTCCAAAAAACAATTTCAACAAACAAAATGGAGGACTATGCCAGCTTGAGATCCCACAAAATTTTATTTCATCACCAATATAATAACCACAATTGCCAATAAAAACCAAACCAAACCGCGATCAAGGCTGCGTCTTTCAATTCCGTGTTTCCACGCTATCCATATTCACATAACGCTATCACCCAGGCGGCTGGCGTAGTTATCTCCACAAAAACCAAAAAGCAACAACCACAAGCGAAAATCCGCCATTTGCCCGTGCTGCCTTTCTCGGCATTCGGTTCATCAACAAAGCCAGATGAGTAGTACTGTTAGGCAACTCCACATACACAACCTCAACCATCTAACGGTCGGTAGGAGACACCAACAGCATAAGTGGTTAACTACCTTCGAAGCGCAAAAACTATGAAGATGTAATGCGAGAGACAGAATTTCCAGTTACAACGAGCCAATCGGTTGTAAAATCAAATTTAAAGATACCTCATTGTGATTGTGGTAAATTAGGTGATGCGGAGCATGTACTATTTAACTGTGAATTAAATTTGTCGAAATAATATGCAAATCAAAGATATCACAACTACTAAGCTCTAGGAATATTGAAATATATAAATTACTGTGTGAACATATATAGAATTTATCAATAAAATGGTAATATCTAACAAACTAGAAGATAAATTATTTGTAATATAGTCTTAAGTTATCCTCTTGTTTATCCCAGTCTAACCTAAATCATTCCAAGGTCCTTCTTATTTATGAATAAGGCTAGTCGAAATAGTGTCTCTGTATTTCCCCAATCAATCAGGAAAAAAATTAAGGTAAACCTGAAAAAAAAAAGGAGAACAAAAGAAAGAAATAGGAATTAAAAAAACTATGTACATACAAAAAATACAATTATAGTAATACTAATAAATATAAAAGATATCAAGGTTAAGTAGTAATAGTGTAAACAAATACTAAAAAAAAAATGCAGAATAAGCAAATAAACAAATCGTCACCCAGGGATTATGTTGTTCTATACCCACATTTGCTCGAAAATACGTTATATGCACCATTTTTCTTAGAATTTTGAGCTTGTTCTATATCCGTAAAAAAAAATTAGCTATCTTCTTTAATAAACCAGATTTCAGTGTCCAGTTTGTGCTACATCTCAAGTAAAAATAAAAATTAGTTGTAATTTTAAGCTATATCCGCATTTAAAATTGTATTGGCCTATATCCCTTAAATATATGAAATTATGCTTCAAAATCATTTTGTCCTATATTCTACTAAATCCACTTTAGTCTATATCCCATTTATAGTGGCTGGAATTGCTGAGACAGTATTGTGACTGTATTGTTCTATATCCGCCAGAGTTTTGGTGCGGGCGTGAAGTTTGTCAGTGTGTCAATGTTTTTTGTGTATTTTACGTATTAAATATTACATAATGAATATAATAAACAAATCACTGCCCCCATCTAAGCCATCAGGTAATAAAAAGGGGAAAGGAGGAAAGAGGAAAAGAAGAAAATAATGAAAAGAAAACTCTGAAATATTTAAAGTTAGAAACGTGTTTGTTTATTTGTATTTTTTATTATATATAGTTACTTTAATAATGCAGTTATTTATGAGAAAAATAAAATTTTATAAAAATTAAAAATCATTTTAATAGTATAAGTGACAGCACATTCAGCAATATCCATAAAATTATATTGCAGTTTTCGAAAATGACATCTTATTCTCGTATATCCTTGCAATGTGTTCTACCTATATCCGGTCAAACAAAAAAAAAACATTTTGTGGGCTATATTCATTTTTTAAATTTTTATTTATTTTCTCACAAAACAAGTATAAAAGCAGTAAATTAATAAACACTGCACTTAAAATTAATTTCAATATAAAATTCATCACAAGTAGATATATTTCAGTTTCATTCAGCAAAAGTTTCAAAAATATACTAATCTTCATATCATGTAAAATTCATAAAAATGGATATAGAACAACATAATCCCTGGGTGACGAAATTGTAAAGGCCATGGCAGGTTAAGATAAGTGTCCGTGCCTTTGCAACATTTTTGCGTGTGGTTTCTTCCAGTGAAGTATCTTTGCGCAAGACACACAAAAAGTTTTGACTTCATAATATCCGGGAAAATTTTCTTTTCGAAAATCCGAAAAAAAATTTTTTCTTAATCAAGTGAACCAATTTGTTTGTATTTCACATAAATTGTACATCTACTTGTAACAATTTATTAATGATATTTCCAGGATATCTTTCTATGAATAAAAAGAAATTGGTGCTTTTGAATTTTAAAAAATTTAAATACGTACTTACACGTTAGAGACACCCACCATTTTTCTATTAATTATACACTATATAATAAGCTACAACATATATTTTTCACAAAACTCTATCTAACGTAGTCAAACTGGAAAAGATAATGTCAGGAACATAAAAGAATTTTAATGCCATGGGCGTATGAAGAACTGTATGAAGCTTTTAGCTTTAGTTCAGTTTCTAAGCCCTTAAAAGATATTTTGATGTTTTGTTTTGTTCAATTTTCCGCTTTGAATTAATTTTTTAATATTGCACAGGAATTTATGGAACTGATAATTCGAGTTTTTGCCGGAGGCGCCGCGTGTAACAATTTATCTTTAATTTTCATATTTTGAAGTTCAAGATATATTATGGGGCCATCCAAAAAATACGTTCGCTTTCAGATAGGAGGGGAAAATGTGACAAAATGAACGATAAGAGGGTGTATGAAAAGTTCTCACAAAAAAATGAAAAACAATTTATATTTAGTATTTCAATTTCGTTCTCTCGTGGCAATCTATTCAACAGATTTTATTTTTAAGTTTAATCGGAGGGGGAAGGTTTGCAGACGTTCGTTTAATGGGGCGTTTCGCAAATGTTACAAGTGTAAGTAATATTAAGTAATAAGTAATAACGTTCTTAATTGGCCGATTTTAACATTGTTTTTAAGCTCAAAATGGATAATAAAGTTCTTCATACGCCCATGGCATTAAAATCCTTTTATGTTCCTAACATTATCTTTTCCAATTTGACTTCGATAGAGTTTTGTGAAAAATATATGTTGTAGCTTATTGTATGGTGTATAATTAACGAGTAAGTACGTATTTAAATTTGTCAAAATTCAAAAGCATCAAATTTGTTCTTATTCATAGAAAGATATCCTGAAAATATCATTAATAAATTGTCATGAGTAGATTTATAATATATGTGAAATACAAACAAATTGGTTCATTTGGGTAAGAAAAATTCCTAGATATTATGAAGTTTTTGAAGTCAAACCTTTTTGTGGTAGTATCTTACACAAAGATACATCACTGAAAGGAACCACATGCAAAAAGGTTGCAAAGGCACGGACACTTATCTTAACCTGCCATGGCCTTTACCTTACACAAAGTAAACAAAATATAACAAAACAAACCAGTCGGCAACACTGACCTAATGGAGTGAGCACATTCCCAATTTTTTAAAATTTAAATGCTAAAGAGCTTTTTATTTATTGATTGACTGTGTTGAAAAACAACAGAATTCTTCCTCTAGCTAACTCTTAACTTACTGCTAATCTAAATACCGCTAAAGAAATATGAAATTTAATATTATGTATTCGCTAAATACCAAACGTCCTATTTTATATATAAAGCTAAAGTTGTGCTGTAATAAAAGGGCGTAGCAGTTGGTTTTAAGAGAAAATTCCGTTTAATCACGGTTGAGTTTAAGTTGAAAAGTTTTAGTTCTAAAGGAGCACCCCAACTAATTTTAGCAATATGAACGTTTAGAGATGTCAAATAAAGAGTAATAATTTACTGAAAATGATGAGTGTAAATTAATTTCTCGACTTTCAAAATATGTTGATGAAATAATAATATACAGTAGCATTTAAAATTAATAAATAATAATAATTAATAAAATGATTTTGTAAATAACCAATTAAATGGAAAAAGAAGTGTCTAGCTGTGTTTTTAGACCTGGTTAAAGCTTTTGATACGGTCTCACATTATATACTAATAAGTAAATAGGTATAAGAGGTATTGCACTAACTATAATAAAACATTATTTAAAAGATAGACAGCAATATATCCGAATTAATAAAATAAGTTGAGTGAGCTAGTAACCACTAAAACTGGCGTTCCACAAGGAACTGTGCTGGGATCAATATTGTTTATAATTCATATCAACAGTATTTGCATGTTAAATACTCAAATGAAAATAGTATCATATGCTGATGATGCGGTATTATTATTTCATGGTAATGATTGACAAAACACGATTCAAAATGCATCAATAGGACTCGTGGCTGGATAAAAATCAGCGGCGGCTGGTGAAATTTCAATATTTTTTTTCTCGTCTGTGGCGCATGGGACCCATACGAAATTTGGGAAATAACATCTAGAGAAGCACTTCTCTAATGACCCCTAAAAAATTTTGAAAAAGCAGTTTGCGAAAAAATTTTTGAAAATTTGCTAGCCTCCCCTGGGTCTAGGGACCCCTGTTTACTTTTATTTTTTTTTGTCATATGCATTTGACTTTTCATAAAAATGCATCGACAGATTTTAGAGTTTGTGAAAATATTTTCATTACTAACTGAAATACAATGAACTGAAATTTTGTAATTTACAATTTAACAAATTACAATATTTCAATTCGTTGTATCTCAGTTAGTAATGAAAATATTTTCACAAACTCCAAAATCTGTCGATGCATTTTTATGAAAAGACAAATGCATATGACAAAAAAAAATAAAAGTAAACAGGGGTCCCTAGACCCAGGGGAGGCTAGCGAATTTTCAAAAATTTTTTCGCAAACTGCTTTTTCAAAATTTTTTAGGGGTCATTAGAGAAGTGCTTCTCTAGATGTTATTTCCCAAGTTTCGTATGGGTCCCATGCGCCACAGACGAGAAAAAAAATATTGAAATTTCACCAGCCGCCACTGATAAAAATCTCTTCACATTTACTTAAAACCAAATTCATTAGCTTTTCAATCACACAAAAAATCTACCTCTATTTTAAATGATTATCAAGACTGTAAATGCGATAATAAAATTGATTCTGTAAATGAAATAAAATATTAAGGAGTTATAGCTGACCAACATTTAAAATGGAGAAGCCACATAAAATTAATGTAAAAAAAAAATTAGAAGACTTATCCCTATCTTTTACCAACTACGCAATATATAATATAAAAAACAATTATTACTTGCATATAAAGCCTTGGCAGAATCTATAATCAGATATGCTATCATAAGTTGGGGGGGTCTATATAACACCATAGTTAATATGCTACAACAGCACAAAATTATATAATGAAAGTCATGTTAAAAAAAAAAACAAAAATCATCCTACACAACTGCTATACGACGAAACCAAGCTACTAAATGTTAGGAATATGTATATTATACAGATAAATCGTTTTCGTACATACAAAATGTGAAAAAAGTTCGTTAAAACATAATATCAACACCCAGGCGATAACAAATAATCATATTTAAGAACATTTTTTTACAAAAACAACATTTCAGGAATTTGTTTCTTTTTTAGGAACAAATTTTTTTTATAATATACCAAATAATATAGCATTTAACAGCATTTAAATACAAAGTAAAAATGTACATTATACAAAATTTGTAATAATCATATGTGGCCTAAAAAAAGCACCCGGATCAAAATGGTAGAAAGAACAATATTTCATCGAACCTGAGACACACGTGTATTACAATTTCGATATCTGTGATATTTTTGTAATTTCTTCCACGTGCACGAAATATAGTGGAAGTATAGTAACGGTAATAAAAAAAAACATTCTGATCAAGGAGGCTTAAAATGTTGAGATTTTAAGTTTGAGACCAAAAAAATGTATGCCTGCCTGTCTCTGGCGGTCCCTCTGTCTGTCTGTAACTTTTTTGTGCACACGATTACTCAGGAATTGTTTACGATAACAACTTGAAAATCGGTACACCTATATATTATAACGTGATCTGGAACAAAATTATATTGTGATCTTATTGCGTTGAAGGTTTGAGGGATAAATGGGGGCAAATAGGTAAAGCAAGCAAGTGAGAATCCATAAAATTGGGATTTAGTATATGTACTAGAAGCCAAGGCCTCAATTTTTTTTTACGTTAACGGCCCCCACACACTACCATCACCAAATAGTGCAGTCGAAGTAGATTAATAATAAAAAGAAATGAATATATTTTGTTCAAATGGGCTTATGTCATGAAACGCAAATAAATTAAGTTGGAGCGTAACAAAATTTCTGTCTGTTTGTCTGTCGCTTTTTGTGCACACGATTACTCTGGAACTGTTTATGATATTGATTTAGAATTTGATACATCTACTTATTATAATGAAGTCTGGAACTTGATTATATTTTTATTTTATTCCGTTGAAGGGTTGGGATCCATAAAATTAGGATTTAGCATATGTACGAGAAACCAAGTTCTCAAAATTTTCTTGGCATTAGCCACCTCCACTGTCACTCTTATTACCACCTTCCCCCGGTTACTAAGTGGGATAAACAAAAATAAATTTTTGATTTACTGAGTGAGAACCAAAGACTTTAAAACTTTTTGGCATGAGCCACCACATTTTTAATAAAATTGTTGTAACTTTGCATATTTTTCAAGTAAGCTATATCATTATTATTATTATTATTATTATTTTATATGAATTTTTACAACTCAAGTAAATTGTTCGCATTTAGTTAGATAGATATTTTAAAATGTAAGTCTTTAAGCACCATTAACGACTAAACGGCTAGTCCTAGATATAGTCCCTTGAGAATTGAGATTAACCAGAAAAAGGCAAAAAACCTAAAAGTTCTACGACATTAACCTCCCCCCCCCTCCCCGTTTTCGAGGCGAGGGCGGGGAACACGATGATGACAATATTTTCCTATTTACCGTCCAACCACCTAAATCGAAAAAACCACCTGTGTTTCCGATTTTTCGACGCTAGGCTTGCAAGGGCTTGTCAGATCGGGTTCTTGGCTAATTTGGATAAAATAAGTAAATATTGACCACTGGTGACCTAACTCACCCCCAGGTGTTGAAACTACCCCCACCCCCAATACCAAAATGCCACGAAAATAACGAAAATCAGCTGAAAGCCGGCCCGTTTTCGAGGGCGAGGAATACGATGGTGATAATATTTCCCGACCTACTATTCACATCCCTAAACCTGAAAACTACCCCCGTTTTCGATTTTCCGGTGCTAGGCTTGCGAAGGCTCTATTTTTTTTTGGTAAATTCGAATAAAATAGGTAAATATTGACCACAGGTGACCTAACTCACCCCAGGGGTTGAAACTACCCCCACCCCCAATAACTAAATGCCATGAAAATAACAAAAATCAGCTTGAAAGCGGTATGCTCTCATTTTCGAGGGCGAAGAACACGATGGACCCAATATTTCCCGACATATCCTTCACCCACTACCCCTGTTTTTTTTGTGCACACGATAACTCTGGAACCGTTTAAGATATTGAATAGAAATAAGAGAAGGTAAAGATTTCCAAAAATTGTATTAGACACCCCCTTACCACCCCCACCCCATTGTTAAAGGGGGTGAAAAAAATAAAATTTTGATTTAGTGTGTGTATAAGAACCAAAGGCCTCAACAATTTTTTTTTACTTTTGTGAGTTAGGTCACCTGTGGTCAATATTTACTTACTTTATTCAAATTGACTAAGAAAAACCCGATCCTATAAGCCCTTGCAAGCCCAGCGTCGAAAAATCGGAAACGGGGGTGGTTTTTTCGATTCCCCGCCCTCGAAAACAGGGTGGTTAATGTCTTGTTGTCCGGTCGCAGAACTTTTGGGGTAAAAACTTTATCTCAAGGGACTAATAGAGAATATGTTAAATATACAATTTGTAGATAATTGTATAAGGAATATTTCTTGTATAGTTATTTTTTAAATGACTGCTTATCCACAAGCTATGAGCAAGAATCTGTAAATGCATTCACACAAAACTTCTCTCTTTGTTTGGCACCCTTTATTTATTAATTACTTCCATTCTGTACATAGCCTCTATATTTTTTTACTAAATCAAACTTTCTTCCTGACACTGGTGGAAATTATATTCCAAATATTATTTTCTTCCATCGTTTCTTTATATATTATTTACTTTTCGAAATTTTCGTTCTCCTTTCACAATAATTATATTTCTTCCTTTCGATAAGCAAGGGAAGTAAACACCAACTTTAAGTACAATTTTGGATGCTGGCCTCTATCAGGGAGGGGATATTTTTACCCAAGATTGGTAGACTTTAAGGTGGCCTAATAACTCACAATCCCCACCAAAAAGTGGCATTAGCCAATGAACAGCTGGTGTGAAATCACACCAGATGCAGGGCCTTATTCAAAATATTGTAAGAATTTGTGTAATATTAATTAAGCAAAGAACTCGTAACTGGAACGGGCTCGCTATGACCCGCTTTTGAGGTCGGTGGTAATTATCCTCGCATTTTGAGTCACTGTTTTGCATGCTGGTAATGAGGATAAGTTGTAAAATGTAACACTACAGATCATAGTAACGTCAGATCATATTTCGGGCCATTACGGACGGTTCTTCTAGAGTGAGATAACTGCGCCGCTACTGCGCGTTCGAAAAACAAAGATAGTCTGACTTTTCACCCCCGCACTGACTTTTTCGCCTAAAAGCTGTATATTAGGGAACCTTAAAGTCTACCAATCTTGATTTTTACCCACTATCACTACAGTGTCGGCCAAAAAGTCTGCACCAACAAATGCAGTATTTCTGACAAAAAAAGTACTGCTAAAAGTTCTTCAGGGTGACTTGAATCCATCACCCGGGCTGAAACTGTTAAATAGAGAGAATTATTAATAAAAGAAAATTATTTCAAAATATAGTTCAGGAATTATAAGCAACTTTTTAAAATAACATTTATCAATCTTCAAAAATACTTGAGCCAATTTCAAAAAAATTTTCGGTCTAAGCACCAGGACTAACACAAACTTTTTCGTTTGAGAACATGCACTAACTGTTATCAAAAATAAAAATTTTCATAAAGTCAATAACAACAGAGTTTCCCATATGGTGCAGACTTTTTGGCGGACAGTGTATAAGTCGTTACTCTAACCAGTTTCATATGTTTATCACAAAGTGCAAGGTTTATGCCACCAACGTCCTGACATAATCCAATTCCCAAAGGAATTGCAAATATACTAATAACATACCAGTCACTGATTACAAATATCAGAAACCAAATTATTTGACCACACCACACGCACATGCAATGATTTATTTCTACTGCCACATTCAGATATTCCCCCACTGACCGAATTCTAATTTGGTAGATTGTTTTTCATTCCCTTATCGTGTAACCAAGGATTTGAATTTGAATTTATGCCGTACACAGGACTCAAAAAAGAATTGTTGTCTACTTTAAATGCAAGCAAGCACACTGCTGATAAAAGTTAAAATTATAAATAATAATAATAATAATAATAATCGACCGACGAGGACGCCAAGAAGAAAATTAAAACTAGCATCGAAAAGAGAAAAATAGAAGTAGTCTGCGCAAAGCCGATGCATGAAAAATTCTTCCATGATCTCTACCGACAAGCAAGAGACAAAAAGGCGTCTACGCAGTGGTTAAACGGCTCGGGCTTGAAGAGGAAAACAGAACGTTTATTTATTTATTTATTTCAATAATTTATCTAACGGGTAAAACCCAGTTACAGGATAAATAACAACACAATTACAAGATTGCAAATTAATTACGAATAAAATTGCGAATTACAAGACCAAAAACAAAAGAATGAATAAATATAACAACACCAAAGTGAAAAATAAATTACCAGAACAACAATATAAAACGTTAAGAACAATTAAAGAATAGAATAGGCTTATAAATAATGAATGAATGTTTCTATACTCTACTAACTAGTTCGAAAAAACTTGTACAACTTTTCTAGAGTTGAAATAGTCCAGTCAATGAAAGAGTTGTAGAGAACATTTTGGAGGGGAGAATTTTTCTCTTCAGGAATGTGTTGGGGGTAGTCAGGAGGTAAACATACTAAAAGTCCCCGCCCCTAACCCCGCCGCTTCAGTAGGAGAGGGGGGGTGGAAAGGTTCCTTTCGATTCTTCGCTTCTAACTCGGAAACGATGCGTCGTACGAAAAAAGGTAATCTATTCAAAATTAAACATAATTAAATTTCCCACAAGAATGTTTATATTCATTTTCTTCCTATGTGTTATATTTTACGAGATATTCGCCAGCGAAAATTGATAATCAATATTAAAAAAATCAATTGTGTACATTGAATATTTCTATTAAAGCGGTTTATCGTGGTCTGCTAATAAATCACAGTGACAAAACAATCTTTATGTTACAACACTGGACATATTTACTAACGTAATATTTTGTCGAAATCTAGACATTTCCTTAAATATACGGTGTGACTCACTTAAAATTAAGATACCCTTATAAGTTTTTCATTTTGTTTCCGATTTAAATCAAATTTTACTTAAATATAGAACAAATTAGGATCTACTTATGACTTCACCTGCTATAAAGGCAAAGCTACTTTGGTCTATGTTATTGCAGTTTAAACATAACAAATTAGTTTTAAACGTAAGTAAAACAACTTACATGCAATTCTACAAAAGACGCGAACCACCTACCTTAAATCTAGAAAGGAATAAGTGTTGTTCCACGATCACAAAGTATTAAATTTCTAGGTTTACTACTAGACGAAAAACTCACTTGGAGTAACCACATAGAATATGTATGCAAAAAACTAAACTCTACATTTTTTGCAATACGAAACCTCAAACCAATATTATCTAAAGCGCAATTAAATGTATAGTACGGTCTTGTGTACTCTCACTTCAGATACTTGGTTATTCTTTGGGGTGTTAGCATAGAGGTTGAGAGAGTTTTCATATTGCAAAAGAAAATTATTCGTCTCATGTTCTCACTAATGCCACTAGATTCATGCCGACTGTAGCGACTCGTTTACTCTAGTAAGAGATATGTGTGACTCGCCCACACTGGAAGTCTAGCAGCGTAACCAAGTAAAAGAAGAAGAAACAAAAATATTAAAATCACAAGAGAATATATTTTGAAGTACCAATATTTTATATATACAATATTAAAATGTTTATTTGTATAACCAAGAACTGAATATATATTCATTTATCTTGGATTAACGATCCTGTGAATAGAAAATTGAGACTCTATTTGAGTGAACCATATTTCCGGTTTATTAACCCAAAAAGGAGGAAGTTTAATAGTATAGGAATTCGCAGCATAATTACTATTCGGTATCACTGTATCTGACGTGACTGGTTGATCGTCTAACAAAATATTCTCCGTAGAAGGTGCCATTTAAAAAATGAGTGATAATAATGATTGATTTGATTGATCAATTGTTCTCTGAACGAAAGAAATATGGAAACACAACTCACTTACTTAATAAAAAATCGATGATGTGATAAATTCCATAAAATTCAATCAATCCAAATCAAGATGCACCATAAATTCAAAAAAGGTTTCGGAATAGGTTTTGTTCGGATAATCAATTTACAAGCTCTGCTTTGGGATTACTAATTTATAAATACTGCATCGGGATCATCAATTAAAAATTTTGTGTAAGGAAAACCAATCCATAACTTCACGTCGAAAACGTATATTTTGGAAGAACTGCTACTCACGTCCAAGACGTATATATACTATTAAGAATAGTGTCTTCTGCTGGGGTATCCAATTTATAATAAAGCGTTATAAGCTTTTGTCCAGATCACGTCGGGGTCACCAATTTATAGATGGGATATGCTAATTCTTTCTATACATCTATAATAATATTAAAAATCCATGATAAATGAATATATATTCAGTTCTTGGTTATACAAATAAACATTTTAACATTGTATATATAAAATATTGGTACTTCAAAATATATCCTCTTGTTATTCTAATATTTTTGTTTCTTCTTATTTTACTTGGTTACGCTGCTAGACTTCCAGTGTGGGCGAGTCGCACATATCTTTTACTAGAGTAAACGAGTCGCTACACATACCCCTTCCGTTAAAAGAACAATCAATCAATCAAAGTATCAATGGCGAAACGTACCTTCTTAACAGGTTTTACAGTGACATCGCATTTGTCTGACAGTAAATATGCTGGTTTAATTCTATCAATATTTACTGTGACAGTTTTAGTTCCTTTAACAAAAGTAATTAATTTGTCTGTACGGGACAACACTTTAAACGGTCCATCATACAGCGGAGTAAAAGATTTCTTAAAACGTTCTTTCCGAACTAAAACAAAATTACAAGTCAAGATGTCTGAATTGACGAATGATTTGTAATTAACATGGTGAAAAGATGGAATGAACGTTAAATTATCAAAAGAAGTACGTAATTTAGTAATAAAATAAGGAATATTCGTACAAGTATATGATTTAATAAAAAATTCACCTGGTAGTCTTAAAGTTTGACCAAAAACGAGTTCTGCTTAGGAACATTGCAAATCGTCTTTAGGGATGGTCCTGAGAGATAATAGTATGACAGCAAGTTCATCTACCCAATGTGGTGTAGAAGTTTTAGCTCTCAGAGCAGTTTTAAGAGATTTATTAAACCTTTCAATCATTCCGTTCGAGGAAGGATGATATGGTGTCGTACGAATTCTATGAAATCCCAAAAATTTTGAAAATTCATTAAAGAGTTTAGATTCAAATTGAACGCCCTGATCCGTTGTGACTGTGACAGGGACACCGAATCGGCAAACGTAATTCTGAAATAACGTACGCGCTGCAGTTTCTGCAGTAATATCCTGAAGTGGATAAGCTTCGGGCCATCTAGTAAAACGTTCGCTCACAGTAAGAATATAAGAACAACCTTTAGAAGGAGGTAATGGTCCTATTAAATCTATATGTATGTGGTCGAATCGTCCTTTAGGTATATCGAAGTTAGCAATCGGGCTCCTTGTATGTCTTGTCACCTTATTAGTTTGACAGCTAATACAAGTTTTTGCCCAGAGATTACAATCTGAAGTCATTTTGGGCCAAAAATAATTTTTAGAAACTAATGTTCTAGTTGCTTTGATACCAGGGTGAGATAAACCATGAAATATATCAAAAATTTTCCGTCTATAAACGTCTATAAACGTCACACCAAATAAACTTGTCAGAATATGGAATTTTAATTTTCTTTAAAATGAAGGTTCTCTTTGTGTTTGATAAAGTATCTGATAATAAAAATTTAAGGTCAGAATCATCTTTTTGAGCTTCGCTCAATAAATTTAAGTCAACTAGGTTAGACTTTTGGGTTACAATTGGGGAAATGCATTGTTGTAAAGAAGACGTATCACGCTCACGTGATAAGGTGTCTGCAACAATGTTATTTTTCCCTTTGGTATGTCTGATTTCGCATGCAAATTGAGCAATGTATTCTATATGTCTAATTTGCCTGGGAGATCTTTCAGTTTTAGTGAATAATGCTTTGACCAAAGGTTTATGGTCAGTAAAGCAAATAAATGTGCGACCTTCTAGTAAAAATCTGAAATGTTTAATCGCTGTAAATAAAGAAAGAAGTTTCTTGTCAAAGGAACTGTATTTTGTCTGTGCCAAAGTAAGTTTTCGTGAGAAGAAGGCTAATGGAGCAAGTACACCTTCGTCATCGCGCTGTTCAAGAACTGCCCCCATAGAGACATCTGAACAATCATCTATCAGCGATAAAAACGAGTTATCATCACAACGTGGATATGCCAAAAAGGTTGCACCAGCTATAGCAGCTTTGGCTTTGGAAAAACTGTCAAGACAGTCGGTAGGCCAATCATTTATTATTTTAACTTTATCACGCACCGACCAACGTTTATTGAGAATAATATTCTAACATTAACATCAATTTTCGCAGTCGAAGCTGCACTATTCGTTTATCAAAACCAAAATAAATTTACATTAAATTCTGACAGGCACACATATAATACACTCACAGCCAATCAGATATCAATTAATACCTATAACCTCGCTTTATTCAAAAAAAGTCCGTATGTCTGCTGTGCCAACATTTTTAATTCGCTGCCTGTTGATATAAAAAATCAGTCTCTCTGCTTTCAAAAATAAGTTAAAAAAATACCTTGTAAGCAAGTGCTTCTACACTGTACAAGAGGTTCTTGAAAACGGTAGTGACGAATAAATGAATTTTAATATAATGAATATATCTATATATGTGTATGTTATAATATTTATCATAGGTACGTATAAATTACTTTAAGGTTTTAATTTTAGCATTTTATACATACATGTGTTGTTAATATTAATTGTTTACTCTTAAATATAGATACGCTTATTGTTTGTTTATTTATAAATTTTTGTCTAAAAAAAAAACATTTTATTCTACAAATTGTAATTTTATATTTTACTTATTGCAACATTCATCAAATGTATGTCCACATACCGGCACGGTAGCTCAATCGGTTAAGGCGTATTGAGTGGCGAATACGCTGATCGACTCGCTACCGCGCTCTGGGTTCGACCCCCAGCCCCGGTATTGACAACACCGGTGGGTGTGGATGTATGTCTGCGTTTTTCCGAATGTGTAACCCCCTTCCGGACAGCCTTGGCTTTGGATTTGGGGGTTGTCTACTATCTGTGGTGTGTTTATTGTTTATTATATTCCTATATGACTTATCACATCTGTACTTTGTATAGCATACGTGAATAAAGAATTTATTTATTTAATTATAAACAGTTTGGTGTAACGGAGAAGAGCTTAAGATGTTAGTTCGAAGTGTAAGTGTGATAACTATGTTACTTGTTTTAGCGGATGATCTAGGAACTCGGTATTTAAAATAAGTGAGGGACAGTTAATTTCGTTGTTTATGATTTTATATAAGAAAATATAGCACACATTACCCGTCTTCTAAGTAGACTACACATGCCAAATTTGTTCAAAAATAACTCCTGATTGGATAGTTACCTTCCAGGGTAAATTTTGCCGATTTGAAGAAACGTCTCTGTACTTTCTCAAGTGAGGCGAAATAGATATTATAACTGGGACTCCAAACAGTGGAGGCGTATTCCAATTTGGATCTAACAAATATTATAAATAATAGATGAAGAGTAGATAAACTTTTAAAGTCTCTACTATTACGCAGAATAAAACCTAGGGATCTATAAGCTCCGGCAACGCATTCCTCAATATGTGGAGAAAGTTGGTTTTGAGTCGAAGATAACTCATAAGTCCTTCACGAACTCAGATATATCTAAGATGCAATTATCCAGAAGAGAAAAGCGAGAAAAGAATATCACGTTACATTTGGTAGCGTGTAAAGGAAGTTGGTTATAAACACACCAGGCGTTAAGCGAGTCTAGACTATGCTGGAGCCTTAATCAGTCGTCTACGGATTTAATGCAAATATATAATTTGAGATCGTCTGCGTAAAGTAGATAGAATATGTCAAGGATGAAAAGTACAAAAAATAGAGGGCCAAGTATGGAACCTTGCGGAACTCCTGACGTTTGTTCAAATAATGCAAATTGGAAGCCACGATATTGAATAAACTGTTTAACAGGATGTGATTACACGGCAGCTTTCTCCAGAAAAGGGTAAAACCCTTTGAACTCCTTAAAAATGATTAAAAAATGCAGGAAGTATTCGGTACATTTAGCAACAATGAAAGCATTTCCAAAGATCAGATTACGTATGTAGAAAAATTAATTTGTGCTCTGTATGGGAAATCCACATTATGTGATGTCAATGAAGCTCGATTCGACATTTTCTACTCTCATTGTAAATCAAAACCAAATCAGAGTCCATTCGGTAACCTGAAAAAGTTTGATGGTACTATGTTACCTCCATGCAAGAACGTATTGATTTTAAAAATACAAAGAACGAATCAAATATGTGCCATATGGAATAGTGCCACCGAAAAACAACCAAGATTTTATAACCTCTCAGAAAATGGATGGAATTTAAATTATAATAAGCTTTCGCCGATTTGGTTTGATGTTTGATGGACCTCAATTACCTAGTGCCCCAGACGAAATAGTTGTACGCGAAACCGGCTTGGAGCAAAGGGATATTGATGATGAAAATGAAGAGGGTTTTAATGATTCACGTGATCACGAAGATGACGAACAGTTATTTTTCTTTAGATTTAATATCAAACAAAACAAAAACCTTGCTGTTTTTATTTACTACTATTATTTTGTATTGCTGTTGCTTCTTGTATACGAAGTTGTTTTGCATTGTTACATATTCACGGAAGTCTGACAAACAAAATAATAATTGTAATAGTTTTCCTAGTGCATTGTCAAATTTTTGAACATGTACTCAATAAAACCCTGTACCGACTTTGGCATTATTCTTTCAGGTTACATTTTCTAGAGCATCTGCTCTTTATAGTTGACCGTCTGCCGATCTTTTTGAACAATATTTATGATCTACATAAAAAGACCTTTGATTTGAACCCAAGTTTGTACATGTACCTTATGAGATAAGAAACGTCGGAATTTTGGGCGTCACGACGGGCGTCTGCTCTACGTATGCGTTCAAATACTGACGTCTGCCACACAAAATAAAAATTGTGATGGTTTTCCCAGTGAATTGTCACGTTTTTAAGCATGTACCCAATGAGGTAACTTTAGCGACTTTTTTCGCATTTTTGACAAGCTCTCATAATGAGAAGTTGACCATTGAGCCCCGGCAGATGGTCGGTTTTTTGCTACGTATCTGGTACTTTTACTACAAAAACTCAAACCTTTTGTACCCGATGAGGTAACTTATTTGCCTCTTGGCCGTAGGTCTATGTCGTTACTATCTGAGACTTATTGTGTTTAGCTGGCTGGTCGCATCTTAGACCGATAGCTCCGTCATTTCCTGCTTACACATTTCCTGAAAATTTAGATAGCTAATATCACAATTGTATGTAAAACAGCTTCCGTTTAATTGTGTTCTATATTTTACTATACGTATGCGTTTTATACAGGTATCCCCTACATTAATTTTCGAACATAATTTGTCGTTGCATGACGCAGTAGTAATGGATTCATTTTCAAGTTACATGTGAATCACTTCCAGCCATCTGTGAAATATTCCACCGATAAATTGAAACATAGTTTCTCACTATAAAATAAAACACCTATTAAAATGCAAATTCGAAAGCACATGAATATTTCCAACAAGTTATTTTGTAAGCTAATGATTCAGCTGTATTTTGTAACGTTTAAAAACTTACCCTCGGAATTTTATTATTCATCCATAAACTTCTCTCTACTGGCACTGTTGTTAATTTCTGAATATATTATATTTGTAATATATGGAATAGTTTATTTTTCTGACGACTTACACGACAATTATAAAATATCCGTATGTAAATATAGTACCATTAAATACATTATAAAGTACGAAGCATAACTGTTGTCCAAAATTATTCATTTATGGCATATTCATATTTTCTTGCTTTTAGTTGGATATTTTGCTACTTCTGTAAAAATGTTTAAACAGTTTAAGGAATATTTCCCTCATTAACAGAGTAGCCAACGAAAGGCGTTTTTGAGATCATTGCACCAAATGTCATTATTAGTAATAAAACAACTTAGAATTTCATCGGTTAATTTTTTCGAAAGCTTTGTTGCTTGGTAATATAAAGAGTGTAAATTTACAGTTCATTATCTGATTAAATCTCGAGCGCTTTAGCGTGAGGGATTTAATATTTGATAATAAACTGCCAATTTACACGAATTATATTACCTTTTGGCAACTTAGCTCGAGGAAAAAATTATGTTTTTTATTATTTGCCTTCAGAAGTTTCTTAGAGTTTACTGACCCTTAGTTTCAATTTCATCATTTACGTCGCATAAAAATGCATTTCCAATGCGACTCATCTGATAAAAAACAAAGCAGATATACATATTTATCAAATGCAACTGCAGAAACTTAAATTTCACGGAATTCTCCATATTTTAAATGTACTGACAATCAAGAAAAGCAATATATCTTACACCATAGGTATTATTATGCAGAGACTGGTCTTCAGTGTAGAGTTCACGGGCATATTTCTACCAATCACATTACGAGTAAAGACATAGAGCACTATTACATTTTACCAATCTCCCGACTTTACGTTTCAAGATTGCCGATATCAAATCTAATATTGTTATAGTACCGCCATCTAGCAACGATATATTAGAACCACTCGGCAAACTACGTACTCTGAATTATTAAATAATTATTATATTAAAGTGTTCATTGATAGTTATGTTATTATTATATTAATACTTATTTTTAATTTAATAAGTTTAATGCTTAGGTTGAGGTTTGTCTGTTTAAGCAGAGAGAACATTAAGTACAACGAATTATGTTGTATAGTGGATAGTTTTAATTTAATATAATATTTAATTAACCATTTTTTGATTTATTAATACCTGTCATACTATATTTAATGTATTAATATATTTATAGTTTTTTGTTTTTTTATGTTCTAGTTTGTCTGCGAATATGCCTTACATTAAAAAATTGAACATTTTCTCAAAGCCCACTTTAATTTATAGAATAATATGTAGTTTAGCTTTTTATAAGAAAAGCGACGTCTACCAATTAAAATATTTTAAAAACTAGTACGCATAACATAAATTAGAACACAGCTTTTTTTAAAGTTAACATAAAAAAGATGTATTTACATAAAAGACTGGAAAGTAAAAGACCTTTTCAATGATGTAACAAAAGTAGTATGTTACTGGCAAAAAAAATGTTTGAAGCGTCGCGACCTCAGTAGTTCCCAAGGAAAACATTTCCCTTGACAAAAGAATCACTCTGTACATTACAATTACTTTAGAATGAAAAAGCGGGAGATTGGTAAATGCAGTAGTGCTCTCTCTCTCCCTCTCTGTATTTAATCGTAATGTTATTGGTTGAAGGTGCCCGAGAACTCTTTGCAGTGAAGACTTCCCAACAGTTTTGGATCAGTCTACGCATTAAAGTCTGTTCGCTGATAGAATTCCGGTCGTATAGTAAGGAATATCGTTCAGAGCTCTATCATTCCTTGTTTTTATTGAGATATTGTTTGTAGCCTAATCTGTAACGTAAGTTTTAATCTTTGTGGTCAAGTTATGACCACGTGCGGCATTTCTATTGTTCGACAGCAAACCAATTTGCGTAACCCGTATCGTCGTCGAATGTGGCTGGCGATTTCAGAGGGGGTCGATTTTCTTGGAAGTCGGGTATAGCAGGAATAGTATACTTATTTCAATTAGTGCCTAAGAGGGCAATTTTAGTCTTGTTCTATTGATAAAATAGTAAACATGCATCCTGGTGAATTTTTAAATCCGGAATCAGTTAGTTAATTTTGAATTTGTTGGAATATTTTCAAAAGGAAAATGAAAATGGTGGACCTTTATTGTCAATAAAAGCTGTTCAAAGGCGAGTGGGTGAGACTTTAAAAATCGATGAAGAGACTGTAAGAAAAATAGCTAAAAACGACAAAGAAAATGTGGAACCTCAGGCTTCGGTTAAACGGAATCGTAAAAAGTCCACACTATGCTGTAAAATATGAAATAAAAAATGTTATTTACGATATGGTGTCTGATCATAAACATATTTCCTTGATATTGGCCGTACCAGCTTATATAAAGTGATTAGAAAATTAGGCTTTTCTTTTAAAAAAAAATTACAATAGAAAAGTACTGTGTGAAAGACCACAAATTTATCTAAAACGGCTAGAGTTTTTACGCAAACTCGTAAAAAAATTGAAAAGTGTAGTGTTCTTAGACGAAACTTGGATCTTTAGCAGAGGAGGATTAAAACATTCAGATGTTCGTGACGTCACACCGGGACTATATCAGCGAACATACTTACAGTAGAATACCTATGTACACTATGTTCAACGTATTTTGTTTTTCTTGATTGTCATTACATTTAAAATATTGCGAATTCCACCTTCGTTTTCCACGAGATGTGTTGCTTTGGAAATATATTTTTATGTGACGTAAATGATTTAATTGAAAATAAAGGGCAGCAATTAATTACGAAACTTAATATTAAAGATATGTTTTAATTAATTATTTATTCGTGAAATATTCACCCCAAATGCCACTCCAGCTTATACATTTTTCTTAAGCTAAGTTGCTACGTAATATAATTCGTGTGAATTTGCAGTTTATTATCAAAGATTAAATCAGATAACGAACTGTTAATTTACACTCTTTATATTACCAGACAACAATGCTTTCGAAAAAATGTTACCGATAAAATTCTAAGCACTGTTACATACGACAATATATTGTTGATATTTATATTTAAAATATTAATTTCGCAATGTTATTATTTTAACATGAGTGCCAACATTTCTCAAAAGTTTACAGATTGTATCATATCTCACTGATAGGAAAATCAGAGTCCAAATAGAAAACTCTCCTTCATGTGAACATGCGCTAAATTTTGGAACACCCCAGGTAGTGTTCTGGCTCCTCTGATATTCCTGCTATATGTGAATGATCCACCACGCCTATATAAACTCTGCAAATGTTTACATGTATGCGGATTTCATATCTTTCATAGTTACGACAAGAACTTCTGAACAACTAGAGAAAAACGCAAACAATCTTTTACATTTTTTCAGTGATTGGTGTTTTAAAAATAGGTTTATAATTAATTATGGTAAAACAGTTTGCATTCATTTTACTACAAAACAAAAAAGACAGGAATACAATTTTAATATAAATTTACATAGTCATTCTGTATTGCTTCATCCAGAAATAACGTTTCTGGAAACGATAATTGATGCGAATCTCAGCTTTACAAGTCAAATGAAACATTTATGTAAAAAAATGGCACAATCCTGTTTCGCTATTATAAATTTAAAAAGTAGTTTGGACAAGAAATCGCTCGTAAATGTCTATTATGCCTTAGTATACTCTCAAATTTCCTACAACATAATTTCATATGGAAACAGTACAGACATGCAGAGAGTATTTATAATGCAAAAAAGAGTCATAAGAATAACATTTAATTTAGGTTGTATAGAATCAAGTAGAGATACTTTTAAAAGAGAGAAAATATTCACTGTGGCATCTATATATCTCTCTATAAGTTGTTAATTTACATATATATATATAAATAAAAATAAATTACTCTTATCAAACTCACAACAAAGACGAGATATATATAAGTAGATATAACCTTTCTTCATATAAAAGTCCCCATTATGTGCAGGTAGTTATTTATTCAATAAATTGCCCTCAAATATAAAAAAATTGCATGGCAATAAAAAAGTTCAAATAAAAACTAAGAACATTTCTAGTCGATAGTTGCTTTTATTCTGTGGAAGAGTTTTTGGAACTCTAAATTACAGTAGTTGTTTGTTTTTATATATTTTTACTTGAAATGTGTTGTAATATTTTTTGTAATATTTTTATTTGAAATTTGAATGCACTAAATTAATTAGTTAGGTAGTTTAAAATATGTTTGTTCATATTTATGTTAACACCATGACAATATCTATACTTATAAATAGGTCACAGAAATAAATATCTATCTATCTATCAATTATGATATTTCCCGTACATTACTCCTAAGGATCTGTTTAATTTTAGAACGAAGTTATATTTAAATTCCAGGCGAATAACGGTTTAAAACTAGAAGTACACTTTTGCTAGAAATACATCAAGTTAATCCACAGAAAAGGAATTTTTTGTAATGAGCAAAACCCTGGCTACGAGATGTGTCGCTCCGCTATTGCATTCCGACAATTCCAGTCTTTTCCATCTAATCAATCTGGTGTCGGTTCAAGGACGATGCAGCTTCCATCATTGTAATTACGAGGATTCATCAAGCGCTTAGCTCTTATTCTTTATCTGCGAAAGACAGGAATCCCTAATTTATGAGTCGACAAAAAATTATACGCCTATAATCAACCCCGCTGACATTATCGTTGATGGCAGTGTTTTAGGTGATACACAATATAATAACAACGTGAGGAAAGTTGGTTCCCTAACGTGTCCTTGTTTTTAGTGCCGCATCATAGCGATCATTTTTCTCCCGTCGTTTACCGTTTATTAATATTCCCCGGGAAAAGTTTCCTCGAAAGACACGGAAAAGATCCTATTATTTTATATAGTACATTCGCGGTGATTTTTTCGCACAAAGGAATGATTACGGCATCGGCCAGAATTCTGCTTTACCACATTATATGTTGGAATAATCGATATAAGATTTGCTTCTTGTATTTAGTATCTCAATACTTTTATTGTTATGCAACCAAGCAACAGCATTTTTATAAATCAGCAGAGTAGTAAAAAATGGAAAAATATTATTTTTCTATACAGGATCGGTTTATTAATTCCCAGTTAGAATTCTCCTGTTTTAACCTAACTGGCCGTTGATTTAAAGTCTGTTCATTGATAGAGTCCCGATGTGACGTCACGCAAGTCTGAACTAAGATTCCGTAGGGTCGTTGGTGTTTTTCAATGCACAGTGGCGTCGCTTTGTTTTATATTTTACTTGATGTATTTAATTAGATTTATTTAAAAAGGAAATTTAATTATAAGCAGATATAATACATATTTTGTAAATTTATAGTAATTTAACTTAAATAAATAAATTATAATATTGAACTGTTTTGATTTACTAAGTAAGTACAAAATATGATAGAACAAACATATAAAATAAATACAGTTAAATAGTTGCAGCTAAATTTTTTTATTTGTTAATAGAATTTTGTCAAATAAGTATATGTAATCTTAAAATAAAAATACATACTTATTACTAATTATGTCGAACTCTATATAAAACAAATATGGCAGTAAAACACAAATACCTAGTATAAGATAAATAAATAAATTTAGTTTTCTTCGTCAATGTCTAATACTTCCAAGTCCTCATCGTCGCTTTCATTATTAACACTTATAATGAGTGGCATAACTTCTTCAGTATGAACCTCTCGATCATATGTCTCTAATTTGTGTGATTTACACACTTGAGGCAGTAATTTACTCGAGTCGTTTATTAACTTAGTACTCGACCAATGCGGACAGCGCTTTCCACTAAGTTACTCGACTAAAACGCGCTGTCCGCATTCGTCGAGTACTAAATTACTAAACGACTCGACTAAATCACTGGATGCGTGCAAACGCGCCTTTGGACCAAGTTGAACTCGATACTTAAGATAAAGCCTCATTCCACATAGCAAGAACGGCTTCGTTACTAAAACCTAAAAATCTTTTCCGATGTGTTTGTCGTAATACTCCTTACAAGTTCTGTTGGGTTGAACTGACAGTTAATATGGTGGAAGCCGCAGTACTTCATGTCCATGCTCTCTAATTGAATTGTCGACAACATAGTGTTGCTCTGTTCTGTTAGCTCCAGTTATTTGGAGCAATTCTGCTTTAAATGCAGTATCCTGAAATCTATGTTTTTGGTCTTTAACCTTGTTTGTATTTTTTCTTTCGTCCAATATCGGGTGGGTTGTTTTTCGTCAACCCAAGAGTGGTACTTAGGATTATCTAAAACAATAATGCTTGGATTTTGCAAAAGTCTCTCTGTCAGCCACTTTTCATGTTGTCATGGTAAGCTGCTGGCTTATTCTTGGTGGAGAAAACTAAACTCGCATCTTCAACAAAGCCATGAATAGAACCTGCACGTACAACTATAAATATTTTACCTTCTGTAGCTGTACGACGCTTTTTCGATTTACTGGAATCATCTTACCAAGAACGTTTTAATCCTCGTCTAAGAATACTACATCTTTGGAGTCATTAGTTTTCAAATTTTTACTTATTTGCGTAAAAGCGCTAGCCGTTTTAGATTAATTTGTGGTCTTTCACACGATACTTTTCTATTGTCATCTTTTTTAAAGGAAAAGCCTAAATTTTAATCACTTTATATAAACTGGTACGGCCAATATCAACTATTGCTCTAGATTTTAAAAGGATAGCCAAGGAAATATGTTTATGATCAGGCGCCATATCGTAAATAACATTTTTTATTTCATCTTTTACAGCATTGTGTAACTCTGTTTTGGACTTTTTACGATCCCGTTTAGCCGAAGCTTGAGGTTCCACATTTTCTTTGTCGTCTTTAGCTATATTTCTTAGAGTCTTTTCATCCATTTTTAAAGCTTCACCCACTCGCCTATGAACAGCTTTATTAACAATAAAGGTCCACCATTTTCATTTTCCTTTTGAAAATATTCCAACAAATTCAAAACTAACTGCTGTGATTGCGGATTTAAAAATTCACCAGGATGCATGTCTACTATTTTAACAGTGGAACACGACTAAAATTGCCCTCTAAGGCAGTAATACCTGCTATACTCGACTTCCGAGAAAATCGACCTGCCTCTGAAGTCGCCAGCCGCATTCGACGACGACACGCGGTACGCAAATTGGTTTGCTGTCGAACAATAGAAATACCGCACGTTGGTCATAACTTGGCCACAAATATTAAAACTTACGTTACAGATTAGGTTACAAACAATATTCCAATAAAGACAAGGAAGGATAGAGCTCCTGACGATATTCCTTACACTATACGACCGGGATTCTATCAGCGAACAGACTTTAGCTAATTTATTAGGAAACTTTATTACAGTGATAGTGCCATAAAAATAAGTCTAAAAGTATGCGAACCTTGGAAAAATTAGTACAAGCAAGAAATTTGGTGGAGATATTTCAGTTATCATCTTGTTGAATATACCAAAAGTACCCTAAAATCTAAGCTGTGCTACACCCGCCATATTGAAAAATGGCGGCCCATTTTCAGATTTTTGTATATAAATCCTTTACCGTTGCAGATAAGAAAACAAGTTTCAAATAAAAAATGTAGGCAATAATAAAACAAACAATTTTTGATATTAACATTTTTTCTCTGAATCGAACGATTTTTAAATTACACAGGTCTACAAAAAAAAAAACAAATCAGCTCCAAGGACTAATCCCATGATGTCTTAAGTATTTTTGTATGCTGAAGCCGAATTTTCAATTTAAAAAATTTTCTACCGCGTAGATTTTGAGTAAACGTCAATATTTGTCAAAAAACGTATTTTGACAATAAAAAACTGGGATTTATTCGATATCTACGCGATAAAAAATTTTTTAATTGAAAATTCGGTTTCAGCACACAAAAATACTTAAGGCATGATAGATTTAGTACTTGGAACAGAATTTTTTTTTTTTTTGATAATGAGGAACTATTGTTATTACGTATTTTCGTATTTTATTCTATTTCTTATAGGCTTCATAATTACAGTATATTTTTCTTCTGTAATGGTACTATATCTAAAAAATGTTTTTTGTTTTACTTACAACCTATAAACAAGCATTTTACAGTGTATTTTATACACAATTGTGATTTTTGAAAATTCAATAACAATCTGCACATAATTCAAAAACCGTTCGATTTAGAGAGCAAATGTTTGTTTTATTATTGCCTACATCTTTTATTTGAAACTTTTTTTCCTACCTGCAACGGTAAAAGATATATGTACAGAAATCTGAACATGAGCCGCCATTTTTCAATATGGTGGGCGAAGCACAGCTGCGATTTTAGGGTACTTTCAGTATATTCATTAGGATGGCAAGTGGAACATCTCCACCAAATTCCTTGCTTGTACTAATTTTTTCAAGGTCAAAATTTATTTTTCCTGCACTATGACATTAAACATGAGATTTACATAAATAACAGCCACAAAAAAGAGTTCCGTAGCAGAAATCAGATCAACGTTTTCCTATGTATTTTGTCCTGCTAAAACGAACCTGATGTCCAGATTTCTTGATTTCGTCTCAATTTTTCTTAAATCGCGAAGTATGTCGTTTTTCGTCGGTTTGTTATGATTCCAAAAACTTGAAGTTTCAAATTGAAACAAAATTAAGCAATTAAGCAATTAAGCAATTTTTAGCATGTCAAAATACATAGTAAAATGCGATATCTTTTACGGGTAAGAGAGTGGAAGCTCTACATTTATTATAAGTTTAACTTAAGTCTAGTAGCTACTGCTTTTGCGTTAAGCATTGAATTTTAAAGTAGATTATAGTAAAGATTACAATATATTGTGTTAACTTGAAACTAACCATGATTAGAGAATATTATTTAGGTATTATGCAAATCACAACTCACACTTTTTTATTTATTATGAAAATACCTACTTTCTGTATATTGTTGCCCTAATCTGGGCACGCTAATATACTAGTTAGGTAAATACTTTAAAACACTCATTATTGGAGAACCAATCAAAACAACTACTCTTCTAGCTAATACTGACGAAGTATTGAATTACATGATAGGATTCTTAACATTTTAAAGAAAAAAAATATATTGAAAATACTTAAATCATTCATTTACATTTAGTCATTCACATCTTTTTTATTTAATATGAAATTATCTACTTTCTGTATATTGGTACCTTAATCGGGTCACGCTAATATACTACTTAGGAAAACACTTTAAAATGCTCATTATTGGAAAACCAATCAAAACAACTACTCTTCTACTACACTTAAGAATCCTATCATGTAATTCAATACTTCGTCAGTATTAGCTAGAAGAGTAGTTGTTTTGATTGGTTCTCCAATAATGAGTGTTTTAAAGTATTTACCTAACTAGTATATTAGCGTGCCCAGATTAGGGCAACAATATACAGAAAGTAGGTATTTTCATAAAAAATAAAAAAGTGTGAGTTGTGATTTGCATAATACCTAAATAATATTCTCTAATCATGATAAAAGCAAATAAATAAAAATAATTAATTGTAAAAAAATTGAAACTAACCCTTGTGTCCGCCTTATTTCATACGACACTATTAACTTTATGAAAAAAATTATAAAGATGTTTTTGATACAGAATTTTATAAGGAATAATTAGGTATTTCTATCAAAAAGTGCACCGTTCCCGAGATAATCTAGAAAATTTCAAAATGGGGATGGAAAAGACGTCCTAGGGGATGAAGCACACTATTTGGGGGTAGGAACTTTTCAGTTTAGTAATTCTTATGCTATCCTTAACATTTCTACCAATTTTCAAACTTTATGAATTTTGTCCGATATAAATTGTTATATTACTGAACTAGTAAGGAAAAACCCAAATTAATAATAAAAAAATTTGTAAATTCATAGTTTTCTTCAATTCTTGCAAATATTTTTCAATATATTTTCTCTTTTTTCTAATTTATAGAAAATGTGAAAATGTAGCACACATATAATAGAAATAGGCGTTTTCCTTCTTTTCCTTCTTTTCCTGCATCAATTCGTCTGAAACTAAGGACTATGGAATCATTCAGAAAACCTGTATGTATATTCTGTATATAAAATACTATTTGGTAGTTAAAATATCTAGGTTAATGATGTGATGTAACAAAGATTTCAGTGTTCTATCTATGTATTTAGTGACGAATATCTGCAATCCTCTACTGGTATACGGCACCCTCGCGCATCGCTTGCATTTACATCAGTCCACTTAATAACTATCTGCATACAATCAAATTTTGTTCTCCTAGGATTACCGATTCGAGTATGGAGAGCAGGATTTGATTATAAACATCGGCCAACCGGATGTAAAATTTACTTGTGTTTATTTGGGTTTTCTCTAGGGTTAAGTGGCAGATCTACAAGTTAAATCCGCATGCAAAGAAATACATACATAAACAGCTTTTAGGCTATTGTTGTAAACAGGTCATTCTGCATGTATGTTATTTGCTCATATAATATATGCTTGGGTTGCCAAGAGAATTTCTATCTAAAATTAGAGAGTACCTATCTATATCCTCGTCACGTAACACTTTTTAGGGATTCATATTCAGAATTGAAAAATGGAACCCTCATAGAATAATTCGTTCATCCGTTTGTCTGTTACGCCCTTTTGTGAGTCGACATGTGGGACTTAAAAAAATAACCAAGATAAGTGTTGCATTGAAAGATCTAAATAGTCCAGGGAATATTTAATTATATAATGTTTTGTGGGATTTTGAAGAAGTAGAACTACCTGAAATTTGTTCTTTATACATTCTACAATCATGCATTATCAGGTGTTTTGCTTGAATTTGTGGCAGGCTGCATGTGTGATGTTATAAATCGAAGATGGCAATCGGTCCGGACATTGCGGGTAGTAATTGATCATAATGATAATATTATTAATAATATGTTTATTAGCCTGACGTCCTTAAAATAGGTAAAGTAATACCTATACTGAAAAGTAATAATAATGAATCAATAAACAATTATAGGCCCATCACTATCTTAGCAGTCATATGTAAAGTCATTGAGAAAATTTTGTATAATAGACTCACGGACTATTTAAATAAATATGGTATACTATCTGACAATCAACATGGATTTAGAATTGGTAGTCCCATGGAAAGTGCTGCATACAAATTTGTTAATTATATTTACATTAACTTAGAAAAAGGACAAGTATTTTTCGATTTATCCAAAGCCTTTGATTGTTTAGATTTAAGTGTTGCAAAGGAAAAATTGGAACGTTTTGACCTTAGAGGCAGTATCTTAAATTGGCTAATGGCTTACCTCCACGGTCGGAAAATCTATGTTAGTATTAATAATATTGTATTAGATTCCCATGATATCGACCTCGGAGTTCCGCAGGGATCAGTATTAGGTCCGTTGATATTTTTATTATATATCAATGCCCTACTACTTGAAATTAGCTCTGACTGTGTGGACGACACTGTTTCTGTCATACTCATAAAGAATTCCAAGATAACCTGAGTATTATATCCAGCCAATTTACGAACTGGTGCAATAAAAATAAGCTTCTGGAAAATGCAAATAAAACAGTATCCATGCACTTTTATAATAAAATAATGACAGCACCAAATACAGTAATTGTAAATGGAGCATTGGTTGATGTGTTGACAGTATAAAATTTCTTGGTGTACATTTTGACGCAAATATGTGATGGTATACACGCATAAATGTCATAGGTAAAAAATATAATAGAGGGGTACTACGCAATACTGCAGCATAAGAGTTCCCTGCAAAATAACCAGTTAATTAACTTCTGCTATGCATTAATATATTCAGCCATACAGTATAATACAGCACTTTGGGGAAACTCTAGTAGCTCAGAGAGAATTCTCATATTACAAAAACGAGATTAATTTTTAATTTGGATCAAAGAGAATCGTGTACGTCACATTAAAAAAAATTAAGATATTAACTGTATCCTCTGTATATATACTAAAATGCAAAGATTGCATTAAAACAAATCTACAATCTTATCAGCAGATTGGAACTTTTCATGATTTGAGATCTACTGTTCATTCTACAACATTATATGAAAATTCACCCAGTCATTCAGGTATAGTTTTATATAATAAATTACCAGACGCAATAAAAAATATTGGATCAATAGAGAAGTTTAAAGAGAGATTAGATGAATTTTTAATTTCAAAAACATATTATTCAGTAAAAGAATATATGGAGGACAACTGTTAGGCAGTAACGGTTACTTCAAACCAAATATATTATTATTATTGTTTCTATTTTTAAGTATTTTATTTTATTTTCATATTACAATAATATATGTATAAGTATGTCCTTAACTCTGTTCATTTTAAGGTAGACTGTTTTTATTGTTTTTTATCTCTGTGTTTAGACTATGTAAATTCTATTGTATTTACTGTTAATATATGTATGTATAAACTGTATATTTAACATCTTTTAAGGGTTTCAAAAACATATCAGATACTTATGTTGAATCTAACATTTTTTTAATCAAATATATTATTTATTTCAATATCTAATGATACTATTATTATTATGCACGTTTAAAGATCGTCATCTGTAATATCATCAGTATCTAATTCTTGGTCATAATTTTCACATAGATCTTCATCGCAGCTACACACGTTTTACTCAGTGCATATAATGTTTTGAGTCGTGCATCTACAGGATACAGCACATTTTGCATTTACACATAAACAGTATATTAGTTTTACAATCCATTCAGATTGGAGAGTCACATAACAGAGAAATAGGTATTGTCTCTCATTTCCCATCCATATTCAGAGGGTGGTGGTAGATCAGGATGTTACTGATCAGCGCGACGCTATTCGATAACTTGAAAATGGGATCTAAATATGACAAGGATGCTTTTTCAGGAAGGAAATTTTAAAATTACGTCCCGTGTTTGGAAAACATCCATCAGCGAAGCTTGCCTTCAACCCTGGTACATACACCTTACATATGAACTTTTCAATGCTAGTTTTATCTTCATCACTAAACACTTTAGTGTGTTCAAGTTGCCCGAGAGCATCAAGTAAGTTCTTTTCTGTCATTTTATACATTTTCCAAGAACATGGTTTTCCCTTTTTTTGTGACTCCACATTCTGACAGAGCATGTCTGCCTAATATTTTTTTCACCTTTTCCAGTCCTATTGTGGAACATACTCTGTTTACATCAATCATTTTTTGGTTAGTTCGTACACCAGTTACCAACGTAGTTTGACATGTTAAAATCTTCAACCACCACCACGCCAGTAAAAATACATAGATGTCAGGTGAATACATATGACTGAAGCTTTTTTGAACCGTATTTATGTCATTTAACTAAAAAGGATTTGACTTCAATCCTTCATCTTACTATTTGTCTTCTTTTAAATTTTCGTGCAAAAATAGAATAAAGCAAACCCTCCTGAAATATGATGAAACTCATTTAGTATTTGACACGTGCTTGAAAATTACCTTAATTTTGTCATTCGAAATAAAAGAGTAGATAATACGACACCCATTGAAAAATAACCCACTCTACAAACATTACAAATATACAGATGAAGATCCTCCTCTCTCATAGTAAAGCAAAAGACAAGCTAACAGTATATCTTTTAGAGAAAGCTCTGTTTCATTATCTGCCAATAGAATAGAATAGAATAGAATAGAATAGAATAGAATAGAATAGAATAGAATAGAATAGAATAGAATAGAATAGAATAGAATAGAATAGAATAGAATAGAATAGAATAGAATAGAATAGAATAGAATAGAATAGAATAGAATAGAATAGAATAGAATAGAATAGAATAGAATAGAATAGAATAGAATAGAATAGAATAGAATAGAATAGAATAGAATAGAATAGAATAGAATAGAATAGAATAGAATAGAATAGAATAGAATAGAATAGAATAGAATAGAATAGAATAGAATAGAATAGAATAGAATAGAATAGAATAGAATAGAATAGAATAGAATAGAATAGAATAGAATAGAATAGAATAGGATAGAATTTATTTTACGATTCTTTTGACACATAGATTATGTACAATGTACATGCGACACGTTTAAATAACAATATTTATTTAACTAATTCGCACAAATTAAAATAGACAATTTGTTTGTCTCCTTATAAGAATAAAACACAAAAATATACTGTAATAAAAGAACTTAATAACTAAATATGTACAAATACAACATGTAAAAACTCTTTTCATACAAATGTAGTATAATAGATGAGAACAAAAAAATAAATGTTATCTATTTTGAAACTCATCAACACTATAAAATGAATTTGCTGTTAATAGTTTTCCTATTCCTTTGTTAAATGAAGATAAATTCAATTCTCTCAGTTTTAGGAACACTGTTAAATAAGATAATACAATGACAGTGCAGTGAATTTTGGAAAGTCGCTGTTTTATGCACTGGGATCAACAAGAGATTTTTATATCTTGTATTTTATAAATGATTAACTGCGGAAGTGGAGAAGGTATACAAATTTATTTTTGCAAATACCAGATATTTATAGATATAGATGCTAGGAACTGCAAAAATATATTTTTTAAATACCTCCTTGTAGTCCAGTCGAATTAGACATCATAAAAAGTTTTGCGTACTGCGGACTTTTTTTTGTGGAAGTTGTTTAAGAGGGCATAATAAGCAAGCACAGAAAACTACACCCTGCTACACCATGTGCGTCCCCTATTTTTAGGGGTTGAAATTTTGCAATTTTACTTACGTGTCCATATCTGTTTCCCTATTGCCCGTAGGGCTCTTTACCAAGTTACACTTTTTGAAGATTCATCCCTCCTCTATATAATATTTATAATACATATTTGCCGTAGGACAAACGGTTTTGGCTGTACGAGGCCGGAAAGGTCTGTACAGGACAAACGGCTATTATTTCCAATCTACAATACTACACATACTAATGCCCTTAAGGAGGGATGATGATGTGTGAAAAAACTTTCATCGAATACCGGGCGGTTTCCATGATACGGGATGTTGAAATTTTGAAAACCCCTTTTTTAAAAAAAAAGTGAACCTACTTTTTTTCGCTCATTTTTTTTTTCATGTATGTACGACCCTAATATAAGAAAATTTACGTTGGTTTTATTTTAATACATTCGTTGGTTTAGGAGCTAGACAGCAAAATATGCCAAAAATGGCTATTTTGGTATTATTGCATTAAAAAAACCAAAACCAGTATAATTCTGGTAAATGTTTCTGTTTATCCTAAAAGTCCAATTCATTGCGCATAGAAAATGTGTTTTTGTATTTAAGTAGGATCAACACTTATTGTATAATAACGATTTATGCCATATGTTCTCCAGTCTCCTTTTTCACAATTTTTTTCTTGCGGCCTTATGGTTCATAGTGGGGCAGAAAGCATTATACACGTGGACAGGGCACATAATAGGGTGTTAAAATGGGTCTCTTGTTAAAATGCAATAGGACGTACCGTTTTCAAGTAAAACGTACTTATTTGCAAAAAATTATTTCAGATCACGCTTTTCATGGACTGACTAGTAAATACTCACCGCTAACTACGAAAAAATAAAGCTATGTGTCGCTTCTTGCTTTTTTGTTTATGAGGGACATTGCTAATGAAAAAATGAAGGAACTCGGATGGAATGGGGGGTTCTCGCTCCCCTGTTTGAAGGTTCATGCTTGTCTCGAATCATCATTGCAACTTATTTTGTGTCTATAACAAAATCCACAGTAATTTTACCTTCCTCGAGAATATGTCCATTTCATCGGAAAATGGTTTAAAAAAACAAACTCCTAAGGAAGAAAACACCAAAATGCAGAATTTATTTATCAGATCACAATTCAGAACACAATGAAAACTCAAAGCAAACATAACCAAACAAGTGCGTTTTACTCGAAAACGGTACGTCCTATCGCATTTTAACAAGAGACCCATTTTAACACCCTATTATGTGCCCTGTCCACGTGTATAATGCTTTCTGCCCTACTATGAACCATAAGGCCGCAAAAAAAATTTGGAGGAAAGGAGACTGGAGAACACATGGCATAAGTCGTTATTACACAAGAAGTGTTGATCCTACTTAAATACAAAAACACATTTTCTATGCGCAATGAATTGGACTTTTAGGATAAACAAAAACATTTACCAAAATTATACTGGTTTTGGTTTTTTTAATGCAACAATACCAAAATAGCCATTTTTGGCATATTTTGCTGTCTAGCTCCTAAACCAACGAATGTATTAAAATGAAACCAACGTTAATTTTCTTATATTATGGTCGTACATACATGGAAAAAAAAATGAGCGGAAAAAAAGTAGGTTCACTTTTTTTTTTAAAAAAGGGGTTTTCAAAATTTCAACATCCCGTATCATGGAAACCGCGCGGTATTCGATGAAAGTTTTTTCACAAATCATCATCCCTCCTTAAGGGTATGTGTAGTATTGTAGATTGGAAATAATAGCCGTTTGTCCAAATTCGGACAGCGCGACCTTTCCGGCCTCGTACAACCAAAACCGTTTGTCCTACGGCAAATGTGTAATATATATATATATATATATAGGGTCGTACATACATGATATATATATATATATACCTTTCCGGCCTCGTACAATCAAAACCGTTTGTCCAACGGCAAATGTGTAATATATATATATATATATATATATATATATATATATATATATATATATATATATATATATATATATATATATATATATATATATATATATATATATATGTTATATAATATTACACGCTATCTTATTGCGACTTAGCCATAATAAACCTTCACAGGTATATCGTATTTCACGATAACAGCTTCTCTTATTAATTGCTTATCTTCAAGATATCATATTACACCTTTGTTTCTCATAACTTGTGCAGACTGCAAACTGCAATTCCTTTGTTATATATTTTGCTTACTCAGGTTCTGTATGTTATAAATATGACTAAACACGCTTTGTTGAATCAGTTATTAAACTCACTTAGAATGAAACACTTCTAATTATTGTATTATTCCTTTTCCAAGAGCCAACGTTGGCTCCATTTAAGTAAATAAATCTTTTTAAAAAGTCACTCATGTAAACCGTGATCTAACATTGGCGCAGTCGGTAGGATCCGTAAACATCATCAGAACAAGAAGCCTAACTGGTAGTGAAGCGTAAGAGAACAAGGAGAACATCTGCAGAAGGTGCCTAACTAGTACGTGTACATCTACGAGAACAAGGAGACCTTCCTCACTGGTGGTGGCGGATCCCAATCCCTTGACGGACGAAGAACCTACTCATGGAGATGAAATTAATGTAAGTCATTTTTAAGAATCATCTCGTTATTTTATTTCATTTTTACAAATATTATTTATCACAATTATTTACGTGTATTATACCGCTAATACACTCGGCAAACAAAGCCAATTCTGTTATCAAACAAATCCTATACAAGCTACAACGCAACAATTTTAATTTTAAGTTATTTATTTTCGTGTTCACGAAACGACTGTGTATTATACAGTTAATACACAATTCATTTACATACGTAACAAAACAAGCTAATTTTAATTTAATTTCCGTATCATACTGCTGATACGTAACCAATTTTAGTTCAAAAATTTCCAAACAAAAAAGCAAAATGCCAGACAGAGCTCAACCAGAGCCGGTTCAACCAGTTCAACCAGTAGTGCCGACGACAGCCGAGCAACCAGAGCAAGTCGAGCACGAGGTAGAGCCTTACAAACTCTCAGAAATTTTCTCGTTAATTCCGGAGTTCGATGGTAACGCCATCAACCTCCAAACTTTCCTAAACTCATGTCAGTGTGCCCAACGCATGGCAATTCATGACCAAAAAATTTTATTAACTGTTCATATTAAAAATAAATTGAAAGGCAAAGCTGCCGAACTAATCAATTCTCGTAACCCTGCCACATGGCCAGAAATTAAAGCACTTCTAGAAACCCACTTCGGTGACTCTAGAGATTTAACAGCTCTTATTCAAGACCTACAAAGAATTCACCAATTGCCTGGTGAATCTGCATTAACATTTGTTTCGCGTCTACAAACGCACAATGCGAAAATGCACGCTGCAGTGCAAAAACAAAATCTATCTTCAGAGCAAAGAACCGCGCAAACAAACCTGATTGAAACTATGACATTAAATAATTTGTTAACGGGTCTAGAACCAAATCTAGGGAGAATAATACGTGCCAGTAACCCTCCGACTATAATGAACGCAATTATTAGAATTCGGAGAGAACTACAACTTTCTTATTTTGAACAACAAAAATTCCCAAAAAATAGTCCGGTCAAAAATCCAGTAATTCAACAAAAGCGACCACAAGGTCCCAATTTGCAACAAAAGTTTTGTTCCTTCTGTAAACGGAATGGACATGTAATAAGCGAATGCCGCACAAGGCAACAGTCTCAAAACTTCCAGAGACCAAGTTTCCAAGGAAACCCGAACTCACAAAACTTTTCTCATCAAAACTTCGCACAACCGAGTAATAATCAATTTAGTCAGAGGACATTCCCTCAAAATAATCAGCCAAATCAATCACAGCAAAACAGGCCCTCAGCCATAAGGCCGAACCCTAATTTTATGCAACAGCGACCATCAGCTGTCCAACCTAACCCAAATTTTAATCGCTTTAACCAGCAAAAAGCTCATCATTTGAATTACGAACCCAATGACAATTATGACAATCAATGTAACTATAATCAATATAACGACTACTCACCCGATTATCAAAACGTAAGTGATAGTTATGAAAATTACGATTCAGGCAACGCTCAAAACTTTTCAGATAATTATACGGCTAATTCTCAATATGAGCAGTACGAGAATTATACTGCTAATTCTCAAACACTACAGGAGGATTATACTGCTAATCCTCAGGATTTTCGCTTAGATCCGGAGTACCCCGCGGATACTCCAACACAACAAATAGACCAATTCGACCAAATATCAAACCAAATACAAACAATGAATCTCAACGACAGTTTCGATCCAATGCTGAACTTCCCAGAACAAACGTTCATGTAAATACTCTTTCTCACACCCTACTAACTGTAAATTCAAAAAATCTTTATTACATCAAAGATGCAACCGGCAAATTTAAAATTCTTATTGATACAGGCGCAGGTATATCAATTTTTAAACCAAAAACAGCTGAAAATTATAGACGTAGATCTCCTGAAAATGTAATTATACAGGGTATTACCGATCAAAAAATTTATATCAACGAATCTGTTCTAATCCCATTCTCAGACGAGTCACACAAAGTGTATATCTATAATCTAGATATAGATTTTGATGGACTACTAGGCGCAGACTTTCTAGAACATTACGAATGCCGAGTGGATTTTAAAAATAAACAACTAGTCACAAATTTTAAGACCGTACCATTATTTAAAGTTACGGAAGAAACTACAGTAAATTTACCTTTACAACCAACTATTAATTCTGATACAAAAAATTCAAATTTAAGCAACATCAAAAATTTAATTTCTATTGAACCTCGCATGGAAAAAATCTGTAAATTAAAATGTAATTTGCAAAATACCGAAGCTATACTGTTAGCCCAGGAAAACGAGAAAGTACACTTACCAAATGCCATTGTCAAAATCGATCACAATGGAGAATTCTTAACTTCAATAATAAACGCAAACGCTATTCCAAAAACCATAAACTTTTCAAATCTTAACCTAGAGCCAGTACAAAAATTCAAGTCAATTTTTAACTTAAACGCGCAAAACTCTGACCAACAACTAATGACGGACAGATCCTTCGAAATCAGGAACGAATTGCGCTTGGATCATCTAAACGAAGAAGAGGCCGAAATAGTAACGCAGCTTTGTTTAGACTTTCAAGATATATTCTATTTAGAAGGAGACAATTTGACCTTTACTAATGAAATCAAACACCCTATTGACACCGAAAATTCCCGACCGATATTCACTAAATCGTATCGATATCCTCAGGTCCATAAAGAAGAAGTTAAGTCCCAAGTATCGAAAATGTTAAGTCAAGGTATTATTCAACCTTCAATCTCACCTTGGTCCTCTCCTGTCTGGGTAGTTCCCAAAAAACTGGACGCTTCTGGTAAACAGAAATGGCGCGTTGTAGTCGACTACCGCAAACTCAACGAGGTTACAATCGGTGACAAATATCCTCTGCCCAACATTTCCGATCTTTTAGACCAACTTGGCAAATGCCAATATTTCACAACCTTAGACTTGGCTTCTGGTTTTCACCAAATCGAAATTAATCCCGCAGATATTCAAAAGACTGCTTTCACAGTTGAGAACGGTCATTATGAATTCGTGCGAATGCCATTTGGACTCAAAAACGCTCCATCAACTTTTCAAAGAGTTATGGATAACATCTTGTTAGGTATTCAAAATGAACGATGTCTCGTCTACATGGACGATATCATTATTTACTCTCCTACAATTCACGAACACATTTCTCGTCTAACTGAAGTCTTTAAACGCCTTCAAAAAGCCAACCTCAAAATTCAACCAGACAAATGCGAGTTTCTCCGCAAGGAAGTCGCTTATTTAGGACATCTCATTACAAAAGACGGCGTAAAACCGAACCCTTCGAAAGTTGACGCTATTTTAAATTTTCCTCAACCGAAAAACCCAAAAGAAATTAAATCATTTCTAGGCTTAGCCGGATATTACAGGCGCTTTATCCCAAATTTCTCCAAGATAACCAAGCCTTTAACAAAACTACTACAAAAAGACGTACCATTTCTCTTCAACAATGATTGTATAAATTCCTTTCAAAATTTGAAACAAACATTAACGACAACTCCGATATTAATCTACCCCAACTTTGATGAACCTTTCGTTCTAACCACTGATGCGAGCGCATTTGCCGTCGGCTCGGTGCTGAGCCAGGGGCCTATTGGCAAAGATTTACCCATTGCCTATGCTTCTAGAACCTTGTGCAGTGCAGAAACTAAATATTCAACGATTGAACGCGAGCTTTTATCGATAGTATGGAGTGTAAAGCACTTTAGACCATACCTGTACGGCAGAAAGTTCAAACTTGTCACCGACCACAGACCACTCACCTGGCTATTCTCTATAAAAGATCCAGGAAGTAGACTTGCTCGTTGGCGACTCAAATTAGAAGAGTACGATTACGAAATAATTTATAAACCCGGCAAAATCAATAAGAACGCGGATGCACTTTCCAGAATCAAAATTAATCATTTTTCTGAATGTTCCAAATTCTATTCAAAGGTTCTAGCCGCGAATGACGAAGAGTCAGACGACGACGAAAACCCAGACAATAACGAGATCACTGACGAACAAATTTCCCAAGAATTCGAAACTTTCGCCAACTTATATAAGACAACATCTTTAATTGACTATTCGAAAATCAAAGCCTCGAACAAACAACTTTTGTATCGAGAACACAAAGATATTATAACTTTCTTCCAACAAAATAACCTACAAGACCTCCATCATAAAATTATCGAAGACATATTCGAAGAAAACCCCGAATTTCATAACGATAAAATCAATATTGTATCGAGCAAAACAGTCAGACATAGGAGATATTTTATCATCCCTCTACCTTTTGATATCGAATCTGTAATTGAACATCTATTTTTGGTATTATTTAAAAATCAAGATGTTTTAGACCTTTCTAAGACATACTTTGTCGAAAATAACCTAGACCTCCCCATACTCGAAATTCTATCATTCATTTTTGCGGAAAAAGACTTAAAAGTAGTAATTTGTCAAGATATCGTCAGAACTGCCGACGAAGATGAAATTCCAATTATATTGGAGCAAAATCATTTTGGTAAAAATAATCTACACCGCGGAATAAATGAAACGATTCGAAGAATTAGAGAAAAATACACTTGGCAAGGTCTAACTAAAGACGTTGAAAATTTTATAAAAAATTGCGAAACTTAACTTATTCAAGCGTAGGACATCCCCAATCGAACGGATCCATAGAAAGATTTCATGCTACTTTAGCCGAAATGATAAGAATCCACAAAACTGAAAACCCAAACGAACATCCTTTCACGATTTTACCATATGCAGTAATATGCTATAACAATTCGGTAAATAAAAGACACGGTTTTACCCCATATGAACTTATCTTTGGTCATACATCTAACAGACCACCCGAAACTTTGTACAACCAAAAAGAATTAATAACTAAATACGTTAGAGATTTAAACAATAGAATATCCCACTACTATAAAATAGCCCGTAGTCGAACACAATCTCAAAAAGAGAAAGCAAAAGTTCGCTTCGACAGAAATATTCCCCAAAAACGACCTGAATACAAAATAGGTGACTTAGTTTATGTAAAAGAATCACAAATTAAGAACAAACAACAAAACAAATTTAACGGTCCCTTTAAAATAAAAGAAATTTTTCAAAATTCTGCTACCCTATTAAATCTCGAAACAAAACAAGAGACTAAAGTAAATTTTGATAGAATGAAACCATATACTGAAAATTAAATTTATTTTCAGGTTTCTCCTGCTGTTCGGATCAGCACTCTGTCAATACAAAATTATCCCGATCAATAACACTGTTGGTGTATACTATCACCAAGACACGGACATCGTGGTGACAAATGACAAATGGACTCTACTAGTGCATAAAAATATTTCATCCCTCAAACTAGCTTTTGACAAGAATCAAAATAATTTAGACAGAATCTTGAACACCCTCGATGGTGCTGATCAAAAATCAATCCTGTTTAGAAGCGAAGTCAAAACAGAGTTTAACCTTTTAATGCAAATAGCTAGCTCGATAAAAACGAAATTTGACGAAGTCTTTTCAGACACAAAGAGATATAAACGCGGAATACTTAACGGTTTTGGAACAATATTCAAATCAATCACCGGAAACTTAGACGCCGAAGATGGCGAGTACTACACTAACTGTATAAATAAATTAAATAATGACGAACATCAATTAGAAAACTTAATCAAAAATCAAATCTCAGTTACAACTTCTGTTATCAAAAATTTCAACTCAACTATACAAAAATTACAAATTGATGAGGAAACATTTAACAAAGATATCAAAGAAATCGAGCACACAATTCAAACTATGACTCAAACGATCCAAGCTGCCGAAATAAAACTAAAATTTCTATACATTTCCGAACAACTAATGGCCAGCTATTTGTACATCGAAGACAATCCAAACGATATTTTAAATTCAATAACATTCGCCAGATTAGGAATTATTCATTCATCAATCATAACACCTGATCACTTAGTAACGGCGTTACAAGAGATTTCACAGAGTTTGCGAAGGAACAATTTACCTCTTCCAATTAAACTATCAGCAGTTGCTCAATATCTGGATATTATTGAACTAAAAGCTTTTCAACTAGATTCTAACTTAATATTTGTTTTAACAATACCTCTTATTGAACTTCAAAATTATAACACCTTTCGCCTATACCCCATAACTTGATAACAGAACTGGTCTACATCACTTTTTATCCATTTCACAAAAGTTTATCGCGAGAGACGATGATTCTTTAATGTACATACCTATACAAAATTTGAAAGAATGCAAACCACTCTATTTTGGAACCAAACTATGTTCGAACCTGTTTGCATATCCTATCGACCAAAATGCCATTTGTGAGGCTAGAATATTAAAACCATTGCCGAAACTCCCAGAAAATTGTCAAACTTCCTTCATCATTAGTCAAGGATACAACGTCCAAGAACTTGAAGACAACACATGGCTAGTAATTAATTCCGAACCACTTCACATTACCATCAACTGCCCGAAGAGAGAATCCATAACAGAGCTAATTAACAAAAATTCCATCATAAAACTACAACCAGGATGTTACGCCTATGCAGGCATTACTCGAATACAAGCCAGTGCTAAAGACTTTTCCGAAATTAAGGACAATTCACATCCAATCCAAATTCCTTTTGAATGCTGCAATCACATGCCCGACAAAATCGAAATCCCAAAATTAAAACCGCTTAAATTAAACAGCCTCGACGTAGAAGATTTAGATATTGCTAAAAACAAACTAGAGCAATATTCCAAAGACCTAGACGACCTCATAAACGAACCTTTTGTGACCAAACATGTATCTTGGTTCACATACTTCATAATCACTCTCATCATCCTATTAGTTCTACTTTACATAACTTGTAAATGCAGAAGAAGAAGATGTGGAGCATTGCGAATCCAACCCTCAACGGATAACCCTCCTTCACCTCCTTCAGAGCGAAGCAGAGTATTTACCAAATTTCCTAGACTGATCCCTCCAAGAAAGCGACCCGGTATTAGACCTCAGGAAGAAGAGGACATCGAGTTAACATAGACTTTCATGTGGCGTTTTACCCTTGTCTATTAATTTAGACTATTGTATTTTATTCTTATTACGTTATGTAATGTTTTATTATCGCTTACCAATTTTAACTTTTACATTATTTTATTATTTTGCTTTGTATTCATTCAACATTGTTTCAATTTATTTTTGCATTATATTCATTTAACGTTTTAACAATTTTCAAAAGTTGCTGCATAACATCAACTTTTTATTAAGGGGGAAGTTGTTATATAATATTACACGCTATCTTATTGCGACTTAGCCATAATAAACCTTCACAGGTATATCGTATTTCACGATAACAGCTTCTCTTATTAATTGCTTATCTTCAAGATATCATATTACACCTTTGTTTCTCATAACTTGTGCAGACTGCAGAACTGCAATTCCTTTGTTATATATTTTGCTTACTCAGGTTCTGTATGTTATAAATATGACTAAACACGCTTTGTTGAATCAGTTATTAAACTCACTTAGAATGAAACACTTCTAATTATTGTATTATTCCTTTTCCAAGAGCCAACGTTGGCTCCATTTAAGTAAATAAATCTTTTTAAAAAGTCACTCATGTAAACCGTGATCTAACATATACAGTGTGTTTCACTTCTCGTGAAGACACCCCTGTATCTTTTTTATTTGTTGCCGAATTAATTTCAAATTTTTATCAGCCATGCAAGTCCATAAGGTGACTTTATTCAACATATAAATGCCGTCTAAATCTAAAACGCCGGCCTACTGCGATAAAAAGAAAATGTCAATTTTCGAGAAATCATAGTAGGCTTAGAGATAGACAAAAATTTTGTTAACAAAAGTTGTTCGGAATCACTTGATATGTCCCCCTGTAAAATTTTGTGAAAATCGGAATATTTTCAAAAAAAAATGTTTTGTTTCACTTCTCGTGAAGACACCCCTGTATCTTTTTTATTTGTGGCCGGATTAATTTCAAATTTTTATCAGCCATACAAGTCCATAAGGTGACTTTATTCAACATATAAATGCCGTCTAAATCTAAAACGCCGGCCTACTGCGATAAAAAGAAAATATCAATTTTCGAGAAATCATAGTAGGCTTAGAGATAGACAAAAATTTTGTTAACAAAAGTTGTTCGGAATCACTTGATATGTCCCCCTGTAAAATTTTGTGAAAATCGGAATATTTTCAAAAAAAAATTTTTTGTTTCACTTCTCGTGAAGACACCCCTGTATCTTTTTTATTTGTGGCCGAATTAATTTCAAATTTTTATCAGCCATACAAGTCCATAAGGTGACTTTATTCAACACATAAATGCCGTCTAAATCTAAAACGCCGGCCTACTGTGATAAAAAGAAAATGTTAATTTTCGAGAAATCATAGTAGGCTTAGAGATAGACAAAAATTTTGTTAACAAAAGTAGTTCGGAATCACTTGATATGTCCCCCTGTAAAATTTTGTGAAAATCGGAATATTTTCAAAAAAAAAATTTTTTGTTTCACTTCTCGTGAAGACACCCCTGTATCTTTTTTATTTGTGGCCGGATTAATTTCAAATTTTTATCAGCCATACAAGTCCATAAGGTGACTTTATTCAACACATAAATGCCGTCTAAATCTAAAACGCCGGCCTACTGTGATAAAAAGAAAATGTTAATTTTCGAGAAATCATAGTAGGCTTAGAGATAGACAAAAATTTTGTTAACAAAAGTAGTTCGGAATCACTTGATATGTCCCCCTGTAAAATTTTGTGAAAATCGGAATATTTTCAAAAAAAAAATTTTGTTTCACTTCTCGTGAAGACACCCCTGTATCTTTTTTATTTGCGGCCGAATTAATTTCAAATTTTTATCAGCCAAACAAATCCATAAGGTGACTTTATTCAATACATAAATGCCGTCTAAATCTAAAACCCCTGCCTACTGCGATAAAAATAAAATGTTAATTTTCGAGAAATCATAGTAGGCTTAGAGATAGACAAAAATTTTGTTAATAAAAGTTGTTCAGGATCACTTCATATGCCCCTCTGTAAAATTTTATGATAATCGGAATATTTTCAAAAAAAGAGAACACATAAAGAGAACTTTTTCCAACAAATGAAAGTTGTGAACAAAAATCACCATTCAATAAAACACTAAAAGGGCTTTTTATTTTTACATATCAAGTTGAATGTAATATCTTTTCTTTTTTTCTTTTTGTTATCTCTCTTCTGGAGGAGTAACTCTCCATCATATCCTTCCTCCTTATCGGCTCAGAAATTTAGGAACATGGACGGTTTTATTGCGTTGAATGTAAAGAGTGCCGTGAAATTAACTGTCAATATGTATTGTTTTATTTATTTCGTCATTGCTTTCATGACAGAAGTGATTGTTGTTATTTTCTGTGGAGTTTGTTAGTTTTTCTTGTTTTAATAATTTTATTCATACTAAAGTTTCCTTATTTCATATCTTTTCTCATAATGGTTAGAATACTTTTAACTACTGATGAAAAAATTGAAATAATAAAGATAGTCGGTGAAAATGTACGGTCTTCAAGAGAAGCAGCAGAAGAATTTAATTTAAGACATCCTCTAAGACAACCAATACACCATGGTACCGTAGCAAGAATATGTCACTTGTTCAATACAACTGGCAATGTGCTTAAACCGAGAGTACATCTTAATCGAAATCACGGAGATGATAATGTTATATTAGCGGCGTTTAACGCCAATCCCACTACCAGTCTTCGAAATATGGCTCGTGACCTTAATTTGTCGGCATCAAAAATTTGGAGATGTTTAAAACGCCATAAGCTACAACCGTTTAAACCAAAATTTTTACATACCTTGGAGGAAGGTGATGAAGAGAGAAGATTAGAATATTGTTTATGGATCCAAGGTAATTATTTAAACAATAGAGACTTCTTGAAGAAAGTAATTTTCACGGACGAGGCAACTTTCTCCACCAACGGGATAGTGTCATCACAAAACTCTAGGTTCTGGGCAGTAGAAAATCCTGATTGGATAATAAATTGTAAAAGGCAATATTCCCAGAAAGTAAATGTGTGGTGCGGAATTTTTAACGAAACAATAATAGGGCCGTTTTTCTTTTTTCAAAATATAAATGCGTTAAATTTGCTAGAATTTTTAAATAATGATCTTTGGAATGCAATTGTTGATTTTCCTTTGGAACAATTGTATTTTCAACTCGACGGAGCATCTATCCACAATTCCGTAGTAGTGAGAGCATGGATGAATGAACATTTTCCCCAAAGATGGATAGGACGAAATAGCTCTTTAATACATTGGCCACCCAGATCACCTGATCTCACTCCAATGGATTTTTATTTTTGGGGTCACATTAAAAACAAAGTTTATATGATCAGACCTCAAAATATAGAGCAGCTTTGTGAGAGGATAAGGCAAGCATGTTTAGAAGTTACAGCTCAAGAACTGCGAAGAGTTGTAAAAAATAACAGAAAACGGATTGAGAAGTGTATTACACTTGAGGGTGGGTTAGTGGAAAGGGGCGCAATATAATAAATAAGTAAAAAAAACCATTAACTTCTTTTATTTTTGAACTATTCTAACACTGCGGCTTTTGCTTTATCTGTATTTTTTTTCCGACAATATTATCATTCATTATTAGTAGTCTTCTCTGTAAAAACAACGGCCCTTTTCAGGGCCACCAATTTAATTCAAAAAGAATTCGTTATATGACAGCATCCTACCAACCTACATATTGTTGACAGATGTTAAAACTCATTAAAGTAATTAGATTTTAATTTTAATTATTCTAAGGCCGGCATTTTAGATTTAGACGACATGGGGCGTATGAAGTGATCCTGAACAACTTTCATTAACAAAATTTTTGTCTATCTCTAAGCCTACTATGATTTCTCGAAAATTAACATTTTCTTTTTATCGCAGTAGGCAGGTGTTTTAGATTTAGATGGCATTTATGTGTTGAATAAAGTCACCTTATGGAGTTGTATGGCTGACAAAAATTTGAAATTAATCCGGCCACAAATAAAAAAGATACAGGGGTGTCTTCACGAGAAGTGAAACAAAAATTTTTTTTTTTGAAAATATTCCGATTTTCACAAAATTTTACAGGGGGGCATATCAAGTGATTCCGAACAACTTTTGTTAACAAAATTTTTGTCTATCTCTAAGCCTACTATGATTTCTCGAAAATTGACATTTTCTTTTTATCGCAGTAGGCCGGCGTTTTAGATTTAAACGGCATTTATGTATTGAATAAAGTCACTTTATGGACTTGTATGGCTGATAAAAATTTGAAATTAATTCGGCCACAAATAAAAAAGATACAGGGGTGTCTTCACGAGAAGTGAAACAAAATTTTTTTTTTGAAAATATTCCGATTTTCACAAAATTTTACAGGGGGGCATATCAAGTGATTCCGAACAACTTTTGTTAACAAAATTTTTGTCTATCTCTAAGCCTACTATGATTTCTCGAAAATTGACATTTTCTTTTTATCGCAGTAGGCCGGCGTTTTAGATTTAAACGGCATTTATGTATTGAATAAAGTCACTTTATGGACTTGTATGGCTGATAAAAATTTGAAATTAATTCGGCCACAAATAAAAAAGATACAGGGGTGTCTTCACGAGAAGTGAAACAAAAATTTTTTTTTTGAAAATATTCCAATTTTCACAAAATTTTACAGGGGGGCATATCAAGTGATTCCGAACAACTTTTGTTAACAAAATTTTTGTCTATCTCTAAGCCTACTATGATTTCTCGAAAATTGACATTTTCTTTTTATCGCAGTAGGCCGGCGTTTTAGATTTAAACGGCATTTATGTATTGAATAAAGTCACTTTATGGACTTGTATGGCTGATAAAAATTTGAAATTAATTCGGCCACAAATAAAAAAGATACAGGGGTGTCTTCACGAGAAGTGAAACAAAATTTTTTTTTTGAAAATATTCCGATTTTCACAAAATTTTACAGGGGAGCATATCAAGTGATTCCGAACAACTTTTGTTAACAAAATTTTTGTCTATCTCTAAGCCTACTATGATTTCGCGAAAATTGACATTTTCTTTTTATCGCAGTAGGCCGGCGTTTTAGATTTAAACGGCATTTATGTATTGAATAAAGTCACTTTATGGACTTGTATGGCTGATAAAAATTTGAAATTAATTCGGCCACAAATAAAAAAGATACAGGGGTGTCTTCACGAGAAGTGAAACAAAAAATTATTTTTTGAAAATATTCCGATTTTCACAAAATTTTACAGGGGGGCATATCAAGTGATTCTGAACAACTTTTGTTAACAAAATTTTTGTCTATCTCTAAGCCTACTATGATTTCTCGAAAATTGACATTTTCTTTTTATCGCAGTAGGCCGGCGTTTTAGATTTAGACGGCATTTATGTGTTGAATAAAGTCACCTTATGGACTTGTATGGCTGATAAAAATTTGAAATTAATTCGGCAACAAATAAAAAAGATACAGGGGTGTCTTCACGAGAAGTGAAACACACTGTATATATATATTATGTAAAGGAGGGATGAATCTTCAAAAAGCGTAACTTGGTAAACAGCCCTACGGGCAATAGGGAAAAAGATATGTGGGCACATAAGTAAAATTGCAAAGTTTCAACCCCTAAAAATAGGGGACGCACATGGTGTAGCAGGGTGTAGTTTTCTGTGCTTGCTTATTATGCCCTCTTAAACAACTTCCACAAAAAAAAGTCCGCAGTACGCAAAATTTTTTATTATGTCTAATTTGACTGGAGTATTGCAACTAGCTCTATTATTTGGATTAATAATTGGTCTTGGTAATCGTTTCTGGGAAACAGAGACTCGTTGTATATGATTTGAACATCCCCAGGCTAATATATTCAATGATAAATGTGAATATGCTAAAGCACACACTTAAGAGACCCATCTGGGCAATTGTATCCTTTAGCTGTAAAACAGCGAAATACGCTTTATTAAGGAATTTACAAATATGCTCTATATACAGTTCCCATGTTAATCTGCTTTCTCTCAAGGTGCCTAAGAATTTTGTTGATTCGGTAAAATTTATGTCATCACTTAATGCCCTTATAAAATTAAAATTTATAATAATGGTTTTTTCATCATTAAAAATAAGCTTATTTCTCTGGCACCATGCGTGTACATCGTCCAATATAACATACATTTTATGATACAGTTACTCCTGTGTGACAGCTGATACCGAGACAGAGGTATCATCTGTATACATCGTGGTAAAGCCATGTTGAATGTAATTTAGCAGATCGTTAATGTAAATCAAAAATAATGGAGGGCCTAATATTGAACCTTGGGGGACCTCCAGGGTTACGTCATGGATATTCGATTGAAGTTCATTACTCTTTACTACTAATTTTCGTTTTTCCGTGTAGGAGTTAATGCAACTTAGAAGACCGATAGCATCTAATTTTTTGGACAGTAAATATCTGACCACAGAACGAAAGCTCTCGATAAATCGAAAAACAGCGACACAACATTTGCCCTCATCTAATTCTTTATAAATACATTTAAAGAAATATGCCGATGCCGTTTCAGTTGGTTTCTCTTGGTCTGAATCTATGTAGATACTCGGTCAGTATTTTATTTTGTTCAGTAAATGATATGATACGGTCGTATATTTTTTCAAATATTTTCGAGAACACACTTAAAAGAGACATTTGCCGGTAATTTTCAACATTATTTTTTGCTAGGTTGTAGCGTTTTAAAGTGCCACTACTTTAATTTTCGGCACTTTGTATTTAAATTGGTTTGGCGCTAGTCGAACGGATTATTATTTCATGAATCACATGGGTATGCAACCCACTCACCTTTGACTCCTAGCGTGTTATCTACGTGCAAAAGATTTACGTCGAGAAATTGATATAATTATTTAAAGGTTAATAACTGAATTAAGTTTGTTTATTTCTTCAATGGGGATTAAATATTGTTTATCTATGGAATTTCGCCCTTTTATATTCTATAGTCAAATGTGGCACGTTTTCATTGGACGAGGGAGTAGAGGAATTCTCTGAACAGTGTTCAATGTTGGTAACGCTGGACATTTTTCTAGAAAAGTTCTTCTCGCTGAAGCCATAGCCGAAAAGGCACGCTTATCTTTTTGGGCGGAATTTGTGTCTCCTTTTGGCCCAAATATATGTTTGGGGCTGGTAAATATTATCCCGGGAGTCTTCCTGTTCGATTTATTGCCACCTGTGTTTTTGTCAGTTTGGAAGCAGTGTTACGTGAATATCTGAAGCCAGGACTCCACGTTTTTTTTATTAAGTGTACTCTCTATGTGATATAAGCTTTTTTATTTTGGGTTGTGTTTTACAAGATTCCTATTTAAGTTACGTATTACAGAGTGCATGGACACGACGATTTTATGTGATAATGTTCTAAGAAGGCATATGGTATTTAGTCGTCGATCATGGCAATTTTTCCAAAGGAAAGCTTGTGCTACTTGCAGTTTTTTTTCTTAGCGTCATCCCGCCACATACTATGGGGTTTATTTGTTCCTGTTGAGCCAGGAAGAACCATGCTGGTCCCGCTGGGATATCGTAGACGAGTGTCACTCGAGACCGCTGTTAACTCTGTGGAGGCCTAAAAAGCGTGAGCAAGTTGTGCTGCCAGTCTTTAGGATTGCCAAGATTAATTAAGGTTTTCTTCTTTTATTCTTGGGTAAATGTCTTATAAAAGCATAATCTTAACAGTTTAAAATTTCATAAGTGAAATGTCAAGATAAATTTTGTTGAAAGTATGTTAACGTAAATTTAATTTTAAACTTTAAAGTCTCTATTCACTTATTTATGCATGTTAATAAATTATTTTATGTGCACACTGTAAAAGTGACGCACGGTACCATGGGCCATTTCTAGACCTTAACGCAACATTTTGTATGCAATATTTAAGCTCATTATTCAACCATTTTCTTAACTTCACGTACGTCAAACGAATAGAGAAACATTTCCTTAGCGGCACTTTATCTTAAATAAGAGTAGATTACCCCACACTGTATCATTCATTTTAAACATAGACTAGCGCAAATTATGAACTGTGAAATTGATATTTTTAACCTGAAGCTAGATAGCTGTCAATCATTACGATACCTACATACTTACTTGTTGATATTTTCAATAAACGTTGTCTATATCTATACTTTCTTTTTTCTTGATAGTTTGCTTTTTAACATTCATAGTTTGTTGTTAGAGTGAATTTTCATATAAAATTAGATATCAAGAATTTTTCATCGCATATTATAAGCCAGCTTAATTTTGTTTCTTGACTGACAAAATTTCAGAACTACGTACATTAATGGTCAAGTGGCTCCCTCTTTTATTCATCTGTTTTTGTAGAAGAACGCACTAGGGGCGTCAAAATGACGCGACACCAATTTATTTCTCAGGGGGCGCCAGTCGCGTGTTACCCCGTTCTTCTACCTCCCAGGCGGGTTCGAGATAAGATGCACTTCGATAGCCGAATAATGGACCAAGGCTGCACTACCACAGATCGGTAACGACGCTCTCTCTGGACCTGAATTCCCTCGTTAGGTACCCTTTGAAATTCTGGATTTTTGCATAAAAAAATCCTAACCGAAGAATTTCTCTGCGGAGGGATTAATTTTTTGTACGTGGTATCCTGTTAATAACGGACTCTACATCTTATAGTTCAGGAATATTACGTTTTTATTCCGACAAAATTCATAAAGATTTGAAAATTAGTGGGTATGTTGGGAATAGCATAAGGATTACTAAACCAAAAAGTTCCCATCCCTAAATAGTGTGCTTCATCCCCCAGGACGTCCTTTCTACCCCCATTTCTAGATTATCTCGGCAACGGTGTAATTTTCGACAAAAATACCTATATACAAAATTGTTCCTTGGAAAATTCTCTATCAAAAAGGTTTTTACCACTTTTTTCCTAAAATTAATAATAACGTGGGAAATATGGCGCAAACATAAGGGTTGGTTCCGACTAGCACTCTCTACAGTCCGATCTACCTTAAAGTTTAACGTTTAACGCTTAACATAGCAGTAGGCGCTAAAATTTATTTACAATTTTAATAAATATACAACTTCCACCCCCTCACCTCTATAAAAAGACCGTGTTGTACTTATTTCCACACCACCCTAGAGGTAAAGTACTTGGCGCGTTTTTGCAAGCATGATTGTCCATGGCAATGATAACACATTGTAGAGCAACGCAAGCCTGCTCTTCTGCAACTACACCTGTATTCGCACCCTAATTTACATGAACATGACATAAGCGTTAAAACAGATTCGGGAGCTGGTTCTTTTATAGTCATTATTGGGATTAATATACCGCCAACGTTTTTCCACCCCCAATCGGTAGCTTTGAGCGTCACGTTTCTCCATGTTTGAATTTGGTGAAAAACTCGATAACAGTGTTGCCGAGCGGCAGCAGAAGTTGGTGGAAGTTTTGACAACATAACAGTGTTGCTGGCTTTACCAACTAGTCTGTTAAAAGACATAAATCATCTAGACTTTTTTCTGCCGAGGTACAGTTGTATAAAGCTAAAATAAATCGCTCTCCCACCGAACATTTCGGTGATGGTAAATAGATAACGAATTATATGACTTGCGCTAATTAGGGCCCTGATTTACCAATGTACTATTCGTTTGAGGAGAAATGGTCTAAAAACCTTTTTTGTAGAGAATTTCCTGTAGAACACTTTTGTACATAGGTATTTTTGTCGTAAAATGCACCATTTCATGGATAATTTTAAAAAAGCGAAAATTGGGGTGAATACTATGTCGTAGGGGATGAAGCACATAATTTAGGGGTGGGAACTTTTCGGTTTATTATTACATATGCTGTCCTGATTATTTCCACCAATTTTCAAAACTTTATGAATTTTGTCGGATATATCGCAATTTGAACCGTAATATTACTGAATTACTTAGGGATTTCTCAAAAAACGCATAAAAAAATCGCTATCGAACCTCCGTAAGGCAACCAGAAGGTCGAGTGTTAATGTGAGTTAACTCGACACATCCGGTTCTCGATACGAAAGTTCCAGGGATTATAGACCGTCAACAGGCCTCAAGATCAATTAAGAAACAATAATTCAAAGAATCCGTTTATTTAACAGAAATGGTTATACAAAATTCTCAAGATAAGAATCGTGCCTTCCCCAATCAAGCTAATGGCTTTCAGACCATACAAGCGAGAGCGCTTACGCTAACGATCGATTAGGTAGACAAAATTCATGCATACCTTCTCAGAATCAAAATGCGTGCTTTTTAGAGAAATCTTAGACTATTTGTAATTTCATAATTACGACTGACTGATTTTAACTTAAAAAAGTTTTACTAAATGAATTTAGTTTCGCTAGAGACTACTTAGCTTTAAAGTTCTTGTATCGTGGCGGTTCACGTACTCAAACACATTCCTGAGGACTGCATAAGTTTGATGGCGTTCAATAAGTCCACAATTTACTTGCCTCTATGCAGTTGTTCAATATTATCGATATGGCAGCGCCCACCTTTGAGCGACTTTTAGGCAAAATTGAATTTTTGGTTTTTTATGCGTTAAGGTGTTTTCCTCGATAACTTTGTCATTTGGAAAGCCCTGCTATTGGCTTTCCTACCATTGCTTTGTCCGGACCACCCAACGGGCTCGACCAAATTGCGAGCCGCTGAATTAATCCAAACTCTTTCTATGCGAGAAACCGGCCTTGTGCATGTGCATTGATTTTTATCAATTTTTGCTTATCGGCACTACGCCGGCTTTGCCAAAATCGTCTATTTTGCCTTTTGGATGCAATGCATCGCTAAAATTTTCTGCTCATACTTTAGAACGGGGCATTCAATGACCGTACCTCAAAGGTCAATGTCTTTGGTGGAGGAATAAAAATGAAAAATATTTTAATATTTTTTAAAGTATATTTTCGTGGTACTTTTTAAACTGGCTTTGGGGTACTTTTGAAAAATTAATCTCTTAAGTCCAACTTTGGCGTACTTTTGAGAAACCAATTTTCAGGCCAAATTTTGACGCAGTTTTGAAAAATTATCTGCAAGTGAAATTGATAAATTTATTTGCAAGCCAAACTTCGACGCACTTTTAAAAAATTATCTGCAAGTGAAATTTCGGCGTACTTTCGATAAATTAATTTTCAAGCCAAATTTCGACACACTTTTCAAAAGTATTATTTTTCAATTTGTGGTACTTTTGAAAAAGTATATTATTCATAAATCTTTGTCATTATATACTTTTGCTCTCAAATCCTGAACCAAAAACATATTTTCCTAAGTGAAAATTTGGTGTTTCTTCGAATTTCCACCTGGTCATTTCTAACACCTTATAGAACCCAAAACGGTTCTTATGGACTGATCTGTGCCTCTGCATACTCTTAAAAATGTCATTGAATTTTTGCCTAAGTCGAATTTTGATTCTGTCTTCAACTTAGGACGATTTTGGAGAGTTCTACAACACGTTCTCCACTCACGCCGCTTTTTCGAAATATATTAGCTGGTATACCAGCAAATGAACTCTTTTTATACTTTGATATAAAAAGGGTTACAAGGTCATCTTTTAAGTAGAAATGTTTTAAAATTATACAAAAACGTTCTAATATTATCAATAATGAAATAGATTCTACAGAAATTCTTAATTAATTAATTTTATTTTTATGATGTCTAGAAATAATGGTTTGTTCTATGCCGATAATTTCCATTTAAATTACAGTAGTCATTGTCCTGCTGCAAAAATCACATTAGCTATTAAATGTACCATCAAATATAAACGAAATTTTTAAATTACATCTTAGTTAGTTAGTAATAATCGGTTTTAGTGTTTGTACTCTTTTGTTTAAATCTTTTTGTCTTAAATTTATGTTTGTTTCTTATTAATAACACTATCTAATATTTATACAGGGTTGGGCAAATGTGTGGAAACACCTGATTTCTGGCTAAACTCTAAGTTCGATTAAAAAATACCCTTAACAAAAGTTTTTGTAGTATTTTTATTCTATTCAGTGACGTACTTTGATTTCCAACAGCTGTCCTATTTATTTGAGATATGATGTCATCGGCAGTTTTTTTTTAAATTGATTACCCTATATATTTTTACACTTCCAGGTAGACTCTTTTTCATCAATTATAATGATAGGGTTTGGTGGGTGTGCGACTCGTGGTTTTTTAAATATTAAATAAAATAATAAAATAAAGAGTAATAAATATTTCTTACTTAATGAAAATTAAATTTCTTATTACAAAATATTAAGCACTTTAATGTTGAGAAAAAAAGAAAATATTCATAATAAATGTTGAAACTGGAAACCTTCAGCAGTCTGACAATATTCTAATCGATCAACGAAGGCTCTTAAGGAGTTTTGAACGGTACGCTGAGATATCTCTTGAACAGCCATCCTAATTCGATCCTCCAACTCTTCTATCGACTGAGATTTGGTCTTATAGACAAGACCCCAAAGAAAATAGTCCAAAGGACTTAAATCTGGCGATTGCGGGGGCCATTCGATACGTTCTCTTCGACCTACCCATCTACCCATCTCTGTGGAATTATTTCAACCATCATTAACAACGTAATTCACGTTCAGTTAGTTCACCCATAATTAAAATATTTATATAATATTTCATACGGAAACTATCTGGCAGTATTGAATGCAACTGACGGTAATACGAACGATTTGAGTTCTGTTAAAGAAAGTTTGCAAAAACCATATCAACAAAAAAAACGAATATTTTTTATTAGATAGCCTTGGCAATCAAGATGTAAACAGCCATGTTTTTATTTTATTATTTTATTTAATAGTTAAAAAACCAAAAGTCGCACACTCGTCACACCCTATATCATTATAATTGATAAAGAAGTCTTTCGTTACAGAGATTTTTTAATCGAACTTTTAGTTTAGCCAGAAATTAGGTGTTTCCACACATTTGCCCAACCCTGTATATCTGAGACAATGTACATGTTGTAGATTAAGATTATTTGGGATTTTATCACATCCGATGAAAAAAAAAAAATAAAAAAAATAACCTGAAATCACAACCCATAAAGGACCCCGGAACAAAACCCATGAAAATGTTGATTCGGTGGAATCGGCTGAAATTGGTATTTTGTAGTTCAAGTCATGCTGATCAAAAATTCTTATCACATCAAGCCAATCCTATGGACAGTTTTTGAGATACAGCTTGTCAAAGTTAGGTAATTTGCGTCATTTTGGACATTCAAGAACATTTTACTCCTAAACTATTAACTTTAGCAAAAAATTGCAAGGGTTGAAATATTTTTCTTCTAGTCCAGTAAAGCTCAAGAATTTTTTTCCAAATTTTTTTATCAATTTTTAGGTTAGGTGAAATATATATATGACATATTTCGGCTTCGGTGGGATTGGCTGAAATTTTGCTATTTTGTAGTTAAAGTCATGCTGAGCAAAAATTCCTATTGCACTAAATCTATCCTATGAGTGGTTTTCGCTCCAGGAGTGCCTGAAGGTCTAAGAACGAAGTAACGGGTAATCTATACGTACGTGTTTATGAATGGCTTCCAGCGTGTTTGTGTACGTGCGTTCATGTGTGTGTGATTATTTTTATCAAAGAACCTGCTCTTACCGGCCCTATGTTTCTTATGAGAGCGTTCTCATTGTCAACCAGGGCGATCCCATTTTTTTGGTTTCACTTTCTATCTGTTTATTTTTACTTTTTGTTGTTTTAAAATATTTTCTTTTTAGTTCTTAAATATTGAGAACATCCATAGGATTTTCAGGAACAAGTGTTCCGTTTCCAGCATCATGTATCGTTCGAAGAAGAATCATTGATGGATATTTTGTGATTTTCATACCGTGCGTACCCCAAAAACCATAATACGCTTGTGTTTTCAGCGGTTCCGCATCAAACTCATTAGAACGATTTTTCTCACACTAGTCCTACGACTGAAATGAAAGAGGACATTTTTTGTGTATTTTAATTAATATCACCCACTTACGGTAAAAAATATTTTTAAAAAATACTATAAAAATAAGCTTGTATTATTGTTCAAAATGCGTATAAAGTCGCGTCGCTGTAAATCAAAAGGTTTCTGAAATATAATAATAATAATAAATATAATAATCAATTTTTGGGTGCCATTTTCAAAGGCCGTAGCTCAAGGTATTTGCGAACATATTTTTGCATGTAGAATCGGCACCAGAAGTTTGTCATCGATATTTCCGGAGAACTCTGTATACACTGGCACATACATACACACAAACGCATACGCACAGTACACAAACACGCTGGAAGCCATTCATAAACACGTACATATAGATTACCCGTTACCTCGTTGTTAAGACCTTCAGGCACTCCTGGAGCGAAAACCACTCATAGGATAGACTCAGTGCAATGAGAATTTTTGATCAGAATGGCTTTAACTACAAAATAGCAAAGCTTCAGCCAATCCCACCGAAGCATGCCGGAATATGACATATATATATATATATATATATATATATATATATATATATATATATATATATATATATATATATATATATATATATATATATATATATATATATATATATTTTATCTAACCTAAAAATTGATAAAAAAATTCTGAAAAAAATTCTTGAGCTTTACTGGACTAGAACAAAAATATTTCGACCCTTGCAATTTTTTGCTAAAGTTAATAGTTTAGGAGTAAAAAGTTCTTGAATGTCTAAAATGACGCAAATTACCTAACTTTGACAAGCTGAATCTCAAAAACTGTCCATAGAATTGGTTTGATGTGATAAGAACTTTTGATCAGCATGACTTGAACTACAAAATACCAAAATTTCAGCCGATTCCACCGAATCAACATTTTCATGGGTTTTGTTCCGGGGTCCTTTAGAAAATCAATCGACTACTAAGCTAATACAACAAAACGAAATGATGTAACAAAACATCACAACTCAGGGATTATTGAACAGGAACAAACATTTCATATTAAGGCGCCCTTTATGGCAAATTTATCTAAAACACAACATACACTAGGCAACGGCAAGATATCAAAACAGACAATAATTAAACAGATTTCAATTACTGCGTGATAAAGACATTGATTTAAAAAATTTAAATATGGAATCTTTCTCTCGATCCGGTACATGTCCGGGCTGTCATCCTTCTTCAATATCATATTAGAAGTTAGCAGATGTGTTTGTCGTAAAATGTAAAATGATTTCCAAACTTCCCTTGGAACGAATAAAATAAGAATAATATATTCTACAGGCTAAAAGCTATTGTTTCCCTATATCTATGACCCTGTGTCAGTAAATTTGTAATTATATTAAAAAAGAAAAACATAAAATGACATTTGTTGTTTGTGAGATTTCTTCACAGGTTGACGAGTATTTTATACATGGTGGCACTCTGACAAAAATTGGGAAACAAAGGTGATGAAATTCTAAAAGAAATATTATATGAACACGGGCGATTCGTCTTGGTTAAGAAGTTGTAAAATTTATAATAAGAAATCGCGATAGCAATGATAACACAGCCCCACAAAAAGAAAAAAAGTTTTTCATCTGGATGACTGACCATAGTATTCCTATGTATTTTTCGACGCTGAATCCGAATCCGAGGTCAAAAAAATTCGTATACCCCCAAAATTTTGCGCTACAGCCAAAAACAACCCCGAAAATGGGGTAAATCCGTAATATACATCAGAATTCAATGAATGGATGTAAATGAATGGTGAAAAACATGGGAAGGGAAAATGTTTTATATTCAGCAGTCACTTACTTGAATATTGACTGGAAAACTACCCTTATAATATGGTGAAAACTCCCCCTGTACAAGCATAGAGTATATAAATGCCAATAAATCGCGAGAAATGTTAAAGTTTTTATAGTTTGGAATACAGTACATGAATCTTACGCATGTCTCAAAACCACCCATATAACAGGGTGGAAACCACCCTTATATAAAAATAGACTACGTGAATACCAATAGATTGTGGGAAATGGAGGAGTTTTCGATGTTTTAATTCCAGAATAGAATCTTGGGTGACCTTGTCCTACCTTATTCTTAGTCGGTACAAAGACTACCCCCATGATAGGGTGGAACCATCCTCATTACAGAATAAAGCACAAATGCCAATAAATCATGGGAAATAACTTTTTTATAGTTTAAGTACAGAACATGAATCTGGAGTGACTCCCAGGGCACCTCGCTTACTCGTGACCCAAAATCTCTTCTATAAAGGGTGGTAGCCACCCTTATATAAGAATAAATTGCATGAATACCAATAAATCGTGGGAAATGTTGGAGTTTTCATTGTTTCAGTTCCAGAATAGATTCTTGAGTGACGTTGAACTACCCTATTCTCACTTGTTACCCAAAATCATCCCTAAAAAACCACCCCTACATAATAAAATGTACATATGCCAGTTTTTCAATTTTTCTTCTAAGAATACCTTTTCTTCTCATTTTCAAATGATCTCCTCACTGGCTCTCTTTTATGTTCTTCGTGCATGTCTCTTTTCATAGACCAACAGTAGTCGGCCATCATGTGAACATCCCACCTTCCTTGATACCGCTTCTCCATCTCCGAAAATCCCGGTGAAAGCGTTCGCCTTGCTCTTCATTGTATTCTCCCAAATTTTCTGGATGGCGGACAACTTTTGGTCCATAAAAAGGGACACACACGAAGAACACAATAGGGAGCCAATGAGAAGATCATTTGAAAATAAGAAAATAGGCATTCTAGGAAAAAAAGATTAAAAAAATGTTCATATTCTTCAGTCAGGCTGCATTAACCTTTTCGTGCAATAAATGCAGCTTGACTGAAGAATATGAACATTTTTTAAATCTTTTTTTCCTAGAATACCTTTTTTCTTATTTTCAAATCTTCTCATTAGCTCCCTATTGTGTTCTTCGTGTCTTTTTATGGACCAACAGTTGTCCGCCATCCAGAGTGAATACAGTGAAGAGCAAGGCGAACGCTTTCACCAGGATATTTCGGAGATGGGGAAGCGGTATCAAGGATGGTGGGATGTCCACATGATGGCCGACTACTGTAGGTCTATGAAAAGAGACACGCACGAAGAATATAAAAGAGAGCCAGTGAGGAGATCATTTGAAAATGAGAAGAAAAGGTATTCAGAGAAGAAAAATTGAAAAACTGGCATATGTACATTTATTATGTAGGGGTGGTTTTTTAGGGATGATTTTGGGTACCAAGTGAGAATAGGGTAGATCAACGTCACTCAAGAATCTATTCTGGAACTGAAACAATGAAAACTCCAACATTTCCCACGATTTATTGGTATTCATGCAATTTATTCTTATATAAGGGTGGCTACCACCCTTTATAGAAGAGATTTTGGGTCACAAGTAAGCGAGGGGCCCTGGGAGTCACTCCAGATTCATGTTCTGTACTTAAACTATAAAAAAGTTATTTCCCGTGATTTATTTGCATTTGTGCTTTATTCTGCAATAAGGATGCTTTCCACCCTATTATAGGGGTAGTTTTTGTACCGACTAATAATAAGGTAGAACAGGGTCACCCAAGATTCTATTCTGGAATTAAAACATCGAAAACTCCTCCATTTCCCACAATCTATTGGTATTCACGCAGTCTATTTTAATATAAGGGTGGTTTCCACCCTGTTATATGGGTGGTTTTGAGACACACGTAAGATTCATGTACTGTATTCTTAACTATAAAAACTTTAACATTTCTCACGATTTATTGGCATTTATATACTCTATGCTTGTACAGGGGGAGTTTTCAGCATATTATAAGGGTAGTTTTCCAGTCAATATTCAAATAAATGACTGCTAAATATAAAACATTTTCCCTTCCCATGTTTTTCACCATCCATTCATTGAATTCTGATGTATGAGACGATTTTACCATTTTCGCGGTTGTTTTTGGCTGTAGCGCAAAAGTTTGGGGGTATGCGAATTTTTTTGACCTCGGATTCGGATTCAGCGTCGAAAAATACATAGAAATACTATGGTCAGTCATCCAGATCAAAAACTTTTTTTTGTGGGGCTGTGTAATACACAAGGGTCTCGCTAGGGTTTTTTTTTGGGAAGGAGGGCGTTAATAATTCCCAACTCCTCAAAAAAATTTCCTTCAAAATGAAAATTAAGGAGGGGGGGGGGGGGTGAAATTTTTCCCAAATTCTCCCAATATGAAGCTTGAATTTCTCACCTCGACCACGATATTGGAGAAGGGAGAGTTCCCCCATCTCCCCCCATAGCGACAACCCTGATAATACAATTTATTAGTACAGTAACTAGAAATTTTAACTTCGGAATAATGTCATATGAACGGAATTTTATTCATTTTTGGCAACTTAATAGTAAATGCATCAAAGAAAAACTTCTATGTTATTTTGAGGCTTGGAAATTTACAAGGGGAAATTTACAAAAGAACAAAAATATTGAAGTTGAAAGAGAATCCAATTTTGAGAAGAAAAGGGTTCTATGCAACTTTTCATATAAATTGATAGTCCTTAAGTTATAACGACTTGAAAACTGTGATTTTAGCTTGAAAAAAGAAATATTTCAAAACGATCTGCATCAAATAACCCAAAAAGTATTATATTGGGCGAAAACATGCTAGAGATAAATAAAAAAACTACTAAATTGAGGATAAATTTCTTTTTTTTTTTTTAATTTCTGTAGAATTAGTTCTTTCGGGGATCTGGAATAGTCTAGGAAATAGCGTGCAAATTCGACGACGAATGGTTACCGTCTGCCAGTCGCCAATATTCTTGGCTAAAGATGTCGGTCTCGGATGACTGGATTGACTGGGGCCGGGCAGGACTATTGCCCTTTACTCCAATGCATCGCTGTAGACCGGGGACCAGCCTCGTGCAGGGTGGGCGAGCTTACTTTACGTCGGCCCCACTCACAAATGTGAGCGGTGCAGACGATTTCGGCCCACCTCCCTGGGTCCTGGCTCGTTGGACCTTGCTGGCTAAGGCCTCTTCTGGCGTTCTTCTGTCTTCGTCTTCTTTTCTTCGCCAGCTTGTTTGCCCCCCGGGGGGTAGTCATCGGTCTGTTAGGTGTTTTTGGGTTTGTGGCGGGAGTGACTGCCGGTACACAAGATGCCAAGAGGCATCCTGTCATCGGGATCATCGGTAGGGTAAGGATGAGCTATGTAGCTCGAGGAAGGGCAGACCTAACTGCTTTGGTAGCATTTTTGGTCTGCCCGGAGCTAGGGGGACTACAGGTACTGGACGGTTGTTTGTCCGGTACCCGCAGGGTCTTGGGTGGGTGGTTGGGTGATCGTCATGTCTCTTCCGTGGGGGTGGAACATCGGGCGGTGGTATGCTTCTCATACTCACCCGTTATCCAGGAGCTGCACCTTCGGCCGCTTGTGCCTCGGAGCATCAGCTGGGTCATAGTCAGTTGCCTCCCTGACTAGTGGGTTCCCATGCTCCTCGGCAAGGGCGTACATCTTTCTGGCTCTCTGCTTGATGATCTCAGTGACCGGGGTGTAGTCCAGGTCCCTGTAGATGTCCTCGTTGCGGATGAACCAGGGTGCGTCGACTGCCGTTCTGAGGGCGACGTTCTCCACTCTCTGGATCTGATGGAGGTAGCTCTTTGCTTGGTAGCCCCAAGCTACCGAAGCGTACGTCAGCTGAGGCCGGATGAGGGACCTGATAAGCGTGAGCTTGTTCCTCAGGTTGAGTCTGCTCTGTCTACCCGTCATCGGGTAGATTAGGGCTCTCGTCCTCCTGGCCTTTTTGACGATGGCCTCCGTGTTCCGTCTCCATGTTAGGCCTTTGTCCATGACCACGCCAAGGTAGTTGGCGGTGTCGTGCCATTGGATGTCCTCACCAAACATGGAAACGTGACCTGTGGGGTTTTGTTTTCTTACCTTCTTGAAGAGTACCGCCTTGCTCTTCTCGGCGTTGACGGCTACCTTCCATCTGTTGCACCAGTCCTCTAGGAGGGTGGCCGCCTCCTGGAGGTTTCTGGTGGCTAGCCTGGCACTCCAGGATCTGGCAGTCAGGGCTGTGTCATCGGCGTAGAGGGCCATGGAGGTCCTCTCTGTCCGGGGTAGATCGGATGTGAAGATGGAGAACAAGTGCGGGGACAGCACTGAGCCTTGGGGGACTCCTGCCTCCATTGTTCTGTACGTGGACACCTTGTCCACGATCTTCACCCTCATCTGTCTCCTGTGGAGGTACGATCTCACTAGCTTGACGAGTGCAATGGGGTAACCCATACTCATCATTTTGGCTAGGAGACCATCGTGCCAGACCCTGTCGAATGCTTTGGCAACGTCCAGGAACAGCGCTGCCGTGACCTGTCTTTGGTTGAACCCCTTCGTGACCTCCTCGGTGAGGTGGAGCACTTGGAGTTCGGTGGAGTGCCCTGTCCTGAAGGCGGTCTGCCAGTCGGTAATCGAAGAGACCATATAAGTACAAATTTTTTTTTCTCTAGAACTTTTTGATATGGTTGGGGATAGGGAGGGGGGGGGCATTTATTTTTTAATCGAATGATTATCGATATCTGTCCGCATAGGTAGTTAGTATATGTACTTCAATTATGCCGGCAGACGAAACTTCCGATCGGCGCGCGCGTTAACCTCAAATAGAAAAAAAAATTTTTAGTTTATATTTCTATTGAAACAAAATTGTAGAAAATTTTATTCCTTTTGTTTTTATGCAGAAAATTTTTCTCCATCTTTTTTAGTTTTTGTGTTAAATGACAAAAATATTTGCAAAAATTTTTTTTAAAAGCAGAAACCATTTTGAAAGTACAGCCAGTTTTTTTTTTGGGACATGTTTAAAATTGTTCCTTAGGCTTTAATCTTTACGAAAAACATTTTCCGAAGGATCGGGGGGCGGGGGGGGGGGGGTTGAACGTACAGCTAGGGTGGGCTCCCGCAGTAGTAATAAGAAAAAAATATTCTCATATACTGTTTCTCGTTAATATTTTTTTTCGTCCGTTTACAGCACTTGCTTTACAAATAAATTGCATTTTAAACTATAGAGATTTTCGAAAAAACGTAAATTTTTTGTTTGTTTGCAAATATCTCAATAAATATTAGTTTTAATGAAAAAATGGTATCAACTGAGAATGATGTTTTTTACAATAATGTAGGATTAACAGTTTTGAAGATATTTAAGTTTACATATGACATCCGAACGTTTATAGGTTGAAGTATTTAATTTAAATGTTAAATATCTTAGAAACTATGACACATCCATTAAAAAAAATTAAAGATTATATATCAGTCTTTAAAATGATATTTTGTTTGTTTCTGTATCATAAAAAAAACCGCTGCCCAAGGAATCACTACTTCCACATCCAGATTCTCTATCCAAGTCACTCACAACGAAAAAACTTTGTATGTGAAAATAATTGTTTATGGAACTTTAATAATATAATATCTGAAATCCTCTACCCCAAAAACCCATAAAACGATACCCCACATCGGTAGTGGGGTGGAGGGTGGTGATAGGGGGGTGATAGTGGGGGGGTGGATGAAGTAAAAGAATATTTTTAGGTTTCTGGTTACTGTACATACATTAAATCACAATTTTTTTTTCATCCCCTTTAATAAGGGGTGGGGGTGGTAATGGGGGTGGCTAATGTCAAACATTTTTTTGAGACCTTAGCTTCTCTTGTATATACTAAATACCAATTTTATGGACTCTTACCTGCTTGATTGACCTATTTACCCCAAATTTACCCCAATTTACCCCCCAACCCTTCGACGGAACAAGATGAAAATATCTAGTTCTAGATCTCGTTAAAGTACATATGTGTACCAAATTTCAAGTCAATATCTTAAACGGTTCCAGAGTAAACGTGCGCACAAAAAAAGTTACAGACAGACAGACAGACCGACAGACAGAAAATTTTTTTTCGCTCAAACTTAAAATCTCGACGTTTCATGACATTTTAAGCCTATTTGGACAATAAAAATTTTTAAAAATTTTTTTGTCGTTACTATACTTCCACTGGACGTATAAGTAATAAAGAATTTATGGCTGATACAATGTGCGTTTTCACATTTTTTAGCAAGATGTCATTTTGTTTTTTTTATCGTTGATATATATCATCACCTATATGCTCAATTTTATTGTTCGCTTAAAAAATCCATCTGCCATATTGGAGTCACCATTTTGATTTTTTAAATTTTAACTTCAGATTTGTAATCAGCAGTCCAAAAAATATAAATATCCTACGTTTCAAAAATAAATCAATAATACTTTTACAAATATAAAATATCCAAATTTAGGAGTGGTAAGGTAATGATACCGTTTACTACAATAATAACCTATAAAGAAATATTATCAGTACGTAATATGAGATTATTCCTAAATTTTACAAATTTTTACCTCTAGATGCTGTACCATATGTCATACGGATTAAGGTTCTGTGTATCATAACCGCAAAGTTTACTATTAGTTTACTGTTAGTTAAGTAAAGCCTTAAAAAGCTCAGTGCATCAGGGAAGGACATAACCGTATTCATTTTTTCTTTTAACGAAATTTTCATTTCCCTGTCTTACTGTGTCTGCCATAAAGTTGGCTACATATGGGGAAAATTTGTAATATATAAACTTTTGATATTAATATTTGCTAAAAAATACTGATTTTAATTTTGAAAAATACTGTATTATTAAGGTAGAATTGTAATTAGTTTGTCTAAATTATGTTGGCGGTCTGAAAATGTTGAATAAGCTCATGTGCATCAATATACAGGGCGTGACTAGAGATAACGACACGACCAGAGCCCGTCTTCTTTAAATTAATTTCCAGCAAAGTGTCTATTTCACAAATATTTGATTAGATCTGACACGAACTTATGTAATTTAGTTGAATAAAGCTATTTCTAAGTAAAAATAGAATTTCTGATTTTTTCATAGCAATGGTACAGGTAAGAATTTGCATTTTTTTATTTCAGTTCCGGTTCATTGATATATGAATTGAAGACCTAAGTGGATAAAGGTGTTATGTCACACTTTTAAAGTTTTGAATAAATTAAACAAAACGGTTTTGAGTTGGAACTTATTTATTTTGTCTTCGATTCAAATGAATAATAACTCATATAACAAATAATTTTGGGTTATGTTCTTTTGTTTACACTAATATTAAAGAACAATATCAAGTTGTTATGAAACTAGATTTTTCTGTCAAAAACTGTGTACATCCACTAAAATTACTGGTTGTATATATGACATGGCGCCTTTAAAATTAAAAAATTTCTATAAAATATTACAAATTAGAATTCACCGTTTATTGGGTGTTAAATCTATATCAGGGGTGTTCAAAAATTGCATAAAGTAATTTTTTTTAAAAATGCGACATAACACCTTTATCCACTTAGCTCTTCAATTCTAAGCACTTTTTCTTAATAAAATTTTTCGACATCTTGGCAGTTTAACTAATTTTTCGGTGCAACTGTCAACTATTTTTTATATTCTCGCCAAACTGGTGATCATGTAGAAAAAATTATTACCCTGAGTCTAAGTGACGCGACACCAATTTATTTCGTCGCACCAGTCGCGTTCTCCCTTGTTCGAGTGTGGCCTTCCACTCCCAGGCAGGTTCGAGATAAGATACAACTTGATAGAATAAGTAATAGGCCAAGGCTGCACTTTCTCTCTCTCTCTATCTCTCCCCCTCTCCCTCTCCCTCTCCCTCTCCCTCCCCCCCCCCCCTCTTTCTCTCTCTCTCTAATAAAATTGGTCTTTCTCTCTGACAGAATTTTACTTATTTACCTAATGGTAATTACATGGATATCTCAATTTAAAGAAGAAATACATCAGTCGGACATTCTTCCTTGTTTCACACCAGAATATTCAAATTATGAAAAATTACCCAGAACATCATTCATAGATAACGTACTGTTAACAACATAATATTTAAATCAAAACTAAACACTAACTGGACTAACTACGAGTATATATTCATCGACGGCTCACTCAAAAACAACAAAACCGGCTGTGCTATTTACCATGAAAACGAAAATATATCTAAAAAGTACCTCTTACCAACCAACTCGTCTATTTACACATAGAACTAGTAGGAATCAAGGAGGCAATTAAATATTGCTCAGAATATGAGAAGAACAATAAATTTGTTATATTCACAGACAGTAAGAGTGCGGCGTTGAAAATTCAGAATTGTAACCCAAGGTCTGACGCAAACTATATAATAATTGATATAAAATATTACAACCAATTAACACAACGAGACAAGACCCTTGAACTAACATGGATAAAAGGACACGCAGGTATTACACAAAATGAATATGTTGACAAGTTAGCAAAGGAAGCAACTGAAACTGGTAACATCATCCCTAACTTTAAAATTCCCATCACAGACATTAATAGACTGATAAAGGAACGACTTAGAGAAAATTGGTAGCAGCACTATCTAAATTACCCAGCAGGAGAAAACTAAAAAACTTCAGACACAAATTAAAATCAGACATCCTTGGTTTAATGGTGAAATTAATCGAAATTTTGTAAGAGTAATGTGCCGAATTAGAAGTTCACATTGTCTTTACCCCCAATACAAATACAAACTGAATCTCAAAGAGGATCCGTACTGCACCTGTGGAGAAGAAGGCACTACACATTGCTTGATGGAATGTCCTTCCAGGAAATTAGCGAAATGTTTTTTAAACTTGCCCGCAACAAGATTTCACTACCTACAAATCTACCCAACTTATTAGAAAACAAATATGTGTATAAAATACTCTATGATTTTATAATAAAAAACAAAATAGAGCTGTAAACTAGTTAGGTAAAAGTACATAAGTAAGTATGTGTATATATGTGAATATACACGTATGTATGTATATAGTGTATATATTATATTTTAGGATAGTATGGTCGTAGGTGTTTTGGAAAAAAAATAAAATTAAAAAAAAAATGAATAAAGGTCGAAAAAAAAAGGGGAAATATTAGTATAATAGAAGTATAAAGAAGGCACAAAAAAGGGAATATACTAATAGGTAATAACTGTGGCCATGAGGGGTAATTAAAAAATAAAGAAATAAAAATATTAAAAAAAAAAAAGTTTAAACAAAAAAATATTTATATGTGTATATGTATGCAGATTTGTGTGTGTGTGTGTGTGTGTGTGTATATATATATATATATATATATATATATATATATATATATATATATATATATATATATATATATATATATATATATATATATATATTTACAGAAATGGTATAAAGCTGAACCAGAAATATGATTTTTTATACACCATTCTGAACCAGCCCGACGTACCTGAACCATATATGTGGTTCAGGTTTGTTTTCCTCAATAAACTTGTTCATAACGTCCCCGCCCATTATTGATGACATCTTTTTCTGTAAGCTTAAGATTGGCTGCTCGTCTGCCATTAATTTTTAGCGGGAAAAAAAGCGCGGGATGTTTGGTATTGCACGTTTTATGATGGTTCAGGTTTGATAGAAAGATATGTTTTCCAGTTCGAGGTTTGTCCGCATTAGGTTGTGGCGCTGTTTTGAAATCTGTATATAGTGATATACAAATATAAATATTTTTAGCATCAAGCTGAACCAATAGATTTGGCAATACTGTATTTATGGTTCTCTTGTTTATTATAAATAATTGAGTTAGTTTCATATTTGATATTAATATCAGGTATATATCTGAATTACACTAAATTCATTTACGTTGGAAAATAAACGTCTAAAAATAAAAAAATGTCGTATTTCGAAATTTCAATTGATAATGTTTAAATGCGTCGGCTCGTAGAAGTGCATTTTTTTTTTATTGTAGGGGTTCGAACACATTATGCAATGCAATTAAGAAGTTTTTTTAATTTAAAGTTTTTTGGAATTTGTTTTTAATTTTCGCAATTGTAGTCAATACAAATTCAAATAATTCTGGATTTTTTGTGAAACCAAAAACAGTAAAGAATTATGAATGTAGATGAGAAATCTACATTTAAAATAGAGAATATGATCTACCTGCATCTGGAGCCGACATGCGTTAGTTTTTGCATTTCGGTCGCTTATAAATAAACAAAATGATATTTCTTCTTCAAATTTGGACCGGCTATTTCCCAATGCTCGTATTTTTAATTGTATGAGTAATGTTAAAAGTTTTAAAAACCTGCGCACAATACATGGACTTAAGATTAGTTGTTCAGGTTAGATTTTTTTCGCGGCAAAATTAAGAAAGCTATACAAAAAATGCACTTTTTGTAAATAAAAGCTAAACAAATTACTTTACGTAAAATTAAAGTGAACAATCAAATTGGCACAAAAAGAAATCAAGTAATTTAAAAAGAAAGAAAGTTCCAATAAGACAAAAATAAAAAAAATTAAAAATCTATTGATTTTTCTATACAAAAAATTGAAATAAAATATTTTATGTTAAATTAAATAAAAAATTTAAAATTTTAGAAAAAAGACAATAATTAAAGGAAAAAATTCCGATGGATTGAAAATTGAGAAAGATTAGTTATTATAAACGCTAGTTGCAAAATTCGAGGGGTAGGAACGGGAAATTGTTCGTGTGGAGCATGCGTTATGCTTTAGTTGTAATTTTAAAAATTGTAGTTCCAGATTGCTTTTAACTAACAGAGATAAAATATAAGCATTGAAGAAAAACCACACGAAATTCCAAGAAGAAATAACAATTTGTTTATTTGTAAACAACTGAAACGCAAAAGCTCACGTATCTTGACCCCCAAATGCAAGCACAGGCACAGTAGGTATTGTTATTTTTTGAATATTGATTTTTTCATCTACTTTCACAATTCTGGTTTCATAAAAAATCCACAGTGTGGAATTCGTTCATAACTAAAATTGTAAACAAATTTCAAAAAATGGTTTCAATGAAGAACATTTTTTTTTCTTGTCAGCATTGTAAAATACATGTAAAAACCTACATATAAAGAAAATAGTCCTATTACGTGTGATTAAAATTTCGATTTTTTTAGATTTCGACAGTTTAAATAAGTATTTTGCGCTAAAAGAAGATTTAGTTCAATAAAAGACATGGTTTTACCTACTTTCGTTAAGATTTATGTATTATTACATTACATTCTGAAATTATCCAAAAAAGGATATTTCTAAGGATTTTACTTTTTTTGTTTGTAAATTTAATTTTATTCTAAATTTTATTGTGAATAATTTGTTACTTTTATTTTTGCGGCGGAATTACTAGGACCGAAAATAATAGCAGAGAGGAAAATAGCACCAGATTTTGTCAATAGTTTTTGTTTAAAAATTAATACCAAACGACGCGCACAATAGCAAACACATGATTTTCTTTATACCTGCCATATTTGACTCTTTTTAAATGCCGAAAAATGAAGTTATTTTTAAAATTTTCGAAAAATTTTAGAGGAAAAGTTGTTTATTTTTAAATTTTATACATGTATCAACTTTCAACTCTATCTTGAATTTTTTTAAATTTAATGCATTTTTAGAGATGCGTTAATTTTACTTTCACATCCACGTCGTGGAGTGGAAGTACAGTCATCGTAAAAAAAAGTTTTTTTCTTCAAATAGGCTTATATATGAAATGTCGAAATTTTAAGTTTGAGCAAAAAAAAATTCTGTCTGCCGGTCTGTTTGCAACTTTTATTGTGTGCAGGATTACTCAGAAACGGTTTATGATATTGACTGGATATTTGATACACCTTATGTATTATACCGCAATCTTGAACTTGATTATATTTTGATTTTATTCCGTTGAAGGGTTGGGTGTTTGGGGGGTAAATGGGAGAAAATGGCGGTAAATAGGTAAAGCTAGCAAGTAACAATTCATAAAATTGGGATTAAGTGTATGTACGAGCTCGCAATTTTTTTGACATCAGCCACCTCCATTACCACCCCCACACCGTTATTCAAGGGAGTAAGAAATAAAATTGTGATTAAGTGTGGATACAAGTACCTCTCATTATTGAAAGGGGTAAAAAATGAAATTGTCATTTAGTGTCCATACAAGAACCAAAGGTTTCAAATTTTTTTTTAGCATTAGCCACCCCCTCTACCACCCTCATCGCATTATTCAAAAGGGTAAAAAAGTAAAATTGTTATTTAGTGTGTATACAAGAACCAAAAACTTCAACATTTTTTTAAATATTAGCCACCCTCTCTACTATCACCAAACCATTATTAAAGAGATTAAAAAAATAAAATTGTGATTTAGTATGTATGAAATAAAAAAGGCCTCAAAAATGTATTTGGTACTAGCCACGCCCTCTACGTACCCTATTGTTAAAGGGGCAAAAAAATTAAATTGTGATTTAGTGTATATACGAAAACGAAAGGCCCCAAAAATTTTTTTGGCATTAGCCACTCCCTCTACCATAACTATCACTACCACTACTCCATTATTAAATGAGGTAAAAAATAAAATTGTGATTTGTTGTGTGTACAAGAACCAAATGCCTCCCAAAGGCAACTACCTCACTACCGTGTGGCATATCGTTTTATGGGTTTTTGAAGTACATAAATTCAAATATTGTATTATTGGAGTTCTATCAACAATTATTTCCACATAGTGAAGTACGAATATAGTATCGATATTTTTTGGTATAGTAAGGGACTTAGATAGGAAATCTGGATATGACAGTAGTGATTCTTTAGACAGCTGTTTTTGCATTTTGGTCGCTTATAAATAAACAAATTGATATTTCTTCTTAAAATGTGTACTAGTTATTTTCCAATATTTATATTTTTGTGTCAGCTGGTAGACAATAATCCAAAACCACAATTGTTAAAAGGACGCGCATTGTTTCTATATTTTTTATAATGCAGAAACAATAAACATACAACCATTTTAATGTTTAATTGATCGTCTTTAATTCTGGTCCTTCATAGTGTCGTGGTTTCTAAGATATTTGACATTTAAACAAACTACTGAATCCTATAAACGTTCGGTTGCCGTCTTTAAACTTAAATTTCTCCAAAACTATTAATCCTATATAAATATAAAAATATTTCATTCTCAGTGTATAACCTTTATTTTTTATGTTCCCCATTTTTTGCAATTTATTGAGATATTTGCAAGGGAACAATTTCACGTTTTTTTCGAACATTTTTAGTTAGTTTAAAATGCATTTTTTTTCTTGTCAAAGGAAGAAAAAAATTGAGCGTGTGATCCTGATCATACTATATTACTATACTGTTAACGAATTTGAGTATTTGAGAATTTTATTTTTGCTGACTACTTACAGTAATAAAATGGAAACTTTTTATTAAAAAAATATGAAAAAGCATGTCTTTTTTCTCAAGGCTTATTTGTATTTAATGCTATAGAAATATTTAAACAAATCATTTGAAAGCTTGATTAATATTTCGTTGTTTTGGCTGATATAATTTTTGACGTAAGTGCCATAATTTAAACATTTAAACTAAATGCTTCATCTTATAAACATTCGGACGCCATCTTTATAATCCCAGATCTCCGAAACCATTAATTCTGCAGAAATTAGGGAAAAAAATTAAATTTATCCTGTTTAGTAGATTTCTTATTTGTCTCTAGCAGTTTTCCCTAATTGTAATCTTTTCCAATTATTTGAAAATCGTTTCGAAATACCTTTTTCTTAAAGCGAAAGTATCAATTTTCAAGTCCTCATAAATAAATAATATAGAAACTTTTCTGTGATGCATTCACTACTAAACTGCCAGAAATAAATGAAATCAAATTCAAATGACATTATTTTGAAATTAAAACCTCTAGTTACTGTACTAACGTGACATACTAGGATTTTAGTGTGGGCAGAACGAAAAAAATATCAAATATTTTAACTACAGAAGGGTAATTATTTTATATTTTATATTTATTTGCTATTATCACGATTTGCATATAACCTAAATATTATTCTCTAATACAGAAGGGTATTTATCAGTTTTTATCAGTATTTTAATTTATTCTCCTAAAATTTCTTTAACTAAATTTTCAGCTCTTGTTATTGCCATTCAATATGTTTGAAAACTGTAATGCGTAAAAGGCGGCAAAAAAGACAATAATGTGACAAACATGTGTCAAAAAGGTACCTATTTAAAGGGTGCACTGACCTGACCTAAATTCGAAGTGAATAATCCACCACGGGGGTCCAGCAAACTGGCCCGTAAACCTTGGAAGATACTTCTATATTACATATTTTTATAATATATATTATAATATTTTAACTTTATTAATTGAATATTTATAATTTCCTATTTATTTTTCTCACAATGTTTTCCTTACATTAAGGAATATGAAAAAATATTTTGGAGTCACCGTTTTCTTTTTAAATTTTTTAAACAGACTCGTAATTAATGACGTTTAGGTGAATATTTTCAAGCCAAGATAATAGAAAATTTTCTGACTAACATTTTCAACACAATTTTTCATAAGAAATCGATTTTTTTGAATTCTAAAAAAAAAATTTAGCGGGCAAGGAAAAGTGGAAATAGTCCAATGCAATAAGGTTTATACCTGGGAACCAGCTATAGTGAATGGATTTGAATGATTTTTTTTTGTTGGATCTCTAATGCCATAAACTAAAAAGTTTACCCATTGAAAATTACCGCCATTTCGAGAATCCGTAAATTAAAAAATTAAATCAAAATTTTTAGAAATCCCAACAATAAACACAATTATCAGAATTTTTAAATATTTCTTTTAAGAAATTAATGATTGTTATAGTTTTCGAGGTTGTTTATAAAGAATTTGTAATGAAATGAAACTTTAATCTGTATTTTTAAAATATATATTATCGCATTATCAGCTTTTTATTTTTAAAGGTGGAAACCAACTCTAAAAACTGAAGAATTAATTATGTTTCTAATTTTACGAATAAATTAACGAAAATCCAGAGACTTATGTTTTTGAGGTCGCTGAATATGACTGAGATCAAAACATATGAGACAAAAATATTAAGGGTTGAAACACCCTTAAATTCTGAAAAATTAATAATTCTTCTAATGTTACAAATGAATTCACGAAAATTCATATTAGGTTGCTGAATATGATTATGAGGTCTAAATTTATTTTTAAAAAATGGTGGATTATAAATGAGTACAGTAATATGTATAATTTTATTAAAAATACAGATTGTTATAAATAAATCAAATTAATACAATTAAGTAAACTAATTAAATAACATTTTTAATCTGCGCTCTAAACATGCCAAAGTGCTATGTAACCCGCTATTTTTGGGTATTCTTCGAAAAATAGACGGTTATTGCTCGTCTCTCTACCTATTATAGACAATTAAAATGCGCGTACAAATTGAAAAGTTTCAACATTATTTCAAATTGTCATATCTCTGGCACAGTTTGTCGTAGGAAAAAATAAATAAAAACCCAAACTCTTCGTTTTTTTACAAGCTTCATTTCATTCTTGTATCATGATTTTATCAATCTTATAGTTTTTGAGATATTTCAATTTTAAATACATAATTTTCTTGCTTAGGCGCTGAAGAGCCATCTTTAAACCTTTATATCTCTGGAACAATTTGCCGTAGTAAAGCAAAAACAAACAAGCTATTCGTTTTTTTTATAAGCTTCTTTTTTGTACTCTTACCATTTTTTATATAAAAATGTTTTCTGAGCAATTTCCAAAAACCCGATTTTTTTCAAAAAAATTATGAAATTTTTGATTATTGAAAATGGGTACAAAATGAAAAATGATTATTTTAAAAATTCTTTAAAAAATTGAGCATATTACCTAGTAATAATATGTATTAACAATATATAGAAGGATTTAAATAAAATTGAATTGATAAGATATTAGAGTAATAAGGCTAAAAAAAATGGCGCCTAAATTTTGAAATGCGCTACTTTTTTGTTTGTAACTTTTTTAGTTTTCAGTAGGAAAGGTCGTAATACGTCTCAATCGAAAGAAAATTTTAATACCTTTAACTTTTACAAGAATACTTAACATATTTTGAGTAATTTTAGATTTCAACGTTGTATATTTTTTTCTGAAAGTGTCGGCGCCATTTTGAAAATGCCATATTTCCAAAACTAAACATCAGAAAAAAAACCATTCGATTTGTTTTCGTGAAAGCTTTAATTTTTTTACAGTCCACATTTTTCGAGTAATTTAAAAAAAAAGTCCAGAAATACTGATTTTAGGGGGTGACAATTGCAATTTTATGTGTATTTTTTATTTTTTGCGACAACCCCCAAGAAGGGTTGCCACCACCCCTAACCAAAAAGCAGGAACAATGACAATATAGATTCTCATTAACATACTTTATGAAGCATGTTGAAATGAACAAAATTAATGAACAAGAAATTTGGAAATTCATTATATTGTTTTCGGGATTTAAAATCTTCACTTACTGTACTATTCATTTATTTCGCTTTTTGGAGCTTCTGCCATCTTCAAATTAATTTTAAAAAGTCTTATTTTTTTACAAATTCTTTATAAACAACCTCGAAAACTATAACAATCATTATTTTCTTAAAATGAATATTAAAAAATTCTTTTCGTTGAAATTTCCAAAAATTTTATTTTTTTTTAATTTACGGATTTTCGAAATTGCGGTAATTTTCAATGGGTAAACTTTTTAGTATATGGCATTAGAAATCCAACAAAAAAAATCATTCAAATCCATTCACTATAGCTGAGTTCCGTCATTTTTCATTTATAATGACTAATTGCACTGGACTAAAAACTTTATTGATGACTATTGAATACAATTAAAAAAGTTTTCAGGCAAATCCATTCAGGTCCAATCGATTTCCTAGTAACTTACTTTTTTCGTCTAACTGCACTCAGCTCTTAAAATTTAACATTTTTAAAAACTAAATGAAATAACCAAAAAAATCAGAATGTGAAACATACATACTAATGTCCATTATCAGTATTTTATTATTTCTTTTTTTGGTAGGTACAAAATGTTTCTCCATTTTCACCCTAAGGTTCGTATATTAATTTTAAATTTCATGCACTAGACTAAGGGCAACACATTATCATCTCTCTTTTTACGGTTTCTATTACATTACAATTTAACAAATCGTCAGAAAGTATATTTTTTTGTACAGTTTTATTCGAAATTTTATACGAACATGTTGGTATTTTTGAGATGCGGTTACTAAGACCGAAGATAATAAGGAAAATAGCTGAAAATTTTAGTTCTTCAACAATAACTGTTTAAATTTTATGCGCAATGGACAGATTTAATCCAATACTTCTCATTGCACTTGATGTGACACACCTAAAACAAATTAAAACCATAGAATCGCTGCGGCTGAACAATTCGATTCAAAATTTATTTTGACTCCACTATTACAGTAGCAAATGTGACATGTAAAATAGTAAAATAATCACAGATTGGACCAATAAGTTGATGAGAAGTTTGGCAACCTTGGTATGGTTCAGGATGTTGCATTCAATATGTAAAATTATACATTTTGGCTCAGGTTAGTACGAAAAGTATAACTGGTTCAGCATGGTGCTGTTAATGTGTTGATATACAATTTTTTTATTTATAGAAATATCGGAGTATATATTACAGAATAGGTTCTCCCATCCCATACATACACCCGAATATGCAATTATTTTTTTTCTGCCTACTTTATAAATAGATGGATCAGGATAGTATGAATTGTATACTGGTTCAGGTTTGATAGAAAGATCTATATATATATATATATATATATATATATATATATATATATATATATATATATATATATATATATATATATATATATATATATATATATATATATATATATATATATGTATATATTTATATATACATATATATATATATATGAAATCGGATTTGAAGCAAACAACTACTCAGCGGGCAAATACCCCGACCTGCATTGAATTACATCTTCAAATTGTGATCAGTAACTAACCATCATTTGTCTGTTCCTAACCAGACATAGACCGGTTTCGAACTTATTATGTTCTCCTCAGTATGCCATAGGTCACGGAACAGACAAATGATAGTGGTCAACTTGCTAGTCTTATACAAACTGAATCAAATGGAGTGACGGTGAGAGGTAAACTTGTATGACTTGTTGCAAGTCTCATCCTTCGATGATATATATATATATATATATATATATATATATATATATATATATATATATATATATATATATATATATATATATATATATATATATATATATATATATATATATATATATATATATATATATATATATATATATATATATATATATATATATATATATATATATATATATATATATATATATATATATATATATATATATATATATATATATATATATATATATATATATATATATATATATATATATATATATATATATATATATATATATATATATTCAAAGTATGCTTCTAGAGGGCAGAGTATTTACTAAACGTAATTTCTCTCTGAAGCAACCCTCTATACATCCTTATTTCAAAAATAAGGAAATTGACCAGACTACAACAAATTGCAAGTCTGGCGCGTTAAGTGTAATAATCACATATTACTACGAAACGCTGTAATTCGATTTTAGCAAACACCGACCGAAAGACTTATTCCTAATTAAAGGAACTCTCGTGTCAGCCACTACACACCACTTGCAGACTGCAGTTTCGAGCTGTTTGGCTCTCATCAGTGCAAGGTAGGCATGCAGTGACTGGCAACGAGATTTTCGATGTATAGGTACATGTTCGTAGTCTTAAGACTGGCAACATGCAAAATAAATCGAAGGCGCCATCTAGCGGTCGCTGTTCACTACAATCGAATTGGTTAGCCTGAGATGGGCAGCAAATGTTCAAAGTATGCTTCTAGAGGGCAGAGTATTTACTAAACGTAATTTCTCTCTGAAGCAACCCTCTATACATCCTTATTTCAAAAATAAGGAAATTGACCAGACTACAACAAATTGCAAGTCTGGCGCGTTAAGTGTAATAATCACATATTACTACGAAACGCTGTAATTCGATTTTAGCAAACACCGACCGAAAGACTTATTCCTAATTAAAGGAACTCTCGTGTCAGCCACTACACACCACTTGCAGACTGCAGTTTCGAGCTGTTTGGCTCTCATCAGTGCAAGGTAGGCATGCAGTGACTGGCAACGAGATTTCCGATGTATAGGTACATGTTCGTAGTCTTAAGACTGGCAACATGCAAAATAAATCGAAGGCGCCATCTAGCGGTCGCTGTTCACTACAATCGAATTGGTTAGCCTGAGATGGGCAGCAAATGTTCAAAGTATGCTTCTAGAGGGCAGAGTATTTACTAAACGTAATTTCTCTCTGAAGCAACCCTCTATACATCCTTATTTCAAAAATAAGGAAATTGACCAGACTACAACAAATTGCAAGTCTGGCGCGTTAAGTGTAATAATCACATATTACTACGAAACGCTGTAATTCGATTTTAGCAAACACCGACCGAAAGACTTATTCCTAATTAAAGGAACTCTCGTGTCAGCCTTCGATTTATTTTGCATGTTGCCAGTCTTAAGACTACGAACATGTACCTATACATCGGAAATCTCGTTGCCAGTCACTGCATGCCTACCTTGCACTGATGAGAGCCAAACAGCTCGAAACTGCAGTCTGCAAGTGGTGTGTAGTGGCTGACACGAGAGTTCCTTTAATTAGGAATAAGTCTTTCGGTCGGTGTTTGCTAAAATCGAATTACAGCGTTTCGTAGTAATATGTGATTATTACACTTAACGCGCCAGACTTGCAATTTGTTGTAGTCTGGTCAATTTCCTTATTTTTGAAATAAGGATGTATAGACGGTTGCTTCAGAGAGAAATTACGTTTAGTAAATACTCTGCCCTCTAGAAGCATACTTTGAACATTTGCTGCCCATCTCAGGCTAACCAATTCGATTGTAGTGAACAGCGACCGCTAGATGGCGCCTTCGATTTATTTTGCATGTTGCCAGTCTTAAGACTACGAACATGTACCTATACATCGGAAATCTCGTTGCCAGTCACTGCATGCCTACCTTGCACTGATGAGAGCCAAACAGCTCGAAACTGCAGTCTGCAAGTGGTGTGTAGTGGCTGACACGAGAGTTCCTTTAATTAGGAATAAGTCTTTCGGTCGGTGTTTGCTAAAATCGAATTACAGCGTTTCGTAGTAATATGTGATTATTACACTTAACGCGCCAGACTTGCAATTTGTTGTAGTCTGGTCAATTTCCTTATTTTTGAAATAAGGATGTATAGAGGGTTGCTTCAGAGAGAAATTACGTTTAGTAAATATATATATATATATATATATATATATATATATATATATATATATATATATATATATATATATATATATATATATATATATATATATATATATATATATATATATATATATATGTATATTGACCTTCCCTAAACACATATTCTGTAACAAATATTTGAAAACAATCCAGTTTTTACTTGATAATTATTATTTGATTGTAATTTTTAAATGAAAATGTATATTAATTTTATTTATTACATATTTAAAAGGTGTAATTTTTATTCCACTCTCTCTTGATTATTTAACAATCCGTTGAATAGACAAAATGTCTGGCTATTTGGTTTATGACCAGTGCCATTTAACATAACACACACACACACACACACACACACACACACACACACACACACACACACACCTAATAGTAATGGATGTTATGCTTAAAGATTTCTGAGATGTTTATCAAACGGAAACCCTCGAAGGATGAGACTTGCAACAAGTCATACAATCAATAAAACGCAAAAAGTTCAAAGAATACAATTTATTAATTAGGTTTAAAATAAGTATAATGGGATTATGCGATATCCTATCTAATAAATTATACAGTTTGTACTATTTAATACCGCAACACGCTGTTATTTTGAAACGCGTTGGCCGATTTAATTTTTTTTTTTTTTTTTGAGATATAGTACTCGATGAGCTTTATTTGACTGTTTTGAAAAATTTGTAATTTTCAAGGCCTACTAAGCTCCTCTAAATGGGTCGAAATTTCGAGATCGATCCAATTTTTTATCGGCAAATTGGATAGATTATTCGATTCACAGTTGTCTGAAATATCTCTATACAAAATTTTAGCTCGATACCTCATATAGGGTGTTTGTTATTCAATAGCCAAATTTAAAATTTTTCACTTTTAGACTGGTCCTATATAAAAGTCGGTTACGTTAACTAAAAAGGTAAAGTAGTCATTCAACTGTGTCTCCACTTTCATTGCTTTTTGTGAAGAAATTAAAAAGTTGAAAATATTCCTAAATATATTTTTTTGAAAGTACATTTTGCGTACTTCGAAAAAATATTGTTTCTTTTTCTTTGTCCATAAAAATATTTTTTGTCCAACTATGACGCACTTCTGAAAATGTAAGTTGTACTTTTGTCTTTGACCAAAATTATACTTTTATTTTCAGTATGTTTTCCCATGACCATAGTATACTTTCATTCTTATGGCCTGGAAGAAAACATATTTTCCTAAGTGAAAATTCTGTGTTTCTTCGAATTTTCACCTGTTTGTTTCTTACATCTTATCGAACGTGTACAAGTCCTTTTATGCTAGTTTTTGGCTCTGACACCTTTCAAACTTGTATGTTATGCTCAAAAATGCCTTTGATTGAATTTTTACCTATGTCGAAATTTTATTTAGTCTTTTACTTAGGCCGATTCTGGGAGGTTCTATAATAATCATATGTACCAAAAAGTATTTTTTGGTTGTCGGATATGCAAAAACGAACTCCCAATAGAGTTTTTTAGAAATCTCAATAATACAAAATTTTCCTTATATATCCAACTTTATGGCGGACAATCTATAATGAAATCCGGACTATTCAAATAAAATTTAATGAACTAACTAATTTAGACTTCGATTTCGTGTTAAAAATACGTATTAAAAGTTAGCTGCCTCCTTTTTCCTTTTGCGTGCGTCAGTGTCTTAAGAAATAGCAGACGCTTTTAAACCCAGTTATATTACAGGGAAAATAACATCAAGTTTGGTCTCGAAGTTTGCTAATTTTCTATTTAACTTGTTATTTCTTCTAGGGCACACATATCTTGACAATATTGTAGTTCCCCGCTGTTGCGAAAACTCTTTCTTATAGCTTTCTCCAGGCGAAATGCTCAAGATATATATAAGAGTTATTACACTTTTTAGTCTCAGATATTTCTACAATAATATAAGTCTTGTAAACTGAATTATTAACTTTACTCATCGTAAAGATAACGCGACCCACCATATTGTTTACTTATAACAATAGTGTTTTCTTTTCCTTTTCTTGGGTATTTTTCCACTCCTGCAAAAATATTTAAAAATTTTAACGACAAAGAAAATTGGTAAAATTTCCCTGTTTCTATTCAGATAAAAGACAGCAAAGTTAATAGTTTAGTCTAAAATTACTTAATATTTTCTTACACGTAGACCACAAACTTTAAATTTTAAGGAACAGTAAGGTAAATAAAATAAAAGAAATAAAATATTTCTTGTAAATTAAACTAATAAAGCCAGTGTGACTTTATCAGGCACTTCTTAAGAAAATATCTAAATAATGCTTCATAAATTACTATTAAGTTCATATGCCTTCATAGTTGCAGTAACGTCATATCAACTATTTTGGGTTATTGTGGCTTTAAACTGGTAAGATAACCTAATTGTGTTGCTTGGGGCATATTTCGTCAACCATGTTGGCGTCATCTGCAGACGCTTAAGACTAAAGTACAATTAAAAAAGTTTATTTAAACTAAAATAATATCATCGTTAAACGCACTTAACTAATTCTGTCATCCGTACCTAAAGACGATTACGTGCCGGAAAGCGGACTATTTGGACTATTTGTTCACTTTTCATACTGTCTTCACATCTTGCAGCATCTAGCTGTCGGTAATTTGGTACCATTCTAATAAACCTTCTCCGGAGGTAGCACCCAAAAAAAAGTAATTATAGAATCAAATTAAAAAAAAAAAAAGGTTCTACACGTTTTTCTATACAGGGTGATTCGCGAGCAATGTGCCATAGCCTAATGACAGATAGAGCACTTCAACGCAAGTCTAGATCAACAAGGAAAACATTTTTTAGCCACTGGTTAAGAAGATACAGGGTATTTTATGCAAGTGGACTGAAAATTCAAAGAGCTATATCTCTACAACGGTTGAATGTAATCGAAAGAAATTTACCAGTAACATTCCTAAGCTGAAACTTGTCAGAATGGCCTAATTGGTTTTGAAAAATCCAGGGGCGGACTCGGAAAGGAAATCTTCTCGTTCTTGTACATTTTTCTATCGCATTTCTAGAAAACTGTTAGCGAATTCGGAAAGTTCATAAAAAATGCTATTAGAATAGTGATTCAATTTTGACGGGACACCTAAAGCGTTTCCGCAAAAAAATCACAAAACAATTTAGCGCATCGCAGGGCATTATTTGGAACAGTTTGATAGAGTCTATTCAAATGCATCAGATCCATATCCCTTCTAAGACTTCACATAATACATAGCAAAAAGCATACCTAGCAAGAAAAATACAGGGTCGTACTTGCGAAATTTTTTATTTGTTCCAAACTGTGGTATCTAACTTATCTATCTATCTAACATGATAAAATCTGAATGGATTATGGATATAATCTACATAGAAAAAATATGCACACACAAATGTGATAACTCTTTTAATAAACAACAAGGAATTCTTCACAAAATTAACATCATAATATTAGATAAGGAATGCTACAATCCAAAGTAGATGAGGTTCTCAAAATGTCCTCTCCCAACTTCAATGCATTTCCTGAACCGCACCAATAAATGTCGTGTGGCCTTCCAAATGGTTTGTCTGTGGTTCTCCATGACATCAGAGGCTGCCATTACCCGCTGCCGTAGTTCCTCTCTAGTGGTGACTTCTGTGCTGCATACCGATTGCTTTATGTAGCCCCAAACATAGTAATCAAGAACAGTTAGGTCAGTAGACCTATCTGGCCAAGCATGAGGACCTCCGCGACCGATCCAGCGGTTAGGAATCTCATTGTTGAGATGCTCCCGAACTTGGTGTGAGAAATGAGGTGTGACCCATCATGCTGGAAATGAAGACTTCTTCTGTCGACATTTTGCGCCAATAATAAATAAATTGGGCAAAGCGGTTCAGAAGAAATCCAAGTAGATTTCTACAATCAATCGGCCTTCAAAAAATGCGGTCATATCAATGTATCGTTCACCACTCCACACCATATATTAAGGGAGAAGTTGTGCTGGGAGTTTTTCTGGATAACGGCGTGAGGATTGTTGTGGTACCACACTTCGTCTCGAGTGAATTTGACCTCGTCCGTGAAAAGAATTCTGGGCAAAATTCTTGGACGATGCATTATCCAACGGCAGAATATAAGACGTGTCACTTCATCACGTGGTTCGAGCCGATGGACCTGTTGGATGTGGTAAGGATACAACCGTCCCGCTTTTAATGCCCTTCATACACGGGTTTGAGGAATACCTAGTGCGTGTGCTATCCTTCTAGTGCTTGTCCAAGGATTTTGCTCTGCCATCTCCACAATGTTTTCTTCGATCGGTCTAACTGCTCATTCTATATTTCCGTGAGTTCCAAGAAATCTTCCATGTTTCCGAGAGAGCTGTAAAACTCTGGTGAAGGTGTGGCTTGACGGTACTTGTCGACCAGGAAATCTTCGCTGATATTCCCTAACGGCAACTCTTATATTGACATTGCAAAACCCATACGCGTAAATGATGTCAGCGAATTCAGCGTTAGTAACCATATAAATAGACTCTATCAGACTGTTCCATAAATAATGCCCAGTCAAAGTGTTAGTCGTGATGCGCTAAATTGTTTTGTGATTTTTTTTTACCGAAACGGTTTAGGCGTGCCGACAAGATAGAATCGCTATTTTGAGATATTTTTTCTGGAATTTCGGCATCCGCTAATATTTTTACAGAAATTCCATGGAAAAATGTACTTTTTTGCCAAAAACGGGAAGTGCAGATTTTTTTCCGAGTCCTGCCCTGGATTTTTCAAAACCAAGTGGACCATTCTGACAAGTTTCAGCTTAGGAATGTTACTGGTAAATTTTATTCGATTACATCCAACCCTTGAATTTTTGAGATCTAGTGCATAAAACACCCTTTATCTTCTTAACCTGTGCCCAAAAATAGTTCAAAGAAATGAAACTTCCTCTGCGGAATGAGGCTGAACAAGCCGAATTTTTGCAGAGACCTTCATTTTGATGTTCTAATGAAGCACAAAAAAATCTCATATGCCTACCCTTGTGCGTCTTGAGATATCGAAGGTCAAAGGTCATGAAAATCGATTTTTCGCGAAAATCTCGCTTCCAGTGCATCTGACGCCGTAAGAACTCATAAAGAAACTTACGTAAAATAGTATTCTCTACAGAATTGTTCATATACATTTTTTTCGTACGACCAACCGTTTTCGAGATATAGCATGATAAAAAGGGAGCGCGCATTCGTAATAGGTAATACTGTATTATACTGCAGAGCTATAAATATAAAAGCACTTTTCTTAATCTGTTAGACTGGAATTCCCATTATTAAAGCCGTTAAAAATTTGTTTATTTATAAAAAAATATATAATAAATAATTAATAACAAAAAATACATTCTTTTCCACACCACGCCTTATGTTTCCTTGCCTTCCTCCCCTCGTCTTTGTCAGGTTCCACTAGCACCTCGATCAACATATTATCTTCGCCAGACGCTTCCTCTATATCTGTTGGCTCTATGTCTGTTGGCAAAACCTCTTCAGGCTCAAGGTCACTGAAGTCTTCGATGTTTTGCAACTCTGTTGACGGGTTCAGGCATGCCTGTTCGTGACACTGACCACAAACTTTGGAGCATGGCAGCCCGACTTTTCTACACCCGCACTGTGCACCACACCTCTTTTTACAATTACAGAATATTGTATTTAATAGTTCGTCTTGAGCAGGTGGCAGTAGTGTTGTTTTCGGCTGTAATATGTCGTTTTTTAAATCCCATTCTTCGGGTTGTAGATTTTTCCCTAGCCAAATCTGTACTTGGTAGTAGACCCGATAAATATGCTGTCGAGCTGCTTCACTGGTAGGTGGAAGGGATGACAATTTAACAGGTCTATTAAGTCGTGTAGCCTTAATGAATTGGGTGTATCTAAATTTGTCAAGGTTCACTTCATCTTTTGCAGCACCATACATAGCTAACAGAAAACGCTTTCCGTTCTGAAATACTGTATCTGGCGGGCACTTTTCTGCTTGAAATATTTGAGCCGAGTGAGTCAAATCGGGATGTTTCTCAAACATTGTCATAACTTTAAGTTTTCCTTTGTTGAATAGTGCCGATGTAGTGTCGCATCCAGTGAGGGCATGCAAAAACAAAATATGTTCTTTGCAAATACGATATTTGTCGAGACTTTTAGATGAATAAATTAGTGTTGATGTTGTCCCTTTGCCAATTTTCTTTAAGAAAATTTGTCGGTGATGTGACTGAGTTCGTCCTATTAAGAGAACAAGCAAATCAATGTCTTCTCCAATGATGATGGCGGTTCTTTCTTTTTCCGATACTTCCATGGCTGTTTCGATGATTAGAACATCTGCATCATCCTTGGCTTGTTTTGTAGCGATGTTGGCAGCTTGTAGTTGTTCAATAAGCATTTCAATAAAAAAAATTTTGTTGAATCAGTTTGATAAGAACTTTTCTTGGGTGACTGGCACAATCATTGTTGCATCAAAGCGAACTTCATAAGATGTACACAGTGCAGTGCCTCATCTTAATTGCTCCATTGCTTCTATATTTGTAGAGTTGTCTGAGTATCCGTCAAATATAACAATTATGTTAGAACCAAAATGCTTTTGCAAATATGTAACATATCTATCGAGAGTGTCGGAGAAAGTATCGTTTTTGTTCCATACGACACGGTGTAGCAAAAATCCACCATCGATGACGTAGATTACATTATCTTCATTGAGTTCAATATTGACAGGCTCCATGATATTATACAAAACCACACACACCACAAAATTGGTGTGAAAATAATCCATTGTTTTGTTATTAATTATTTATTATATATTTTTTTATAAATAAACAAATTTTTAACGGTTTTAATAATGGGAATTTAATTTTCTAGTCTAACAGATTAAGAAAACTGCTTTTATAGTTATAGCTCTGCAGTATAATACAGTATTACCTATTACGAATGCGTGCTCCTGCTTTATCATGCTATATCTCAAAAACGGTTGGTCGCACGAAAAAAATGTATATGAACAATTTTGCAGAGAATACTATTTTACGTAAGTTTTGTTCTTACGACGTCAGATGCACTGAAAGCGAGATTTTCCCGATTTTCATGACCTTTGACCTTCGATATCTCAAGACGCACAAGGGTAGGCATATGAGATTTTTTTGTGCTTCATTGGAATATCAAAACGAAGGTCTCTGCAAAAATTCAGCTTGTTCGGCCTCACTACGCAGATGGCCTTTTTTTTACCTTCTTTCATTGGTTTGAAATGGAATTTCCCTGTTGATCTAGACTTACCTCGAAGTGCTCTATTTGCTATTATGCTATGGCACATTGCTCGAGTATCACCATGTATATGTATAAATTGACGGTTTTTAAGTTATCAAGACTTTAGCGATTTTAGCTTGAGGGAACAGGTATTTTAAAACGGTTTATATCAAATAACTTTAAAAATATCACATCTAGCGAAAGAATGCTTCAGACCATAAAAAGTAGAAAATAATGTGTACTTTTTTAAATTTACGTAGGGTTTATAGTTTCGGAGATGCGAAAGCTTAAACTTGGCGTCAGAACGTTTGTAAGACGAAGTATTTAGTTTAAATGTTACATAACTCAGTAACTGTGCCATTTACGTCAAGAATTTTATAGAACGAAATTAAATGCTATTAATGAAGCTTTTAAATGGTGTTTCATTTATTTCTGTAGTATAAAAATCAAAGATAGTATGTCCAAAACAACATGCGAGAATTATGTGAAAAATGTCTAAACAGATTTCAAATACGCGTATTTAAACTTAAAGTACTTGTATACTAAAATGAACTTTTACGGTTTTAAGTATAATTTGGTATACAATAGTACACGGAAATTAGGCAAATTTATGTGGAATAGAAGAAAAAAATTATAATAAGCTGTGTAATAGTTAGCTTATATGTGTAAGAATACATATCAAAAAAGTTCCCACCCCTGAGAGTTAAGCTTCATCCCTATCTCACCCCCTTTAGGGACACCGCACTGGTTTTTTTACAAGATCTTTTAAACGCTTTATCTTAGGGAAAAAACATAAGTATAGGAAAAGGCTTGTCACAAAATTCTTTACAAAAAAGATTTTGTGTTATGTATCGATATTTCTATTACTTTTTATGTTATTAAATCGTAAACTGTAGTAAAGATGAAAGTCTTATTATATTGAATACGGTACTTAATCGAACATAACGCAGCCTGATAATATTTCAGATGATCCAACACAATCCTAACGTCAACTGAAAAGGATATTAGACTACTAAGGGAGGTCCAAGGTAATATAAAAGCAAGAGTTTATAGCTGTAAAGATTTACAGTTGTCAAATGTCCTTAAGAACTCAACAAAAACAATTCTTTTTGCTTATGCATTTAGTGGTAGTGACACAACATCTGCCTTTTTTGGAAAAGGCAAACTCCAAACTATAAATTTATTAAACTCGAAAACAAATTTACAAGAAGTTGTTAAAACCTTTAACAAACCAAATTCTACAAAACAGGATATTACTGAGGCAGGGGAAATATTTGCTCTTGCACTATATAAAGCACAAAAAATGAAACGTCATTAAATCATCAGAGGTATGTTCTGTTTAACACCTCGGTTGGAAATTTTAGTCAAACGGTTACTTTAGCAAGGCTACCCCCGACGTTCGCAGCTTTGCAACAACATTCGTTGCGGGTTTACCACCAAATTCAGGCTTGGCATGGAAATGTTTTAGAGCCAGAAGAATGGGGATGGAAGAAATCAGGTGATATTTTAATACCTGTTTTGACTACTGAAGCAGCAGCTCCCTCATCAATTTTAGAGTTAAATTCGTGTGCCTGCAAAAAGGGCTGCGGAAAGCGATGCGGATGTTTAAAGGTTGATTTAAAATGTTCGGCTATGTGTATGAACTATCACGGACAAGCATGCTTTAATGCGGAACGGACAGACAAAATTGAATTTGAGCAAGAATAAAGCCTTTAGTGGATTTAGTTTAATTCAATTCTATATAATTTATAAAAAGTTGTTGAAACCGTATGCTACAAAACAGAATATTACAAGGCTGGATAAATTTTGTGTTTCCGTCCAAAAGCGTTTTTGTTACCTACCCCCAAGTTTGCCGTCGATTAACGTAAACACCCTTAATAATCTGCAAACGACCTATAAGACATGTTTTATAGAAAATTTAATTCTCAATATTTTTCAATACCTCTAATTTTGTCATAGAACATCACATTTCCAAAATATTATTGAAAAACCAGCACGGTGTTATTATAAGGGTGAAAAAGCTCACCAGTTCGGGATGGGAACTTTTTGATCCTGTATTCCTATCTCTATCAACTGTCGATTCAGAAAATATTAGCTTATTATAACTTTTTTTCTTCTATTTTTGCTAATTTCCGTGTACTACTAATAAATAAAGTGATTTTACACTTGAATTTTCAACAAAAATAAAATCGTCCGTTTAGTTTCGGAGTAATCGATTAGGAAAGTTTGACAAATATGCCTTACTTGACATAGCAGAGCACGGATGCACGCTAGGCTAAGTTAATTTTCGCTCAAAATACCACAATTTTTTAGAAATATGCTTCAAAAACTAGCATAACATTAAGTAGTTTCTTATTAACACTTTGTTAAAATCCTAAAAAAATCGTTCGTCTAATATAAAAGTTATTAGAAGTTTAATCAATTATAAGTCTTAAATTTGTCAATTTTTTAGGTATAAATAAAGCAGCTGTTGAAATTGATTTGCAACGATGCAGACTTCGAAGATGGCGCGAATATTTAAATTTTTTAAAAATATAAAATTAATTGTACTTAGTAATACTATTGTTTCGTATTTTTTGATTTGTTTTTGGAATTGCAGAATTTTGTTTATATTCGTTTACTTCATGCACTTTTCCTGTACGTAGAGTGAAATTACTTAGAGAAGATAACATACTAAAACTACTAAGTTTACTATTTTCGTTTATTAATAATATTGGACAGTCGCAATTAAAATAAATTTCATTTCATCTGTTTTATTCATAGAAATGGTTGAATATTCACTATAAATATATAATAAATACCGAACACAACCTAGACAATCGGCACTCGCTAGCGATAGCGGTTTGTGCGGATGTTATCTTCTCTAAGTAATTTCACTCTACAACCGAAACCAATGAGCAATTTTTGCAAAAAAACATTCCAAATTGAAAGTATACCACAATGTATTTAACTTTTTATGTCTTCCAAATAAAGAATTAATGAGTGTTCTAATTATTAGAGATTTTTACCAAGAAATGACTTGTCGGATTCTTATCAGCTCTTGCATAACTTCTTAAATGATAAGAAAAGAGACGAAATGATAATTCCTAAAAAAATGTTTTTTAATACATAACACGTCCTGTAAAAGAAACTATGAGTGCTATCCATCTAAAATAATATAATAAATAAATTTTTTTATAGTATACACTAAAGACATAAGCGCTTGGACGAGACTCGATGGCATTGTTTAAATATGTTTAGTTTTTTGGGAAAAAAATATGAAATCTGTAACTATAAAATATTGTAGTAAGAATTTCGACATACGAGCAAGTACTTCAAGTTTAAATTTTTTGTGTATAAACTATGCTAACAAATATACCCAATATATTGAAAAAGTTTTTAAGACAAGAACTAAGTTGATATTGCATATAGTATTCGAGTTGTGAATTTTTAAAATGGGTGCATGATGCGGCGCATGTAATAAAGGCGACAGCTCTCCTAAAATTCATAAAGCGCATGAAAACAGTTTACAGTGGAATTAGCTGGTACGTTTATGTTTACTAGGCGTATGTACTTATGTATATAGTATGAAGTTATTTGTCTTAACATTTTAACATTATGAAAACTATTTGTGTTTGATTGTTTAAATCGATTGATTATTGTTTGCGGTTCCTATTTATTATTTACTAGCTATGCCCGCGGTTACGTTCGCGTGGAATTTTGAAATTGACTAAAAAGCTTCTTTATGAACGACGTTTGAGGTAGAATCACCATTCTGGAATATGTCAAAAAACTCACAAATTTTCTGGAATATTTCAGAGTACTCTCGAATTTTCTGGAATATTACAGAAGTTTAATCTTAAAAGTTTATGCCGTGCAAATACGCTTATTGTAGAGATCAAGCTGTATCTCCTGTTCTACTAGACCGATTTTCATAAAACTTGGCTTAGTCTAGGCCGATTTCGATGAAATAAGAACTAAATGTTACTCCAAGCTTAGATGAGCCTCATTGGTTCAGTAGTTTCTGCGTGATGCGCGTTCAAACAGACAAGCAGACAAACAGAGAAAAATTCCAAAATCTGTCTTAATGTATTCCATTACTCATCTTACATCCCCCACATCAGTTTTTTGCAAATATTTTCAATGTACATACACGTCAACTTTACAAATGTATTATATGTATACGTTTGAAAATTATTAAAAGGTAAAATAATTTAATAAAAGTTATTTACGCTCCCTACAGTGTTGTGAGCCGTCATTCAAATTACCTCTCGCACAAAATTTTGGATGCAGAATTGGAAATCAGGAGCTGGTGCCGATAATGTCGACAAAAAAAGTTTATCTGAACTTAAATTAAAAAGTGCAACTGTAAAATAAAATGCGACACAAAATGTTCTTGTGAGTGGTATTCAATTGCGTGCTCGTGTGCTGCTTTTCCTGAAAATTGTTTTAAGAATCACTATCATTTTATAATGATAGTGATTCTGACTAAAATGTAAGAATAGTTATACACAAAAATTACATAATATACAACATTAATGTTTTATTTAAAATATCTCCCTTTTCTGCTTTCTATTAAATATGCTAAATACCTAAAGTAATATTTCTCACTAATATTTTATTTCTTAAACAATATAAAAACGAGTAGAAGTTGTACTCGGGCATGGCCAATTGCGAATACCTATTTGATTAACATTTTGCTCGAACACACAATTCACTTTGTATCGATTATGATTTTTTTAAATGAGTAGCCGCAATCGGCAACGCCCGACTACTAATTTCATTCGTTTTGTTGTATTATTAACATAAAGTAATTCAAATTTGCAATTATATTGAACAATATAGTGCTTTTTACTGTTACACTGTACCAATTATCGTGTAGACTATTTTTATTTTAATGCTGCATAATTACGCGCCTCATAAAAAAATCATAAACAAAAAACTGTATGCGTTATCGACAGGATCTTTTTTAAAAAAACTTTTTCAATATATGGACTATATTTGGTAAGCAATTGTATATAAGAATTTCATAAATTTAACATAGTTGTCCGCATATCGAAATTTTTAGAACGTAAATATCAACCTTTTGATTTTAATTATTTTTTTCCAAAAAAAAAATATTCTTTTCAAAAATACCAATAGCTTAGTTAGAATCACGTATATCTTTTGAGTACACATACCAAAAATCAGATCGGTAGGTTACATAGCTTTTTTTTAACGGAGAATAACCATTGTAAAACATAATTTTGTAATTATCAATCCGCCATCTTTTGTGCGCAAGAGCAAAAATTAATCCGACAAGTGTTTTCTAGTGCCCCAGGTAATGCTCTCTTCATTACTTATATCAACATTTGTACGTCATGTCGGAACAGATCATCTTGATTTTGGAGTGCTTGGACCCCGGACTATAAGTCTTAATTGTTTTTTAGGACACTTTTTTAAATAAACTTGCCTTTATATTTTTGTTGTTCTGACATTTTTAAATATGTTGTATTATTATTTACGGTTATTATACTCTTCGCAAAACGAAGAGTATGTATTTGATCGGCACATTTCTAAAATCGTAAATATCGCTCGTAAAGAAAAAATTTTCATATCATTGTGTTAGTGAACGAATTCTGAACAACTTTCAAAATGTCCGTCTGTCCGTCTGTCCGTCTGTCTGTCCGTCCGTCTGTCCGTCCGTCTGTCCGTCCGTCTGCCCGTCCGTCTGTCCGTCCGTCACATTTCTTGTAAGCACGATAACTTAAGAAAGAAAAGTTCGATTGTATTGAAATTTAGAAAGTAAGTTAATGTTAGCTAGAGGAAGAACCCTATTGTTTTTGAAGAAAATCGATCAGTAAATAAAAAAGTTATTAATTATTTAATTTAAAAAAATATATTCTCTTAATTTTTGTCGCTTGTACTAAAATGGAAATCTTGCGAAATAGTATTTCCATAATACATTTTTTTTTGTTTATGAATTTTACTAATATATTTCATAGAAGTACGAGGTGAAATATGTATGGCTAAAGTTTCGCGTAATCCAAAGGTCCCGTGTTCGAATCCCACGCAGGTTGGGTATTCTTTTTTCATTTTTTTTTTTCATATAATTTTTTTCCCAACAAAGATGGTATCACTAAATTTAGGATGTCCAAGAACTAACATTATTTACAAGAAAATTGCGAATAGTATCCTATAAAATGTGTAACAATTATATATAAAAAGCTCAGTAAATTGGCGAAGAGTACGTTTTTAGCTTGTTATCTATTTCTAACTTAATCTAAACTGAAACATTTTTCAAAAATTAACAAGTAGAGACAAGCAGATTAGTATATGACAGTTATATTTAAACAGTGTTGCCAAATATTTTTACGCTATCTCTCCTGCGTTGTAATTTATTAAATCCACTGATAGATTCGCTCTTATGAGTATACAAGTACTAATCTTAAACAAAAGTAAACTTTGTTTTTTTCAAAATTAGCAGCAATTGCTAAATAAATATGTTGCCATTTTGTAATTGTAATTAGTAAGTAATTAAGAAAAATAATGCGCAAATACCATTTATATTTCACTTGCTTATAATTTGTTGTTTACTGCTTGGAGATATATAAACAAGGCCATTATACCCTAGGGCCACAAAGAGCGGGCGTAACGATTACGCCCGCTTATTATGCCCTCCAATACCTACAAGAAAACTAAATAAAGCTAAGAAAACTAATGTCAACCATGCACAATACCTTTTCCAGCAGGTACGTCTCGTCCGAAGCTTCTTTGAAAAATTTTAAAACATCCTGCCGTGTGAATATCTTGGATTTTTTTGGAGGATATCTTTTTGAAGGTTGTTTCAGAAAGGCCTCCAACCGATTATAATCTCCTATGTTTATTTTTCTATTCACCAACAATGTTGCCTTCAGCATTGAGTACTTTGTTCGGGCAGAATATTTCAGCCTATAAAAAATAAGAAGTATATGAGGACAATAATTTGACAAAAAACACAAAAGGTTGAAAATTACAATAATAGATACGTACCAGTTCGTGAAAATAAGCCATTAGAATTGTCTCGCCGACAGTTATAGAATTTCTGTTAGTCCATTTTTAAAATTTTTCATATTCTTTCTCATACAGTGATCGGGATTTTTTTTGGTAACAATGCCTCATTTGCTTCTGAAGCTCTTTGGGTGAGAATTTGTGGAATTTCTTCGTCCTGCATGATCACTTTTAGAAAGGTTTCAACGCACTTCACTGACAGAAATAAATAAAATAATAGTCGCATCGTTATGGATACAAAAACAAACGCAAGGACCGGCAACCGCAAAACCATATCTAATTCATAAATTATTAAATTCATTTATTACGTTTAAATTACGTAGGGATCTAAAGTAAAGTGAAATGTAGAACGTTGTATGCACCACTGGCGATATAGGATGTTTATGCTCTTGTGTGACTTCCCAAGGAACAATTTAAAAGTCATTTGGACTTGAGTAGGTTTTAAGAAAGGTTTGTCAGGGTTAGGAAATAGTCATGTGCTTTATTGATGTTGTAGTTAAGGCCTTTTAGGCTTCAAGTATACTTGCTCTCATATAGTAAGTTTTAAAGCATTCTGTAAGACCTAATTATAAAGCTAATTTGCTTCTAGGATAATATGTATTTGTAATGGATTTATCATAACCTACATAAAACTCTCCGTAAAGCTAATTAGTTTTATGAACGTCTTAAATTCCATTTAGATTTAAAGAAGCTTTAAATTATTCTTTATGGTTTTAACTTATTTGCAATAAATGCATTTTAAATCCTTTTTAAAACTAGACATTTTCAATGCGTATTAGTACTTATTAAAGGCCATTACAAAACTAGACTCTTAAAACATCCTTGATAAATGTTGTTATGAAACCGTTATGAAGAAAAAAAGGCCTCTATAAATCTAAAAGGCAAATTTCAATTCAATAAAACACTTTCCAAAACCTCAATAAAACATTTATTATGAAAATAATAAACAATATGTCTGCCTGAAGTGTCGTTGATGCATGTGTGTGTGTGTGTGTGTGTGTTAATTAAAAGCATTTCACGACTTGTGTAATTAGGTCTTTTTTGGAAAGGTGGAAGAAAATAAAAAAGAGTGGCCATTTTAAAAGGACTGTTAAAACACACACACATACAAATTATTTTGAGGTTAAGTTTTAAGTTTTTTGTATCAAATGTCAACGTCTCAAACGTTTTATTACAGCTTTTATCAAGTCCATGTGATCTTCGCCAAGTGCATTTGCATTTTTGTAAGGAAGGGATTATTTGTGATTGTATACAAAAGGACTAAAAGGGCTTCATTTAGAGTAAATGTTATGTTATTAGAATATATAGTTTAATGAGAGGACCAGTGTTGCCAGATCAAAATTTTAATAGTTATCAGACGACGCTTTAAAAAGTTACTAAATCTTACTAAAATTTCAGTAGATTTGAAATTAAAGCTCTCATCTTTAATTTTCAAAAGTTGCAGTGTCTGTAGGACACGTAATTTTCTTGAGCTCTCTGAGCACAGCATAGCTTTGAGCGTCCTCTATCTGATTATTTCGTTGCCAGACTTCGTACTCTGTATTGTATTAAATGGTTTGTAACTAGAAAGTACTGTTTGTCTACGAGTCGCTAGAGGGCAACGAGCCCAGGCTATTTGATTTTAGCGATTCACGGTCAATAAATTATACGGTTACCTCAATAGCAGCTTTTAGACGAGAGAGACGCGCGGAGCGGGGAATCGGATGAAAGAGATTCTGTTAGGGTCTACAGCCTACGTCAGCTGTAGACACTACAGGCATCTGTGTCTGTGTCTTTTGCACGGAAATCAGATATGTCTGGCTCTTTCATTCGATTCGCGTCTCTCTCGTCCAAGAGCTGCTGTTCGAGGTAACCGTAGACTGTTAGTTATTGGGGGTGGGGGTAGTTTCAACCCCCGGGGGTGGGTTAGGTCACCTGTGGTCAATATTTGCTTATTTTATTCAATCTGACCAAGAAAAACCAGACCTGACAAGCCCTCGCAAGCGTAGCACCGGAAAATTGGAAAAAGGGGGGTTTTTTCGATTTGGGGGTAGCGGTTGCACATTAGGTTCGAAAATATTGTCACCATCATGTTCCGCGCCCTCGAAAACGGGGGGGTACATGTCTTGCGGTCCGGTGGGGTAAAAGCTTTACCCCAAGGGACTATTGATAACTTAAGAAAACATTAAAAATCGTAACCGGAAGTGAGGTCAAAAATCCATGATGCGGGCAAAATCAGCTCGTATAAAAGGTGGCTCCCTTTAAGTCTGTGGTAGTACTAATCACTCACAAAAAGTTTTTCATGTATCTTATTCATAGGTGATTCGACGGCCGGCTAAAATGCAGGAAGCTAATAGAAAAGCTTCTGACAGCTTTAAAATAAGTTTTAAGAAAGGTTTTAAAACGGCCCGAACAAAGCTTTCAAGAGCAGCACTATGCTTCACTAAGGAGTTTTATGATGGAATTTAAAAAGGCCTTAACAACCTTCATAGGGGTGGGCCCTTTTAGTCTACAAGTCGCTTTATGATGGTATTAAGGATATTGTTACAGCAAAATAGATTTTTCAAGGCATTTTATAAATAGTTTTATAGCACTCTTGTATACATTTAAGAAACTAAAATTGTTCCTTGGGTTTCTATCCTCGGGCCAAGGCTCTCGAATAGAAATTCGTCACCCGCGGGCATAAACATCTCTATATCGCCCTTGGTACGTAAATAATTATTTTCATTAATACATAGCTCTACATAGATGCTCAAATATTTTTGCCCGTTTAAAGTACCTGCCTTAGAAAGAATTCGAGTCGCCATTTAGTTTTTGTTTTGTTTTTACTCGCAAAAGGTTTCCGACGATTTCATTTTTGTAGTCCAGGCTCTGAAGTTTTACTCTTTTTAGGCCCATCGACTCCACTATAAAGTGAAAAAATATCTGCTTTCACATTAATACTTGCTATATTTAAGTAATTATTCATGCAACATTACATTGTCTAACAGAAATTAGAGTAAATTAGTTTTGGCTACATTAATTTTCCACGCCACATACATAAACTATGAGCCAGATATCTAAAAATAAAAATACTCGTATCAGCTTTCAACTGCATCGGTGAAAATCAATAGAGATATAAAACAACTTTTACGGCCCTACAAACTGGATTAAAGTTAATTTGAATATACATAGACCTTTTATGGACACTAAAATCACGAGGAAAGGTAAGTGGAGATTATGTTTATGCCGGTGAATATGTTTTATGATTTTTTCACGGTCACATACAATTTTGTCGCATAAAAATATTGCCATAGTCCAGTGCTTTTAGTATCTGTTAGCGAAAAAAGTCCAAGAAAGAATTTTGTTTTACGCCTTAATTTCGCTTTTCTAAATAACGCACAGTGGTTCCGCCCATACGCATACGTCAAAAATAAAAAATCGCATGGTGGCGTTTTTGACAATTTGGTTGTTGCACTAATTTAAAATTTTATCACAAAAAATCATTAGAAACATATAAAAGTTGAAAATAAAATATAATATTACAATATCGATTATTAAAATACATGCATTTCAAACGGAGATGACATCAAAACGGCGCGGCAGTCTGCAGAGAGGATAGTTATTTTAGAAACTGGTTGATAGCAACAGAGAAAAAAGAGAATAACGTCAATTGAATAGGGTTTTCCCACTAATTTTATTTTAACATTTTATGTTGTGAAAATGATATAATAAAGTAAATTCTATTAATTTACAACAATTTACTTTTCTAATAAGAATTACTTCTAAGAAAATGTTCTTAAAACAACTTGCTGATAATTTCAGGGATTTTTAAAACAGGCATTTTTACGCGCCAAAATTACGTATCTACCCGGAAAATCAATGAGATTATGGATATAATTAGTTGGTAATAGGTTCTAACTGTGTGTTAAAAGAAGTTTTCCTCTAAAACTCCTCAGAATTTCCACTTTTATTGCTTGTACTATGATTGGTCTAAAGCAGTGGACTTGTAAATTTTGGTTAATCAGAATCCAGATAAATGCCACACAAGTTATTCGTAAAAGCGACGGACGTTGATATTTTGTAGTTTAGGTTAACCTTCACCCGCTTCTGCAGTGACGGTACACACATCAGATAATTAACCTAAAAGTTATCAGTTTCTAGTTCATGTTTTATTAATTCTATATGTTAAAGGTGCCGATGATAATTTACCTAGAATTTGAAATGGTGAATAATTTTTTTATAACAAATCTTTTCCCAGATGAAATATTTGTTTAGATTTTACAGCAAAAACCACTTTTTTCGTCTTTCAGTAATAAGTGACACTGTCAAAAATAATATTGAGGGAACATTTTCACTATATGGTATTATTACACAAAGATACAAAACAAAACTTTCTTAGGCCTTTTGATAATCCATTACAACTCATTATTAAAAAGTGCTGTCAATAAATAGAAGTTATGTTTTATATTTTTCACGGCTATCTTATGCAACAATGTAACCGACTTTTTATTGGATTTCAGGGCGTTGACGTCACAACGCGCTAATTTATGGCTGTTTAAAATGAACTCAATATTTTTCAAACTTCAAGTTTTTTTTTTGTTACTAGGTATTAGTAAAATTAAGTACTTCAGCAATAATTTTTTATTTTTTGGGAAAACCCTATTTGACATTATATTTAATGTCAACTTTATTTATATAATATAATAATATAATATAATAATTTATTTATGGCATATAATTCGGTATAGTTTAGTAGCATTCAGTTATGGATAAATATAAGTGCAAGTGGTATTTTCTGCCGTATCATGTAAACAATACCACCAATTCACCAGAAAAAATTTTCTCAATGCCCTAATAATGAATGATGAACGTAAAAATGAATGAATATAAAGTCACCAGACAAAGTTCAAGTATTTTTGTTGTGAAGAGTATACAATATAAGAATTTTCATAAAACCGAATATATTAATTTTATAAGGGCTTATAATAAGCACATTATTAGTGGTAAGTTGTTGCGTTCAAAAATTTTATTTTTAACATGGGTTCATGTCATAGAAAAAACAGCCGAGACCACGATAATCCACGAATTAAGAAAGGAGATTTAAAAACTCAATGTTGAATTGTTTGACTTTGAAAAACTATGACACTAAGTTTAAAGTGAGTGATCACATAAACTGAGCCCGAATGAGTTACAAAAGTGTTGAATTGTAGCTATAATGTCCTTTGAACTTTGTGTATTATAAATATTGCTTATTGCTTCTTAAATATAGATACTAGTATAAAGTATATATTAAAATTATTTATTTTTTGTTACAGTATAGATAGGGTGACCATACGTCCGGAATTTCGCTGGACATTCTAGCATTTTTAACTAATTAACTTATTTACAACAAATTGACACTTGCAATAACTTTTATTTTCATGGCTTACTTAGGTCTCTATTAGAGATTGTAAGTTAGAGAAAAGGTATGTATGAATTAGAATTTTTGCCTTATTAAATAAATAATTATTTTGTTTTAAAATCAATTCAAACCAGTAGAATACATTATTGTGAAGAAAAAATTAAGAATATTTCTTTTTCATTTGAGAATCCGTTTTATATATAAAAATTATTTTTAGTTGAAAAAATTGTTTTTTTGACTGCCCCTATCTCAAACACCTGTGAACCCACTACGATGTAATCGTTTACAAAGAGGTTTCTAAAGGTGCTGATTTAGAATATCTTACTGGTTTTTTCAAAAAAAAAGTTGCTATTACTTTTTTTTTTGAAAATCGGCCTCCTTTTTCCATCCTAGAATCGAACGCCTCCGACTAAAATCAAATCTGGATACGTTTGAAGACTCATTTTATAAGTATGTATTGACCACCAAAATTTAAAAATATTCGGATATCAGATGAGCGAGATATGAGAGTGGCTCCATGAAAAGTGAGACACATTGTATATACAGTTTATTTAATGCAACGAAATAAGCCTTTCTTCGTACTTTATGCACAGTCTACTGTGCTTCATGTTCGGGACAAATCTCTCCTCTAACTGTACAATTAGATCCACCTCTTCTTAAATTGACATTACGATGGCATTAACACCATGAGGTCTTCGAACTGCACTTAAATCAATAGTAATATTAATAAGATCTTTATTGTCCGTTAAACCAAACTACAACGGTATGGGACTCGTCAGTGAATAGACAAAATGGTAAAGGTTACATAAATAATTACCTACATAAATATAAACAAGGCAGAGTAGAGAGTAATACCAGAGACTATACGGTAATACTAATTACTCGTAATATTAAGTTTACATATGTCGGAAAATAAAATAAGTAAAATGTAAATAAGTAGGTATAAACAACTGAGTAGTAAGATAAAAAGAGTATTACAGAACAGACACATAACAGATGAAAGATAACAGTATGAAACATGTATGGAGCAAAAACTCTTTTGTACTGCAAACATAAAAGTAAATGTTAAAAACACTAGAAGTATATATAACCTATATTTAATTCTAAATGGAATATGGCTAAAATAAACAAGTTAAATCCAAATGAGTGTAAAATAAAAATAAGTAAAATGCTAATACAGAAAATATAAAATATACATATATTAAGTATAATATAAAATATACGTTAAAACTAATAAAAATAGGAAGGAATTAATATGGTAAAAAAAATAGTGAGGAAAATAACGCCTTATACTTCAAAAAGGAAACACGAAGTAGCTACGGACACGTGTTTCGGAATCATCGTTCCTCATCAGCGTAGCGTAGCAACAAAAAGGATCTGGAAAGGACTGATAAGAACAATAATTGAAGGTTGAAAGCACAGTACACAGTACTCTTATTTGTGCATTCATATCTAGATCGGTCTATTTAAGGCCCTCACCGACAGTCGGCACATAGAGCCCTATGTGGACTGCCCTATTTCAACCTGGCGAATCAAATCAAATAGGAAGGAATTAATAGGGTAAAAAAAATAGTGACGAAAATAACGCCTTATACCCCAAAGAGGAAACACGAAGCAGCTACGGACACGTGTTTCGGAATTATTGTTACTCATCAGCGTGGCGTAGCAACAAAAAGGATCTGGAAAGGTCAGATAAGAACAATAATTGAAAAATGAAAGCACAGTACCCACTACTCTTATTTGAGCATTCATACCTAGATTGGTCTATTTAAGACCTTCACCGACAGTCGGCACATAGAGTCCACATGGGGCTCAATGTGCCGACTGTCGGTGAAGGTCTTAAATAAACCGATCTAGATATGAATGCACAAATAAGAGTACTGTGTACTGTGCTTTCAACCTTCAATTATTGTTCTTATCTGTCCTTTCCAGATCCTGTTTGTTGCTACGCTACACAGATGAGGAACAATAATTCCGAAACACGTGTTCGTAGCTGCTTCGTGTTTTCTCTTGGGGGTATAAGGCGTTATTTTCTTCACTACTAATAAAAATATTTGTTAGGTCCAATAACTGGTTTTTCTAATATTTAGAATCAAAACTTTAGCTGTAATCTTCAACCATTTACTATGGTCCTTGTTTTCTTTTTAATGTATGACCTAATTTATTAACTTATTACGATATAATGCAGTAAAACCAAAGTAGTTGCTTTAATCATAACTTTTCAGAGATAGGTAAAAGAAACTTTCCATTTGAAATGGAAATTTGACGAAAGAGTAAAAAAAAAACCTATTTTTCGCCCCTTTTGGCGACCTCATGAATCTTATTTAAAAGTGGTCTAAATGATAGTTTATGGTGATCTTTTAAAGTAGGCGAAATTTCAAGTTGAGCATAGTTTTTGTTTTGGAGATATGACGCGTTAAACTCGTTATTTGATTCATCCACAAGACGAATCCGACTTTCTCGGTGACCTCTTGCGTTATCTTAAAATTCTCAACAGATACAAACAATACCAATTTTAACGTATTTTCCGTTCTTTTCTAATCTTTCATTAGATTTGATCAGAAGTATAATAGTACAAGAAAGTTACAAAATATATCTGTAGAAAATAATTTGCATTTTTGTTAAACATCATGTTTTTCTAGTGAAAACATAGCAAATCTCGATGGATTTAGATACGAAGCACTTACAGGAGTATCTATCGAGATTTATCTCCAGTATAAAAATACCAATTAATCGAATATTATCAGCAAAAATCCTGATTATTTCCTGTAAAATCGGCTATATCTCACTCGAACAACGTTTTTGATAAAATACAATGATTGATTCGAAAAGAACGAAAGATTTTAGGTAGAAAATGATACACATTGCGTATTTGAGAATCTTGAACATAATGAACGAAATTGCCAAGAATGTTGGATTCATCTTACCGTGATCAGGTCAACTAACAGGTTCGACTCGTCATATCTTCAAAACAAAAACTATACTCAACTTGAAATGTTGCCTACTTTAAAGTATCACCATAAGCTATCATTTAGACCACTTTTGAATCGAATTCATGAGGTCCCCAAAAGGGGCGAAATTTTGGATCACTCTTTTGATAAAAATGAACATTTTCAATAATTATTTGAATATTTGAAATTTTTCAAAATTCCGGGAAAGTTTCCTTTGGAAAACTACAGCTCGTATCACAAAGTAATTAAGGATCTCTTTTGTGATAATTTTCCAGTCTTTCGATCTAATCATAATATTAGGAACGGAGATATTCGAGAAAAACCAATTTTTTAACCCTTTTTTGCACCGTAAAAAATTATGCGTACAACGGATCACTGGGGACTTATTCAGAACGACGAAATTAAGGTGAAAATAAAAATTCAGCTTTCTTGGACTTTTTCTTAAACGATATATTTTTGTCTAAATGCACCGGGCTACCAGTTTACGTATATTCTTATTTTGATGTATTCTGAGAAAAATAAATTATTTTATGAAATGAAAGTTTGTGGTGCAGTCGCAATGTTGCGGACATATAATGCAGAGTCTGCGGATTGAACCACATTGCCGGCGGACATAAAGATATACATAATTTTAAAGCTGGATTACACATTTTTAGCTCCTTCATAAAGGCGTATTGGTGTCTTTTATTTAATTTTATTTAATCTTTGTTACAGAGACTTCTGACATTTCCTGAATCCTGATTACTTACCAGCAGAGACTAGATTAGGTCTCTGTCTATAATAATATACATGAAGCATTTAATTAGCATACAAGGTGGTCAGTATCTCACGTTCCAGTTGTAAATCCAGGACAGAGATAGGCATTAGTCGACTAAATTTTTAGTCATAATTGAAATTGACCGACTAAATTAGTCATGACTAATTTAATCATTAATCATCAGTCATAAATAAATCTTAGTCACTGAATCAGAAGCGGTATTAGTCGACTAAATTTTTAGTTATGACTAATCGCCTCAGAGTAACAGAAAATGAAAAAAAAACACTTATTGTAAATTAATTGCAGATCTAGTAAGTAAGTAAAATTATAACTGAAATAGGTGTGTAAATTTTTTTTAAGTTAAGAATACGGCTTTGGTGATTTTACTTCCACATCCACGTGACAGTAAAATTTTGAGTAATTAGTGTTCACTCAAGGAAAAAACCTATTGTTCTTAAACAAAATTAATGAACAAATAGCAAAGTTATATAAATGATTTATTACCATGACAATAAGAATTATATGTATACTGATATGACAGACATTGCCGTCAATTTTAAACGGGGAGTGAAGGTCTTGGTGTGGTGTTTACGCTGCAGACTCGTACCACATGTACCAGAAAATCAGAAGCTGCAACAGTTCACAACAACTCTTTAACAAACAACGTCCAGTTTTATATCAATGACAAATTATTTTTAACAGGTTTTTATCTAAATTTTCGTGTATAACTATGAGCAAAAATCTATATCTACTCTTACATTCTTTTATTTTCATTATTTAAAGCATAGACATCACATATCGATTAGAATAAACATTATACTTTTCGCCGGTTGTTGAACTTTTTATATAATTATTGCACATTCTATAGAATACTCTTGTAGTTTTCGGGTAAATAATGTTGGTTTTTGCACATCCTAAATTTTGCGATACTAACTTTGTTGGCGAAAAATAATATTCATATAAAAAATTTAAAAAAATGGAACCAGAATCCAACCTCGCTAGATTTCGAACATATGACCCAAATGGTCATGTATTTGAAATCTATTGTAATGCAAGCAAGCAAGCAAATAAAATGTATTTTAATGCAAAACTTTAACCTCTGGTCCCTTATACATTACAGAAAAACTTGAATGTCTCATATATATTATTCGAGTTTTATATTTCAACGATTAGATATACCTATTATTATGAAATATATCTTATTAAAATGTTTAAACAAAAAATAATGATAGGAGATAACATTGCACAAGATTTCTTATTAAGAAGCCATAAAAATTAAGACATTTTTTGTTTTAATTTGAAATGATTAATAACTTTTTTATTTACTGATCTATTTTGTTCAAAAAGTCTTCTTCCTCTAGCTGATACTAATTTACTGTCCAAATTTCAATACAATCGGACTTTACTTTCTTATGTTATCGTGCACAAAAGAAACGTGAACGAAATGCAAGACCTCCATCTTTTTCTATGTTCCTGTTCCCACTTGTCAAATAAGCAAGCATTATTTTTAATAATTATGAGCCTTTATTACTACAGGTATAGTAAGTCGGAGGGAAATCAAAATGGAAAAGTAACGATTAGTATAATGAGCCGGCTGATGTCAAAAAAACTTGAGGCTTTTGGTTCTTTTTAGTACACATATAAAATCGCAATTTTATTTTTTCGCCCTCTTTAATAATGGAGTGGGGGTGGTAGAAGGTTGATGCCAATTTCTAAATCTCAATTTTATATTTTTACCTCCTTTTACATCGGGGAGGAGGTGGTAGTGAGAGTGGCTGATTTCAAAATGTTTTTTTAAGACCTTAGCTTCTAGTACACACACTAAACCCTAATTTTATGAACTCTTATTTGCTTTATCCATTTACCCCTATTTAACCGTCAACGGAATAAGATCAAAATATAATTTAGTTTCGGAACTTGTTATGATACATACGTGTACCAAATTTCAAGTCAAAACCACTCGAGAGTAATCGAACGCACAAAAAAAAACACAGACAGACAGACACATTTTCTTTACGAAAACTTCAAATATCGACGTTTCATGACATTTTAAACTTATTTGAGCAAAAAAATCGACTTTTTTTTACCGTTACTATAATTGTCTCCACTATGTAGATGTGGAAGTATTTTTTTTTTTTTTACCATTACTATAGTTCCACTCCAGCACGAGAATGTGGAAGTAAAATCAACCTTTTTCTTGCGAATAATTGCTGAGATATTTTCCCATTTGAAATTATATGGATACTAACCAATTAGTCATTAGTCATGACTAATATATTAATGAATATTCGTTAGTCATGACTAATTAGTCGACTAAAAAATGCCCATCTCTGATCCAGGAAATGAGAAATAGTTCAAAATAAAAGAACAAGACTAACTTCGCCAATCAATCAAATCAAATTATTTAAATCACGATTTAGGTTAATTGTTTTAAAAAAATCGTGATTTAAATCAAGTTACTATAAAAACTAATAGTTTAGACAAATAAAACTTCACACAGTTAAATTGAAAACATATTTCAGACTCTATAATGAAATAAACGCCTAATAGGCAACCGCGACAGATGGCGTGTTACTGTCAGACGTGCCATGCAGTAAATAGAGGCTAACTAGAATAATGTATTGATCACAAATCCTCTGTGAATAAAAAGAAGAATAAAATTATGTCTACAAACATGTTCCTAAACATGAACATAACATAACATGAACACCATATATAGTAGACAATCCACAAATCCAAAGCCAAGGCTGTCCAAAAAGGGGGGTCACACATTTGGAAACAAGCAGACATACACCCAAATCTGGCATTGTAATCGATAGATAGTACAACCAGCGTGTTCTCCACACAATATGCCTTACGGTACGGACATGCCAAGATGCCTCGCGGTGGATGTCGTGGTGGAGATCGCAGTCTCGGTGGATACCAGGAAGTAAGAAGACAGTAGCACTCTCGCTAGAGAGCAAAAATGGGACCAAATTTGGTTGACAGTTAGTAGTTGACAGATTGATCACCAAGTGGCGTTTGTGTCGCAAGTTTAGCTACATTTTGATAACTTTATAATAGATTCTTATGGAAGAAGTGTGTTTTTGTGTTGTTTTTATTGAATGTTTGTGCATGCTAAGTGCAGATTGTGGAATTATAGAATTAGAATTTATAATACTCTGTCTTCCTGTTTTGTGCCGGGTTGTAATACTGGGTACGGCAACTTAATTAAAAAAAACAAAGCCAATGGTTTGAAAAATCCGAGCACGTTCAAACTTCCCAATGATGTGAGTACTGCTAACACTACTTTTACATACTAATAATGCAGATTGCAGACAATTATGCTTTTACGGTTTTACGTTTCAAATCTGTGAAACAAAAATCCTGTAAATGTTATTATTAATTATTGAAATGGTCAAAATGGCGAAGAGGACTGTACAGCATACACGCTGCTATTAAATCCTTTTTGAAAAATTTGCTCTCCCCTTTGGACTAATTCATTATCAATATCTGCCGTTCTCAGATGACAAGAAGCATAAATTGCTCATATTTATAACCTCAAAATTAAAAACTGTGTTAACTATTCACCGTTTATAGGATGAGTTATTAAAAAGTTGACAAAATCCAGTGCCGCGAGGTGACAAAATCCTAACAAAAAAGGATAAAATTTGCGAGCTGCATTTTAAAAGTGAAGAAATACAGAGAGAGTACATAACAAAAATGCCAGATGGTGCAGTGTTCAGTCTTAAAAGAAAATTCTAGCTGATGTCGCGACATGAATGCTGCGCGGTGACAGATTCGGGAACTACTAACTCTCAATCAAAACAGAGCCCACTTTTTGTTTAGCAGCGGTATCCAGTCGGTGCTCCTGTCTTTTCCTTCCTGGTCGATGTATCGTTCCCTCGATGCCACGATGCTGAGAGAACATACCAGAGAGGTTCGTCCTTTCAGAGTTAGAAACTTGGGAAGCGTGCAGTCGAGTTTTCCTGTCTACCACGCCGTACAAACAAAGTATTTTGTATCGACCTGGACATTGGACATCGCAGCTGACCTCGATGTAAACGGCTATTGTAAATTGGTGCTAACATCCCCGGTATGTGCGGTCACATTTAAATGTACATATGAAGCAGTGAGGCATCTTCGGCATGTCCGTACCCTTATCCGACTGAGCTACACAGCTGCACAGTGGTGCCATTTGTAAAAACTTGGCATCAAAAAGCTGGCATCACGTCAATTTTTAATGAAAATTAACAACAGGATTTGGGTACGCTGAATTCAGTTTTACTGCCTAAGTTTTTCAAAATGGCGGCTTCAAAATTTCGGCCAGAATAAGGAAAAAAGGTGAATAAATTCAATCAAATAAAATCTAAGTTTGGAATTCAGTAAAAATATTGTCCAATTTCTAAATGTTGTGTTTGGATGTATACATTCATATATAAGTAATTTCGGTACAGATATTTTCGAAATTTAAAATAGCAAAACCAATATGGTGCCCAATGTGGCCAAAGGATCAAGAACCACTCTGAGAGCTAGTTTTTTTGCTATTGATTTAAATTATCTCTATTCTAATCTAATTGTAAATTGACGATTTTGACAGTTGACAGCTGCCAACCAGCTATCAAGTCAACATTAACAATTCCAAAACTTGAAATAGTCTATAATAATGACTTTGAAAAATGTTGCTGTATTTTTTGACGTCGGAGAATTTTTGCAGTTGACAGCTATCAAAACAGTGTCAAATTACCATTAATTATTGAAAACTTGAAATATTTTTATAACTTTATGATTTCAATGTCGTTGAATCCAAATTTTAATTAAGATTAACGAATCTCACACACACAACATGTATAAAATAAAAAAAGCGAACAACATACGAATTAGTTAGCTTCGTTGAAGTCATTAAACTCTTGCAGACTATAGAAATAGTGTTTAGTTAAAAACATCTCTAATGCTTTCCTAACTAATTGAAATGTATGTAATGATTTTAATTGAACCGAAAGTTTGTTAAAAATTAAGCTACCGACACAGTAAGGCGATTTTCTGAACTTGCTTAGAATATAATTGTTAATGTGAATTTCCCTAGCACTTCTTATATTATTATTTTAATAAACAAAACAAGCTAGTTTAAATATGTACATAGTTGTTGCATAAGCTTCTGAATTTCTAAATTACATTTTTTTAGAGAGCCTTGTACAGTACCTAGAGGTTTTAACTTCGGAATAATGTCATATAAAATGGATTTCGTTCATTATTGGCAACTTTATAGTACATGTATGAAAGAAAAGTTTGTATATTATACGGCGGTTTGTTAATTTATAGGGGTGGATGCCACCCCTTTTCGGAGGTTGCAACTAAGAAAAATTAAAAGCATTGGAGCTGAAAGAAATTAACATTTTAAGAAAAAGGCTCTATGTAACTTTTCATAAAAATTGATATCCTTTAGGTTATGATGACTTAAAAATTGGGATTTTAGCTTTAAAAAAAAGGTATTTCAAAACAATATTCGTCAAATAACTCTAAAAGTATTACACTGAGCGAAAACATGCTAGAGACAAACAAGAAAGCTACTAAATTGGTGGTGAATTTCGTTATTTTTCTAATTTTTGTAGAGTTAATGGTTTCGGAGATCTTAAATTATAAATGTGGCCACCAAACGTCTATAAGACGAAGTATTTAGTTCAAATGTTAAATATTTCATAAACTATGGCATTTACGTCAAAGGCGAGAAAAATTAAAATGAAAGACTAGTAATTTGGCTTTCAAATGACTTTTTCTGTTTCTATAGCATAAAAAATAATTAAGTTATGACAGAAGTAATATACTTTTTCATTTTGTTTTAATAAGGATGTCGCCATTTTGTTAATGTAAGTAGTCGCCAATTACAAAAATATATTCCCATATATTATTTTGCGTTAATATATAGTATGACGTAGACGCTTGCAGTGCTTACTTTAGAAAAAAATGCATTTCAAACTGTGAAGGAATTTTAGGAAAAACGTAACTTTTTTGTTTCTCTGCAAATATCTCAATAAATATTAGTTTTAGAGAAAATATAGTGGATACCAAAAATAAAGTTTATGATCCGAGAATCAATTTCTTTTTTATATACTTGTGTAGGGTCGATAGTTTCGGAGATATTTAATTTTTTAGATGGCATCCGACCGTTTTTAAGATGAAGTATTTAGTTTAAAATGTTAAATATCTTAGAAACTGTGACACTTCCATAAAAAATTCTAAGGAACAAAATGAAAGATAATTAATCAATCTTTAAAATTAGTTTTTGTTTGTTTCTACATCACAAAAAATAAAGAAGTTAAGGCCGATTCAATGTTCGTTTTCACATTTATTTTGACAAAATGGCGCCATTTTGTTATTGTTATTGTAATATATTTTTTTTCAAAATGCTGGTTTTCATTAATATATAGCATCACCTAGATGCTCAATTTATTTTGTCACTTTAAAACACTTGTTTTAAAAAATTTCCATACACCATATCAGAGCCGCCATTTTGAGTTCTTTAATTTTGACTTCAGATTCGTAATTAGCGATCCCAAAGACACAACTATCCTAGGCTTGAAAAATAAATTATTAACACTTTTTCGAATATTCAATATTAAAATTTAGGGGTGGTTTTCACCCCTTGAGGGTAGGAGCAAGTATCCAGACCATATAGAAATTGAAGACAATACCTTTTACTACAATAATAAGTAACTACAATAAGAAAAATTATCTTTACATATGAAATTATTCCGAAATTTTATATATTTTTTATCTCTATTTTTCCAGTTAAAAATTCGATTTTTCAACGGTGACTTTTATTACCCCTGCACTATACATGTATAGCTTTTCAGTTCAAGAAATGTCGTATTTACAATAACCAGTCGCCTACATAACAGACACTTAAATTTTCCATTTCCGAAACAATGATGATTGCAAGTCAACTCTAATAACAAAAGTACAAAATTGACGAATTCAGGTACAAAGAATTTTAAAATAGTGGGTTCTAAATCCCTAGAGGAGGGAGATTTGATGGCACAAAATAAAAAATGGCTGTATGTAAGTAAATATAAATCTACAGAAAACCTGAAGGCCTATTTAAATAAGGAATTCCCACAAAATAATTTTATAATTGAACAAATAGGACAAGGGATGTTCAATTCATTTAAGGTGGGTGTCGATGAAGAATCACTTATTTCTATCTCAAGCCCCGATGTTTGGCCTAAAGGTATAGAGGTATCTCCATATTTTTTTCGACGGAAGAATTATGGAATCTACAGTCGGAGGCATTCGTATTCTAAACCTAAACGTCCGCAGCATTCGGAACAAAATTAACCTTATTGAAATTTTTCTTGACGAGCTATCCTACCCTGACGTACTCTGCTTAACGGAAACCTGGCTTAAACAAGAAGAAGCTAGTAGTATAAAACTAAATAACTATCACTTAGCAAGCTGCTATTGCAGAAACGTAAAAAATGGAGGAGGAGTAGCCATTTTTGTGAAAGAAGATTTGGAGTACACTGAAAGGACCTTAAAGACCGTTAATGTGGCAGAACAATTGTTTGAAGCTGTATCTGTTAATATAATTTTTGAAAAAGTAAGTATTACTATAAGTTGTATATATAGGTCTCCTGGTGCTAATCATGGTTATTTTATTCTATCGTTAGAAAAGTTAATGTCTGAAATTTACAAAGCAAAAACCCCTTGTTTCGTTTGTGCAGATTTTAATTACAATTTAATAGACAGCAGCTGTAATAAATCTCAGTCTGTAATAGATTTGTTTACCTCATTTGGCCTTAATAAATGTTTCACTAAATTTTCACGCATACAAGGTGAGAGTAAAACGGTGGTTGACAATATTTTTTCAAACATAGATATAAATTATTTAGAAACTCAGACTTTCAATAATATTTTATCCGATCACAACTTACAAATTATTTTATACAAAACAAATAAGTCACAAAATGTTTCAAATGATATCTATAAGAGACATTTTTCAGATGAAAATGTTAACCATTTTAAATACTTATTATCTAAAGAGACATGGGATGAAGTATACACTGAAAGAAATCAGCACTTTAAATTTGATGTAATTTTTTCAATATTTACATATTTATTCAATATAGCGTTTCCTTTAAAATTAGTTAAAGTAGGAAAATGTAATAAAAGAAATCCCTGGATTACCGCAGATATTATACAGGAAGGTATTCTCATTAGAGATATCAACAAGGCTCTAAAATCAACAAATGATCCAGAACTGCATCTGAGGTACAAAATTCTTAAAAAAAGACATGAACTAAATATAAAATAAGGCTAAAACGACATATTTTGACCAATTTATAAAAAATGCAACTAATAAATCTCAAGCAACATGGCAGGTCATCAATAAAAATGTAAATAACAAAAATAAAAAAAGCAAATTACCAAATGAAATTATATATAATGGTCAAGTCTACAAGAAACCAATGGACATTGCAAATAGATTTAATAACTTTTTCATTGACTCTGTTTACGAACTAACTTCAAATACTCCGGTAAATACAAATAATTTTGAAAGTAAAATATCCTATAATGAAAATACCTTTTATCTCTCGGCCATATCTATTGAAGAAGTTTTCAAAATAATGTTAACAGTCTGTACAAAAAAATCATCGGGACCAGATGAGATTCCATGTTGCCTTTTGAATGATATTGCCGAATTTATGATTTACCCTCTGACTCACTTGATAAACATATCATTTGAAAGTGGATGTTTCCCAGAACAGTTGAAAGCAGCATTAGTAGTTCCAGTATATAAGAAAAACAACCCCAACGATATTACAAACTACAGACCTATCGCCCTCCTTTCAGTATTTTCTAAGATATTTGAAAAAGCTTTTCAAATAAAACTACTACATTTTTTAGAGGAAAATAATATATTGACTGCAAGACAATACGGATTTTGCAAAAACAGCTCTACGCAAAATGCAGTACTTTCCTTTTATGGTAAAATCTTGGAAAATTTTAATAATAACTTGAAACAAGCTGGTATATTTTTGAACTTCTCACGGGCGTTTGACACTATAAATCACGCCCTGTTATTAAAAAAACTCGAATCATATGGTATTCGCAATGTAGTATTATCATGGGTTAACTCATATCTAACAGGAAGGTCACAAAATGTAAAAATAATGGAAGAGGGCAAAAAATATATCTCGAACAGCTTAAATATTAACACCGGAGTTCCGCAGGGGAGTGTACTAGGCCCACTACTATTTTTGATTTTTATCAATGATATAATAAAAAATATTGATAACACTTTTTTAACACTCTTTGCTGATGATACGTCTTCTATTATTTCTGCCAATAACATTGAAAATCTTAGCAAAAATGCTACAAATTGCGTTAAACAAATGGCAGAGTAGTGTCAAAAAAATGACCTAGTCCTCAACACTCAAAAAACAAATCTTTCATTATTTTCCCCTATTGGAGTGAGCAATAATATCAGTTTAATAGTTAAAACAGAATCTCAGTTATTAAATCAGGATGAACATGTAAAATTTTTAGGTATAGAAATGGACCAAAATTGTTCCTGGGATTTTCATGTTAAAAGTCTAACCAACAAACTTGCTACAAAAAATTATGCCATCCTGCAGCTAAGGGGTGTAGTAAATATCGAGACAATTAAATCTTTTAATTATGGGCAAATTAATTCGATGCTTTCTTATGGTATTCTATGCTGGGGTAACTGCTCTGGGATAGAGAAAGTGTTTTTATTACAAAAGAGAATAATAAGGAATATGTTTCAACTTAACTATATAACTTCCTGCAGGCCCCATTTCAAACAACATGGAATCCTTACGGTTTACTCATTATATATTTTAGAATGTGTGTGTTATGTCAGGAAAAATATTGATCAAATACCTAAATGTAGTGACATAGACATATACACTACGCGTGCCGCTAATAACTTATATGTTCCACCGAGTAGGTTGGCTCAGGTGGGCAGGGGACCATGTACAACTTCTATTAAGCTTTGCAATCACCTACCTCAGAGTCTGAAGGATTTAAGCAGCTTCAAACAGTTTAGAAACCATGTTAAAAACCTATTAAAAAATCAGTGTTTCTATTCCCTATCCGAATTCTTTCAATTTCGAAATAGCCATTAATTGAGGACCTGAAAAATCCAATTTTATTGACTGTTTTTTTTGTTGTCAAATATTTTAAATGTCTTGGGACAATTTTGTGATAATAGGCTAGGTTGTTTTATACTTTTTATCAAGTTATTAATTTTTGTATTGACTACATATATTTTTAAACTGTGTATTTATATATATATATTCTCTTATTCTCGTATGTGTCATGTGTTACGTTGTATTGTGTGTACTATTTGAGAATGCCAAAACTGTTATTTCAGTCTAATTGGAAATAAAATATATTATATTATTATTATTATATTATATTATATTATTAATGTTGAATTTTTTCCAAAAAAGATGTTAGAAAATAAGTTCATATATTTAATATTTAACAGAACATTACGCATTGTATAATTGTAGCATATTTTTACAGCGAATTAACGGAATATTTATTGTTTTTTCAGGAAGGAAGCCAAAAGCGACATTAAAGGACTGAATCTGTATCACAATGTGTAAAATTTATGGCCTAATTTTTAGACGCCTGCATCTACCGGAGCTATAAACCAGATTACAGGCTAAGAACGGTGTACTAAGGGGAGGACTAAAGAAATTCTGACATAAATTATTTTGCAGAAAAAAATCACCGCGGCAATGTGCTGTAAAATTTTAAATAAATTAGTGTATGCGAAAGTAGATTTTTATAAACACTATATGAATCCTTGTAAAGAAACTTCTTGTTTATATCAATAGCAACGACACCAAACCAAATGTATCATATTTCCTATCCAATTTCGCATAATATTTTGCATGGATAAAGTAATAGTACAGTTTTTCTATTCTCAATTGAGAAATTCAATCTAAAGCGTTTAGTCCAAAAGCTGATGACGAATTTTGAATTTTGAATTTTAGGTACTTTAAAATTTTATATAGTAGTGCCTTCATAGTAGTTGAATAGGGAATGTAACACCTGGCTGGGTGTTAGCGGTTATTTTGCAATTGCGCAGCTATGAAATTTACAATAAAATTATTGGCAAAAATTATCGTTTGGGCATTTGGAAATTTTAATAATTATTAAAATGAGAAAACGACAAATTAAACCCATTTAGTTCAACAAAACCATATTTACTGAATAACATAATAATGAAACAATAACAATACAACAACTTACAAATATCACAATCTGGGATACAAATAACCTATGACAGAGCGTGGTTCTTGGGGATGCTTTCAACAGGCAACGGGTAGTGGCTTTGGTGTCCGGGTGGACACTTTCTTGTTTACTTTCTTGTTTAAATATGAATGATGCATTAATAAGGTCAGGCAATTACCCCGTTACCCCCCCCCCCCATAAATTCGCGCTTGGCTACCGGTTTAAATTTTTTGGTAATTTTAAATGAAAATTTCACACGTCACTTTTTTAGCCAGTCAAAAGTTTATTTTTAGTTTCTTTACCATAGCAACCCAAAAAATTTCCGAAAATTTTCATCTTTCAGGGTATTCTGGACGAAATTAATAAGTGGAAATTTTTCTGTAAAATTATTGACATGATCATATTTGACATTTGCTTTTACATAAAAATGGAATTTTATTTGTCATATTAAACGAGATAATTATAAAAAACTTCATTGAAACAACATTTTATTTCATGATTAATTTTGATACTGAATATTTCAAATGTGTTTGAAAATCCTTTAAAAACTCCTCGCGTTTCAATGGTGAATACATCGATGAAGAATCTATATCAATTAAATGTCTATGCTTGACTACATAAATATTTTGAAACAATTTTATTTAACTTATCTTTTCTAGTTCGTGAAAACTTAGTTGAAACTTCCAGTAGCTTTCTCTGTACTACGCTGAATAACTTCTCATTTTGGATTTCATCCATAATACACTTTTCACTCAGGTATGATAAGTATTTCAATTTTGGATGGCTTTTTTTAACCTCACAAAGTTCTTCACAATATGTGCATAATGTAAATTTCTGTTCTTTTTCCATTCTTCAATATCGAAAACAGCTTCAACAATAGAAATATTAAGCTTACACTGCACTGGTTAAACTGTCAATGAAATAATTTCCAAGCCATCTCTGTTAAGTTATAATGTGCTGAAACTTAGCTATATCATGTGCTATAAATGAACTAAAAAAACAATGTTCCACCTATTTTAGTGAACAAAACTTATTTCACAACACAAATAGAGTTGTCTTAAACAATTTTCAGTAATTTTTTGAAACTAAAATGGATGAAAAAGATATTATTTATCTCTTTCTATATCTATTATTTATCTATTTATTGGTTCACCCAAACTGTTGTAAAATTAGAAAATATAAGAAAAACAGAATTCCACCCATTTTAGTGAAGAAAACGTAATATATCAAACATTTCAGTTAACATCTATTAACCCCTCATGTAGTAGTTTTTTGCAACTAAAATGGGTGGAAATATTTTTTTTAACATTTCATATATGTAGATATCCTTCTTACAACTATATAGATATCTAGTGTTGTGGTATTAGTATTTATTTAATTTATATAAGTATGAAATTTTCTTACCGAATCCCCTGCGTGCATGAATTAATTGCAGGAAATTTTTCTCGTACATGAATTTTTTAAGAAAATTACCCTCGTGGCTGCGCGATTCGGGATATTTTTCAAAAAATTGATGCACTCAAAAAATTTTTAGCAATAATTCGAGCACTTGGGAGATTAAAAGTGAATGACATTTTACGACAGAGAAAGTGAATTTAAATAAAACATAAGGAATTACTTTTTTTCGAAAAACAATTCGTTTCCAAGTTATTGACTGTTTAATATTTAAAAAATGTAATTTTAAAGGGAAAGTAATTCAGAAACATGTTATTAAATTTTGGATATTGGGGTTCTAGAGCGAATTGATCAATAACATTGTATTAGTTTTTCAATAAAAAATTTCTAATATGATTTCTAGAAAAATCTACCTCTTTTTTCTTAATTTAACTACATGCCAATGACTGAAATAAATTTTGTTTTACTCAAAAAGTTATAATAAAGGCCTTTGATACCGGTCCACGTTTGGTTAAAATAGAATGACCAATATCTGGGACATGGAGGCAGACCCATTAAAAGTGGGATACGCTGCATATAAAGTTACAAAACAAGATTTTTTGGATTTTTTTTGTTAGAGAAAGGTTATATGTTTTATAATTAAAGATATATTAAACAATATATCGTTTACATCATTGTTAAAAATTATTATTTTTATTATCAATACCTCATATATTCTGTCTATTTCACCTTACAGATTTTTAAGAGGGTTTATTTTTTCCACTATATGATGCATAGAAAACTAAAACTCGAAAGTGGAGATCGGAAAATAATGGCAATAAGCTACATAAGCAAAATTTTGGATCTATATTAGCAAAGGTTCTGGAAGATATAACGAAAACAACAGTGGAAAATGGTTTTCATGTATCAGGACTTTGTCTTTTTCAAATTGAGAGTGTGAAATTCCAGAAATTTGCTAAACGAGATGAAAATTCAGAGGTTTCAAATCAACTAAAAGTTTCTCCATAAATATTCTTAACGAAGCCAGAAAGTGGAATTCATGAGGAAAAAATGTTTACAAATGAAGCTTTCCTATCAAAGGGTTTGTGGCTTTGAAGTTTCTGATTTGCTTTCGCCTTTGTTTTTGTTATAGATAGCGAGTGTTGCTATGTTCCTAGTAAACGATACAAGAAATTTTATCTAAAATATCTATAACTCGGTGTCGATAACGGGATTTTGGAAAAACTTGTTCGGAATTTACATTACAGGGTGTTTAAGGCCATTTTTCTTGTTCAGAATTAAATATATGAAGTGAGTTTTCCTTTAAATTAATACATTAACACCCATTATTACTTTAAAGAGATATAACCGGTTATTAAGTAAATATGTTGGCTGCAATAATTTTTTCTTTGATGAAATTTTCTAATGACGTCGAAGAGTCACCGGCTTATTTGAATGCCTCATACTTTTTTTTTCTCTAATTCTTTGGATACTTTATTGATCATATTGCACCACAAAAGATAACGAAATGTTGATAATATGTGAAATATTTGATCTCTCGTGAATCTACGATGTACCAAAACTTCGACAAGTTAGATGAAAAAATAATCAAATTATTAAAGCTGGTATACCCTCAAGTGGCCATACCTCGTACATAAAGAAGGTTTATTTGCATATTATCTCCCAAGGACTGTAGTTGACGCGGGAAAGTGGAAAAGCAGTAAAATGTTCACGTGAGCGAGGATGAAATATACCGATGAATAATTTAAGTTGTAATACAGGAAATAGAGACGCGCTCGCAGGAAACCGCGTCTGTATTAGGATTAACATGGATTAGCCCCCTTTATTTTAAAAGTCTGAGGGAAATGCCAGTATTTTTATCCGCGATATTTAAATTGTCCTCAACACAGGTTCTCATTGGATATGGAAATTTCGTATCTCAGAATATTTGCACGCTTACTTGCTGGTAATCTGTTTTATAAATACTACGAATAGGAGAATAAATTACACAGTCCCACAAAAAAAAATTGGAACTGCTATCGAGACAACTGTATCCTTATGTAATTTTCGACGCTGAATCCGAATCCGAGATAAAAAAAATCGTACACAAAATCAACCCCTAGCGCTAAAAAACACTCCCTAAACAGGTTAAAAATTTCTTAACGCTCCACGAATAGACTTAAATCTTAATAAATCGAATTAAATATGAATATTCAAGTGTATAACGCATAAACACAGAGTTAACACTACTTTCCATTGAAAATCACCCCTATGACTGGGTGAAAACAAGCCCTCATACAACAGGAAACTTAAAAAAGAAGCAGTGATTGCAAGAAAAAAGCTTACTATGCCCAGTTTTCTTGGAAAGAGTGAGTAACTGCATTAGTTCCGATGCGATGCTCAAAATCTACCCCCATAGAGTGGCGGAAACCACCCCTAGATTAAAATTGCAAGAAAAATCGGGGAAAAAATTTTGTCATCGTGATTTCTATTTTAATAGATGCTAAAATTGGCTAAATATATGCAGCACTGCAGTTTGGAGGTGAATACTTGTATTGCACCAAAGTCGTTCAGTGACATCCCCATGAGAGGGTGAAAATTACTCCTCACATAACAAGAAATTCAAAAAATAGTTGCAGTATCTTTTAGAAAAGCTCAAAACATCTGCATTTTCTTATTTAAGAAGAATCTTTGACAACGTACTTGAAAGGTACCCATATTATGAAGCAGTAAAAATTTACCAGTAGTCTTAATTCAATTAAATGTATTCTTTTTTTTTGTAATTAATATCTTTTGGATTTATTTTCGAATGATCTTCTGTCCGACTGCCGTTTATGCTTTTCAGACGTCTGTCTCTTTGGTACCTTTTTTCCATCTCTGATATATCTTGGTGAAAAAAAAACTTAACAATATAACAGAGAAAAAAAGGTAAAAACAGAAACAATGTAGCCCCAATAAAGAGCCCAACTTAACGTATACTTAATCTGCATTCAACGCTCGTATGCGGTTGTCAATGCGCCACCTACCGGCTGGTCAAAAAACTATCTAGTCAGAAAATTATATAGATGTTTTTCTCAATTTTTAGACGATTCTTTTTAGAGGCCATATAAATAAGTAATAGTATTTTCAGAGAATTCTTTTTAGGAGTCATCCAAGCAACTGCAATTTAAGTTTAGAGGTGGTTTCCACCACTCTAGGGTGGTAGTTTTTGAGCATTGCGTCGAGACTAATGCAGTTACATACTGTTTCTAAAATAATTGGGCATCGTAAGCTTTTTTGCAATCACTGAAGTTTTTTTAAATTTCCTGTTGTGTGAGAGGTAGTTTTCACCCACTCCTGGGGGTGATTTTCATTGGAAAGTAGTGTTAACTCTGTATTTATGCGTTATATATTTGAATGTTTATATTTAATTCGATTTATTTAGATTCAAGACTATTCGTGGAGCGTTAAATCATTTTTACCCTGTTTAGGGAGTGTTTTTTAGCGCTAGAGGTTGATTTTGGGGGTGTATGATTTTTTCGACCTTCGGATTCGGATTCGGATTCAGCGTCGAATATTACATAGGATAGCAGTTCCATTTTTTTTGTGGGGCTTTTTTGGAGATTCATTTTCGATTAGGACGCCACAACTTGTTCTCTTTTTACCTTGCCTAAATTTTTCATGTAGGATATGATTTCTAATTAATTTTGGCCTCTTGAATATGAAAATAATGTTTAGAAATCAATATGGACGACATATTTTATATTAAAACGCTGAAAATGTAAAATAATCAAATATTTCGCATTTGAAAAAGTTGGATATGATTTCCGACTGTTTGTTGCTCCCTGGTCACTAATTTGACGTTCTTATTTCCTGTCAAATCAAGATAATATGTTTTGTTTTATAAATACACTATTTAAACAACTAATATTAGTAATTGAAGTAAAGAAATAAAATGAAAAATAAAACAATATGACTGTTCGTATTATAGAATCTTGTGGAACAAACTTACTTGAGTTATCTACTGCACCTATCCAGTCAGAGCCTATTATAAGCATCCCAATTATTCTTAAGTATGTTGTTATTCAGTATGAAAAATAGCAAATATAATTACGTACATCTCCTCTCCGTAACATTCCTGGAAAATTCCATTGTAGCAGCTGAAAATATATATACATTTTTAAATTGTACAGTGAATTTGATCAAAATATAGCGGCCATATTGCTTTCTACTGGAAAATACACAGCATATTCGTATTCGTGAGATAATTTAACCAGAGAACATTCTCCAAACGTATGCTTTACGCCAATATGAACATGAGTGAATGTAAATTTGCTGCCTACTTGTTTACTAAGAGAAAATAATCGGAAATTAATCTCCTTGAAGTAAGGAGTAACCATGCCAAATGGCATCCCGTGGAGTTGAGATGCTGAGAGCCTTTCCTAGAATATATAATCGAAATACGGAAATTAAATAAAAAACCTTTTAAATTAAAAAAAATATTTTTGCCAAACTTTTAAATGATAAAATAAATTTCACATTTAAGTTGAAAGGTCAACCAAAATTGTTATTAATTTATAAAAGTCATCTCAAACAGGAAGATGGTACCACTTAACATTAGTTTTAAGTTGCTGATCTACTTTGAATCACTTTTATCAAATACTTCAGATAGGTACATATATGCGAGAGATGGATAACCCTAAGCATAGGCAAATACTAACCGTGCTACGTGGTACTATGTTGCTGTGATCAATAAGGTGGTTCCCCCTGAGCGAAGCCTTTTTCACTATACTGAGTTTGGGCCTGACCTTTGCGATTAATCCCTGTTGCGGACTAACTCGCTTACATAATTTTTGGTAACCAAGACTGTACGTGCTTTATAGGATTATAGGTAGTTTATAATGTGTCATATAAAATGTTAAAGAAAAGGTATCCGTGAAACACTTATTAAATGCATTTATAAAACATTTATTAAATGTCATAATTTAACTGATTTTCTACTTACATTACAGCTTAGGAAATACATTTGTGAAACGTTTATCAAGCATTTATTTAATGTCCTAATGTAATTACATTTCTAGGTACAGTACGTATGTACAATTTATAAACGTTGATTGCGATGGACATTTGTCACGACAATAAATGTTTAAATTTATCGTTTTTGACGTATGGTTAGCATATAAAACGTTTCTTAGACATATTAGTGTTTATTGGGTTGTTTTTATAATAAAGAGCGTTTAAAGGAAGATATGGTGCACATTTTGAGAATCTTAATACATTAAACAGCTTTTAAATTTTTATGTAAGTTTTTATTTGATTACTTCTTAACTCCATGGAATATTTATAAAATAATAAATTGAATTGAATTCCTCTCGAAATGATCTCTCAAACGATGCATCACTTGATATGTACTTACAATTGAAAAAATTTTGGGGTGGTCACACCTTTCGAAGTGACTATAAACTACGAGCATTAGTTGATCCCGATTGTACATCGGTCCTCCGAGCCGGATCTGAACCAGCGGCCTATGGAATAGCAAATTTGTTATTCCATACCTAATTAGGATGTGGGGCTGCGTCCAGGCCCATAAACAGTCAGTCACTGCAGTCCGTTGTTTGACCATCCCCACCGATTCGGACAGTGGTTGGGTTCGAGTCCTCGAAGCCACTGGTCCCGAATACATTTAAAAAATACTGTATATCCAAATTATAAAATTCATTCCAGTTAAACTTTTCACACTGTAGGTGTATTCTACAGGGTGGACCAAAGGGACCCAGATGGGATTTGGGGTTTTCTCTAAAACTATGCCAGGTAAATAAAACCAATATAGGAGCTCGATTTTCGAGAAACAAACAATGTCGCAAACCGCGATCGTCTATCTTTTTCAACTACCAAGTACAGAGCATTTTTGAAAAATTGGCATTTTTGGATGACCTCTATATCTCAATTACCAAGTGTTGAATCGAAAATCGAGTAAGACACGTTTTTGAGTAGGATCCGTTGCTGATAAGAACAGAATTATGCATACCTCAGTTTTCGAGATATAAACATAACCACGGCCGACTCTAGTAACAGGCCGCGAACAAGGAAAACTGGCAACAATGCATGTGGTGCTTAGTTTCACTAAATTGCCATAGCTGTTTATGGCTGCTTTTGGTCAGCTCTTGTTTTAATTGCTGGAAATTCATATTTTTATTTTGTAACAATAGTGTAAGTGTCTTGTTAATTGAAGTGCATTTAGTTTAGATCGTGTGATATCAATTATAGGACGTTACGATAGTTTTAATCGAGTGTATACTCTGTTTAACAGTGCGTGAACCGACTTAACCTAAAATGCCCAGGCATTCTGTCATACCAGGCTGTAAGACAAATAATTATACTTCCACAACGAAAACAGACGATCCAAAGACCACATTTAGTTTAGTTTAGTTTTCCTAAGGACGATGAATTAAGAGAAAAATGGCCTACAGCTATTTCCCGAAAAGATTGGATACCATCAAAACATGCTGTTGTATGCGAAATACATTTTGATCCCGGTGAGATTATTAAATTTGATAAATATCTTGTACCAGGTGAAACATTTAAAATGATTCCTTATAAACCAAAATTAAAAGAAAATACTGTCCCATTTTTCCAAATTTGCCTAAATTCTTATCTACAAAAAATCAGTCCGTCGACAAGATCCAGAAAGTAGGCGCGAAAATCAAATTCATAAACATGAAATTTTAATCCAAAACTTTGAGAAGTCGGATATTATTGAAAATTATGAGGAATTTATTAACGTTTTATCAAAAAAAAATAATAATAATATCTCTGATAGCTGGAATATAAACATTTTTACGTCTAAAGTCGTATTTTATACGTTAAATTCTGATGCTGATATTGTTGGTATTGAAAATCAAATTTCAATTAATACTGGCCTAATATAGACGAAGCAGTTAATATTTATATATCTGGATAGGCATCTCATGCACTATCTAAAAAAATTTCTTGTAATATTTGCCTTTTACATATTGTTGAAAATAAATGGAATTTTACTGGAAATCAATATTGTGATTATCTACAACGTGATGGTCTATCATTACCCACGAATAATATGACCACAATTTTATTTCACGTGTACGTCATATTAGAACATATTATTAAAAACAATAGTTTAGAAAAGAAATTCCTACAAATTGAAAATCAAAAAGATTTTCTTATCAATCTAACTTTACATAGTTCAAAGTCAGGTAATTTTTATTTAGATTTTTTAAACACGTGTATATGCGGGAACAATATTGACTATATTTTACGAATTATTTGTTCAATATTTGCTAATGTACTTCTATATAATTATGTAAAAATGCAGAATAATCGGGCGCTTGAGCAAAATAGATTGAAATCTCGGTTACGAACTACTGAAAAAGATGTCAATAAAACGAAAAAACGAAAATTAGACACTTTCAAAACAGCAAAGTAGAAACCTATATGTATCAATTCAATTCCATATTCGTATTTTATTAATATCATAAGTAAATATTTGTTCATGTTTTTAAATTTACTTACAGCCTTACAGTCCTGTTATTTTTAATTTACTCATTCCCGAATCATCCTAAATTAGAATATTATGGGATATCTGTATTATTTTATTACTCCCTTTATAATATAAAAATATGATTTCGTATTATTGGTTTTGCTGAACAATTAAACATTTTTTTCTGCGCAAAATTAGGCATAATTCTGTATATCGTGATGTTTAATTGACCGAGCAGAGATTTAAACTTCGATTGAAGCCTCAATTTATTAAACACATAAATGATTTATAATCTGTATCCTACCTAAACAAACCTATCATATAGAATCATGAATCAAAACGCATTATAAATAAATAAAATACAATTAAAACACGGGCGCCTATTAAATTTAGCTGCTGTAATGCAAACCAACCATCGCACATCGGACTACATCTTTACTTGTGTGCAGTGTTGCCACCTATTACTTCGTGGCCTGTTAACTAGAGTCGGCCGTGACATAACTTGTGTTTTTTTAAATAGAACACCGTGTAAATTGTTTCATTATTCGATCGCAACTTAAATTAGCTATGATGTGTCATATTTATCTCGAGAGAAAGTGATTAATTTTCGAAAAATTTAATATATTTGTGAGGAGGCTATGAAAAACTATTAACAACAACAACACTTCTTTTAATATAAAATAATTTTGCCAAAAACAGAAAAAAAACTAAACTAGGTACAGTGAATGTTCAAATTGTCTTCCATTGACATCTATGCATTTTTGACACCTTCTCCTTACAGCATTTCCAATCATGACAGGAGTTATTGTACGAAACACAGCTAATGTTTTGTTTTCCTATTCTTCTATGTTATTAGAACGTTCTCTATGTACATTTTTTAAATAACCCCTGAGCCAAAATTCGGCAGGAGATTCCGGAGATCTAGCCTAAAATGGGACCATTTTTTCCTAGAAATTAAACAATATTTTATTTTATTTTATTTTATTTTATTTTATTTTATTTAACTTACACCATTCAACAACATAACACCAATTACTGAATGGGTACAATACAGAGTTCTAATATTTATAACAATACTAACAATACTAACAATACTAACAATACTAATAACTAATAATCAGTAACAAAGAAATACTAAAAAAGAATACTAAGAGTGCTAAGAACTAAAAACTAAGTGTCGCTAAATTATTAGAAGTTCAGATATAATAAACATCGGTACACACTATAATTTTAGGTTTTTTATCAAGGCTATACTGCAGTTGAATAGATCAAACTTGATTTGAACAGAGTTATAATTGTTACAAATTTGATGAAGCGGTGAGAATTTCATTACATTAATACGGGGTGTTTGGAGATTGAGAGTAGGAGATTGTGGTAGGATTACATGAGGAATTGAGAAATTCAACTGGCTGAGAATCTCCTCACTGTCAATGTCATTTGTTATTAGATTGCGTAAGAAAACTAGTTGGGCTATAATACGGCGATTTTCAAGAGCATCGAATGAGTGTCTAGACAGTAATTCATTATGTGGAAATCCAATTGGTGGATATAAATTATCATCCTTGAAACTGAGATATTTTAGGACACGTCTCTGAACTCTTTCTATATTTTGCACATGAATGTTATAGTGAGAACACCATATGATGGAAGCATATTCAACGCGAGGTCTAACAAGAGCGCAGTATAATAACTTGATGGTATTTATATCATTAAATTCGCGTGTATTCCGTATCACAAAGCCAAGAGATCTGAAGGAGTTTGTTACTATATCATTTATATGGTCAGTAAAGGATAGTTTGGGATCGAAAATTACGCCAAGGTCACGGATAGTGTTAGGTCTATTCAAGGAAACTTCATCAATGGAATAATCATATTTTATGATATTTTGTTTCAGAGAAAAGGACATTACGTTACATTTGGTACGATTTAGAGGCAGACTGTTTGATGTACACCAGTTATTTATTTTGTTTAATGCTATTTGTAGCTTAATACAGTCATCAGAGCACTTAATAGCAGTGTATATTTTCATATCATCCGCGTACAATAAACAATTTGCTTCCATCTCATTTATAATATCATTAATGTATATATTAAATAATAATGGTCCCAGTATAGACCCTTGAGCGACCCCAGAAGTGACAGATATCTCAGTAGATTGTTGACCGCAACATTGTACAAACTGTTTTTTATCTTCAAGGTAAGATTTGAAAAAATATAGCAGATTTTTTGACAGGCTGAAATGATCTAATTTGTTAAGCAGAATACCATGATTGAGTCTATCGAATGCCTTCGAGAAGTCAGTGTATATGACGTCCACCTGCAGACCGGTGTCAAATGTATCAGCTATGAATTGCGTTATACAGAATAAGTTTGTAGTTGTGGATCTTCCCTTCATGAAACCGTGTTGTTTAGTTGTGATTTTGTTTTTTAAATGGAAAAAGAGGAAATCATGGAGAAGCATTTCAAGGCATTTAGAGAAGTTGTTGATAATAGTAATAGGTCTATGATTTTCAATTTGGTTTTTCCCTCCTTTCTTGTATACGGGTATTACTTTAGAGAACTTCCAAGAAGAGGGATATGTAGATGTGTTAATGGAGAGATTAAATATTATGGTAAGTGGTATTGCGAGAAGACATGCACAGTCTCGTAGGAAAAAAGCAGGTATTTTGTCAGGGCCAACAGTACCTTTGGGTTTAAATTTTTTAAGACAGTTAAGTACTTCAGTTTCAGTGAATTGCTTTAGATGTATGCTATCTGTTAGGGTATTTTGAGAGGTAACTTCAAAATGAGTGCTATCTATATAGGAACTCTGAAAAAAGTCTGCAAAAGCATCTGCAATGTTTTTTGGGTCTTTTATCATACTATCATTATATATCATATTGTTTGGCATGCCATTATTATTTTTTTTATTATTAAGAAAATGCCATAGTTCTTTAGGATTATTTTTTATATTACTTTCGATACGACTACAATATTCTTTATAAGAGTTTTCTATGTCAGTTTTAATTCTTTGCCTCAAAAATTGGAATTCTTGTAACGCGACAGGGTCTTTATATTTTTTATAGTCTCTCCAGGCTTTATATTTAAGACGGATACATTTTATAATGATAGCACTAAACCAAGGTGGGTACATTCGTCTATGAGGTTTGGTTTTGGGTACAAAGGTATCAAGCAACTCACAATTTTGTATAAAAAGCGTCGCAGGAACTATCAACATCGGTATATCTATTTAAAAAGCTCCAGTCTATATGAGTTAAACTTTCATACAACCTTATGAAATCTGCCTTTCGAAAATTGTAAAATATATTGTCAATTCTTTATCTATTGTTCTTTTCCTCCCTAGTAAGACCGAAATATACTACGATCGCAGGATGATGATTGTCTTCGGGCAGTAATGTATCTAACGCTTTTTCGACGGCGCAATATTTATTTGACAATACCAGGTCAAGTATTCTCTGGTTCGCATTAAGGTTGAAATTATATTGTTTATAATCGGAAAAATTAAGGAAATTTATAAGTGGTAATACTCTAGCATTAAGTACATTGGTTCCGAGATAATTAGAATATTCAGGAGTATTAAAGTCTCCTAAGATTAACACGTCACTGCCATATAAGTACTCTAATGAACTGATTACATCAAACAGAGAGTTGTACAATTCTATATTGGTATTTGGGGGAATATAGAATAGAAATATGTAGAAGGAGTAGTGATTTAAAGTTATTTTTGCTCCGAGCATGTCAATAAGTGATAAGTTGTCGTTGCAAATAGTCTTCAAATCTATAAGGTGTACAAAAAATATACTACTTACTGCTAACATAACACCTCCACCTCTGATATATCCAGTTGCATTAAAATGTTATGAAGTAAGATGAGTTAAACATTTCTGAATTTAAAACGTTAGAGTTTAGCCAGGTTTCTGTAAATGCGAAAATATCGAAATTACAGGACAGTATAGCATTATACAATTTGTCTGTTTTTGTATTTAAACCACGGACGTTTTGATAGTATATAGACACGTTCTGGGAGGTGGAAACATGAGAAGCAGTGGTAGAAATGTGTGGTAAAATTGGAAGTACTTTTCCTTGGCAAGCACGAATAATCGGTTCAGATACCGATAATTGCTATTTTTGTGGCCCGAATAATTCAGATCCGTGTTTCTCTAAAGCCTGTTTATAGGCGTAACAGCTATTATAATTCCATACAGCATGGTTTATATTTATGTCAGTCTTTTGCTTTTCTTTTATGAGCCGACAATTGATACATTTGAGTAGGTTTCGATTTTCATCTCGATTTCCATCTCGATTTTTATTATTTGCGGGACAAGATTTTAAATCGTGAGCTTCAGAGCACAAGGGACATGTAATATTGTTATTGCAGTTGTTTTTCGAGTGATTATAACCATTGCATTTGAAACAGCGGGTACAGAAAGAGCATCAAAAACTAGGCAACTATCTAGACCTATAAACAAATTACCATTTTGTAGTACCTTTTTATATGTGACTGGGTCAACCTGCAGTGTAGCCTGATACACCTCATTATTTTTCCTTGTGGGCCAAAACCTAATGAGTTTGTATTCCGATGACGAACTAAAGATGTTATTGTTCTGTCGAGTGATGTAGCTGAGTAGAGTGTCTTCAGTGTACTCTTCTGAAATACCAACTATTCTGATCCTAGCACGTGCGTTCTTTAATTCAACTATCTCATATTTTTCAGAGAGCTTTTCAGATGCGAGTTGTTTAAAATTTGCTGCTTCTTCAGCATTAGTGCAACCTAGTATAAGACCGCCATTCGATGTTTGCTTCACATTATTAACATGAATGTTTGTTTCAGCAGGGTTGACTTGCTGCAGAATGTCTGATTTAGTAAGGGACACTTGTTGCTCTTGATTTTTTGGCTTAATCAAAATTTTAGGCTGGTTTGTTGGGCGTAATACACTGGCATATGTTGTGGGGTGAGCAATGGGTAGTTGTTCTTATGATTGAGATATTTTTTCAGAGGCTAGTTTTTTTACTTCTTCTTTAATTGTGTCGAATTTCAAGACCAGTTCGTTCATCAGTAGGGTACATTTCTGTTAGAATATTTCCTTTAACTCATTTAAGTAATCACTGTTTTCGAAGTCGTGGCAAGTTTTGCATTTCCACGATAAGCCTGGAACACTCTGTATATGTGGAGTCACATCGGGAGGTCATCCGGCACATTCAGCGTGGTACCGTTTCTTACAGAGACCAGAGCAATTAATGTACGGTTTCGTGTCGTAGAATCACACGCACCACAGCGGGACATGGTTTCCTGCCTTATCTACCCAGAAAGGCACAGAAATAATTTGTTAAAGTATTATTTCAACTATTTTATATTGACTGTACGATACGTCGACCGAAATCACTTTATGGGTAAGATGGTTATAGGAGTAATAAATCTGTTTACTGATGCCAGATGTTTTTGCTTGAAGTGGCCTGGAGGGCCATCCACCCATCCACTTTCAAAGGCGGGTAGGCTAGAAACTTACACTACACTTTGTCACTAAATATTGTTTTAAGTTGGTTTTTAATGTATTATTAACACTTAACAATAGGCAACATTATTCCCACACGTATGTATTAATGAGGATTTTTTGGCCGTTATCTAGTTCATTTTTCAGAATTTTTACTACACTTTTTACCGATTTCTTTGACGTTTTGTGCGGAGCGTCCCTATGCGTGTACCCGGGAATGGTCGGCGTTTTTGACATGAATATCTAAAGTACTTTGTTGTTTATTAATGCCCAGTTAGCTAAATTAATTGTTAGTTATCAATTTAGTTAACATAACTAACTAGACATTGATAAACTAGTTTTGACTGATACCTATCCAATCCTCCCCAAATTGAGCATTTAAATAATTTCGTGTTTCATTTGAGGTATGACCTGAGGCGCCATCGTGTTGGTAAATTAATCTTTGAAATTGTCTTACAGGCATATTGTCTACAAAGGGCTCTATTTCTGGTCGTTGAATGTTAATAACATTTTCGGTATTCAAATTACCGTGAAAAAAATGAGGACCTATTATTTGATTTCCAATAAAACCACAGCATACACCAAATCCAAATCGTCCTTGACGATGAATTGTAGTGATTACGTGCGGATTTTCATGAGTCCAATGGTGGTTATTATGCCGATTAAAAATTGCGGCACGCGATAAATATGCATAGATGTCATTGGAAGACAATTCAAATATTTACTGTAGTTTAGTTTTTCCTATTTTTGGCAAAATTATTTTATATTATAAGAAGTGTTGTTGTTGTTAATAGTTTTCCATGGCCTACTCGGAAATATATTAAGTTTTTCGAAAATTAACCACTTTTTGTAGAGATAAATATAATTGAATTGGTAATTGAGATATAATCCAAAATTGCCAATTTTCCAAAAACTCTGTAGGTTGGTAGTCGCAAAAGATAGACGCTCGCAGTTTGCACCATTGTTTGTTTCTCAAAAATCGAGCTCATGACACCTATATTGATTTTTGTCTATATGCCATAGAGAAAACCTCAAATCCCAATTAATTTGGTCCATCCTGTATACACGTGTAAATTATCATAAATAGAGCTGTATATTTTTAGTTTACGATGCTATTAATAATTTTTATAATGTTGTATACACATCCACGTAATTTATCTCCATAAAATAACATACTTGTTAGATTACACATTACATTATGTACATAAAGTTACCGCTTATGGTTATTAATAATCATAATATTATGACGCTCCAGATCCACACCACTCCCACGGGGCAAACACACTCAACCAGCAACAGAATTTTAAAACTATGCAAGCACTAAAAATAATTTATTTAACTTAATCTCGCTCATAATTTATTGCAGAGGCAGGGCTGCATACACGGCGAGGAGCTACCCTACTTGTTCGGTGCCCCCCTGGTCGGCGGCTTCATGCACTTCAGCAGGAACTACACTAAATCGGAGGTGGTCTTATCCGAGACGACTATGATCTATTGGAGCAACTTTGCAAGAACCGGGTAAGAGCCAAAACTAACTAATAACTACTATCTCGACTAACTTATGCCTTGCTCTCCGTAACGGGAACTGGATATTTCAGCAGTTTGCGAGGGCTTAAAATTCTTAGAGTTAACCCCTAGGAGGAGATATTTGCTATGGTGTTTGCGCTTCTGCCAAGCCAATAATTAATAATCTCAATTTTAGATTAGTTTTAAATAATCAACACTTAAAACCAATCAATGTTTGTCCTTACAAACATTGATTGGTTTTAACTGCTGATTGGTGTGACATTGGTGTTTGGTTTGATGCAGATCTAAGATTTGTAAAACATAAGCACCCTAATACAGAAATTAATTAGCAGACTTAAACTTTTGTATACAGGGTGTTCCAATAAAAACTCCCAGGCCGGATATCTTTTAAACGAATAGAGATATTTTAATTTTGTAAACGCCAGTTTGTAGAGCATGGTGCAGCGCTCATAGAAGTGGCGGTGGTGTGGCGATGGCGTAGTTCTGGCGGGTGGCGAAGTACAATACAATATAAAGATATGAACGAGCGCTCACTGCAGCGGTATGGTAGCGGTGTGGAGATGGCACGCCATTCCCGCGCCACGTATGGCGCATCGTTTATGGCAATACCACTCGCCAGTCGTGTTCCTCAGCTAAACAATGCGGGACAATATTGAATTTAATGCTCGGCTTATCGACCTAATTGATTACTTTGATTAGATATTCAGTCATATTTGTATAAAATATGGAATAAAAAACTAGTTCTTTATTTTCTTGTATTTTTGGAATTTTGTGTAAAGGTACCGAACACAACCTGCCGGTATGAATATGACAAAATATGAGTAGTTTTCAGTGTTGGATAGGGCAAATTACTTTTTAGGAAAATGGAAAAATCGGAGAAATTTTTCCCTGCAAAAATAGTCGATGCCAAGCTATTATAGGTATGAGAAATAAGCAAGGAGGGGTGGTTTTTGGCCGTTTCAGGGGGTGCGCATGACTAAAAACTTTTTTCACCAGGTTATTCGTGTTCAGCACCCTCTAAACTGGGGGGGGGATAGGTTTTATAACTTTAGCACGATTTTACATACTCTTCCGACTCCTTACTTCCACTATAATGGTCAAAGGTAACAATAAGAATCGACTTTTTCCAAATTGTAGCAGTGGTAGAGTAAACTACAGATTTTGACGATTGCTTAAAAAAATTACTGCAATCGATTGTGAAATGAGCCGCGTCTCAATTTTTGTTAAAAAAAAGTGATAAATTTCCCACTGTGCTACGTGCTGTGAACGACGATTGTGGTCCCCAAAGAGTTTGGCGGTAAGGCTCACTTAACCGCAGTTCGACACTGGTAGTTTTTGTAATAGGTACTTATCTGAGAAATTAATAGTCGCTCTTCGGCGCTAACAGAAACTCTCTAGTTTGTATTCTTTTTTTGAAATTACATCTTTTAGCTTGTCTAATAACAAATTAAAACACTCTTTAGATATTCTTCAAAATGGTTTAAACTTTTCTGGATATAAATTTAGCTCTTTTATTGCATTAAAGATGCCATATTTTTTGTTAATCTTTAGCCACAAAGGATGTAACCTGTAACGACTTTGATTTTGCTTATTAATTAGATTCACTGGAGTAAGAATGTCTTCATCTTCTGACTCCGACATCGCGACTGGCCTGGTAACCACATCACCGCAGTGGGCGTTGAAACCAGACGTGGCGACCAGGCCACCACCACGTCATACGCCACCGCCACTTCCGTGGGCGCCGGACCTTAGGGGGGCTTCAGTTTTGAATATAATTGTTTTTTGCATATATCAGTTTGTAAATGGCGCTGGACTCTAAAGAAATATTTCAATGGAAGAAACTTTAAAATTAGGTGGTAAAAATATAGTTGAATATTATATCACAGAATGTTAGGTTAAAACAATAAATAAACTGACGGACATACCCAAGAACCGTAAACGCCAAGGATAGCCAGATCAAGCAAATTTGTCCGCATGGTGCCTATGGCGTAGCTGCGTGCCCTATTCCAGCGCGCTGCCGTTTAAAATGCATTGTGTGGAGCATATTCTTTATTTAATATTAACGCACACGCACAATTTATTGAAATAATTGAGGGATAACATTTTCAGTATTCTATGTATATATATATCGTGAATTAAATGTGTGTGGAAAGTTTCAAGAATGTTTATCAGTTTGTTATTTTACTTAATTTTCGATTTTTTTTTTCTACTTGAATTAGAATCTGTATTTTTCCTTTTCATTGCCTTAACCTGATTAGCTTTTAAATTTCTGAAGTTCATACCAATTACAATGCAAGCAGACAAAGCGTGGAAGTTTATGACAAAAATTGACAAGAATATGTCAAAGTTATTAAAACAAGTCATGGAAATGAAACGTCTGATTTAAGGAAACCATTTTTGTTTTTCCATACGGCGGATATTAATCCTTGATTCACAAGAAAAATCTGATAAAAATTATCTTATCTGCAGTGGATTCTGATTCAATTCACAGAAAAATCTGATAAAAATAATCTAAGCAAACTGTTAAATTTTGTATAATAAAAATTAACTCCCAGTGTAACAAAACATCTCGGAAAAGTAGGTACACATATAATAAAAAAAAAAAATGTATTTTCAACTAGTAATTCATTTTGCAAGTCTCGTTCTTAGTCGGTCTTCATAAAATGAATCGAACACATCCTACTTGTATCTGAGTTAAATTTATCCCGCTTTCTGCACCTGTTTATCCATTCATCTCTTATTACTCCAGTCAATAAAGGAGATGCAGAGTGCGTGAGCAGGGACCTAAGCGATTCCTTTAAAAAGGTGTTGAGGGTGCTTAGGAAGTGAACATACTGAAAGTCCTGACGTCTAGGATGTGAGCCGGGGGGGGCACAAAGAAAGTCCCACTTTTGTTTTTTTCGCTTATATCTCGAAAACGGTGCGTCGCAGGGAAAAATTCTTACAGCAAATGAAAGCTCATGAAATTCTCTACAACTTTCATTTCATATATTTTTTTCGAATTCGCAACCGTTTTCGAGCTACACCGGAAAAGTGAAAATTTTCGAAAAACAGATTTTCACCTGAAAAATAGAAAATTGTATTTTAAAGATGATAAAAAAAAGAGGACCTCCGGTGCTTGTAATTGGCACCAGGGTGTCTCCTACATGTTTCCACCCCCACTCTTGAGGGGCAGCCCATTCCCGAGCCACTGCTGCACTTGTTGGTAGGTGCGCCAGGAATGCTGTTTAGCTGCGCTCTCAGTTGGTGGGAGGGAGCTAATGTCAGACTTAATATTGCCACTGACCTCATGAACAACTGGAAGCGGTACTGGTTGAGGGAGGTCTGTCTTGCTGGTGCCCCATACCATTTGAGGAAACAAATCTCCCCAGCCTCTTCAACCTAGCCTTAAGTGGAAGAAGGGTTGTAAAAGATCACTGCCGCTTCCTTGATGATTTTTGACTTAAGTACAATTTTGAGAAGCCCACCTTGCTTTTCCTTAAAGTTGAAGAGGTAAAAATCTGTTTTTCGAAAATTTTCACTTTTTCGGAGCGTGTAGCTCGAAAACGGTTGCGAATTAGAAGAAAATATATAAAATGAAAGTTGTAGAGAATTTCATGAGCTTTAATTTTTCCCTGCGATGCACCATTTTAGAGATATAAGCGAAAAATCCAAAAGTGAGACATTCTTTGTGCCCCCCCACTCCGGGGGGCACAAAGAATGTCTCACCTCCTAGACGTCAGGACTTTCAGTTTGTTCACTTCCTAAACACCCTGAACAACTTTCTAAAGTAATCGCTTCAATCATTCGTTGACTGGACTATATGGTTTTGGACAACAGATCCATGGGTTTTGGAAAAACGTGGAAAATAATATTTTGACCAGTAGATTTTTTTTACAATACGTGTTAATACAGTCACACACTGCGCAGCTTATTCCCGGCATTTTTTTTACTTCTGTCTGAATAATAATAATACGTAAATCTAATACATGAATTATTATTAAGCTTCTTTTACCTTCTCTGATATATACAAAATCACCATAGAACACTAATAACAATAATTGTCTTTTAAATCCAATAAAAGTCCAAAATAGTGTAAGCAATAGTATGTCATGTAAATAATAAGCCATTAGTTAAATAAATATAAATTGTAAAAGTTCTGTTTTAAAAAAATATAAAAAAATCCTATTCTGATTAACAATTGTTTGTTATTTTATTGATAAGATAGAGCACTTACCTACACACGTACAAGATAAATATAGCATGATAAACATAACTGCACAATCTTCGTGATGAAATTCGAGGTTATCTCCTGAAACTGTAAATGATTCCATGATGTATCAGCTGTCGGGGGTGTGGATGAAGTGGGGGCCGTCCGGAAATACTGGTAATTACAAATTATTCTTTATACCATTAAACAAAATTTTCCTTGTAAAGCTCTAGGTTTCATATTTTAAAATTAATTTTCATTAGAAGACGATGTCCAAATATCAAATCAGCAAATTTTTGTCAAATACTCTTATAGCTTTTCCGATTCGTTCATATATTTGCTTTGTAAGTAATAATTTCTTCTCCGCCTTGCTTCCAGACATTCAAGTGTCAATTTCATTCAAAATTTTACAACAAAATGTCAAAAATTAAAGTACGATGGCAAACTGACCACTTTCTTCAATCATATTTAAGCTGGGAGATGAGGCTGACGATTAACTGAACTGTTCAATATCCAATATCCATATTCGCCAGACAAATTAATATGTATTTCAACTGCGTAATTCTCACATGACTTCCGTCGACGGTCCAGTGGGATAGGTCGGAGTGATCTGTTGTGCGTCTGAAACCCTCCCACTTAAAAACGATAAAAAAACCGGTAAAACTGTGTTATATTTGACAAAGCTTAGGTGAATTCTGTACTTTGGAATGAAAAGGGCGGGTGTCCATTTTTTGTGAACTGTTTCTAATAAAGAAAAGCCTTATATTTCTATAATTAAAGGCCAGAAGTTCATATATGTAATGTTTTAATATATATTTCAACTTTAAATAGACGGTTGTCCAATACTTGCTCCACATGTCTTACAAAAATGGCCGTTTCTAAAAAATATGATTTTGTGACAACCGCCCTTTTCATTCCAAAGTACAGAATTGTAGCTTAAGAAATCCGGATTAAATTGGTGTGTTATAACAAAAGAACAAAGTTGTAATATAATTAATATTTTGAAATAACTAATACAGAGTTATTTAGTGGCAGTGTGGTGCATAAAGAAATGAGCTTAAAGAAACACGACCCAAACTCAGGCGTATAAGAGATAAGTACATCTTAGTTTATTTGTGTCTTAATGAGTACAAGTGTCTGCCCACAAAACCATTGAAATGTTTAGGTCCAGACCCTTGAAGAATCGACATATTAAAGTAGGGACAGAACAATTTCTTACGTAAATTTTCAAGTGAGGTTTTTTATAATTATTGAAAGTACTCAAACGAATTTAATTTGGACTAAACCCGAAATAATCAATGAGACATTGTTGATATACGGCGTCAGAATTGAATTCTCAAATTCTCACAGCCCTTCAACGGAGGTGTGGTGCAGGCTTCTTTCAGAAAAATGATATTTTCTAAGAAAATATACACATACGCCGATGATCTCCTAATCACAGCAGGACCAGGTGCGTAAGCAGGGGAGCAAGGGGGGCAACTACCCCCCAGGCCCGGCGTGGTTTAAGAAATTTGGGATAGTGACAATTATTCCATATCTGCTTTTGCATACCAAATATTAGTTTAACTTTGTTTTTAAACATATGCCAAAAAAAGTGAAGTTTTTAAGTTCCACTGTGCTGTGTTATGTGTTTATTTGGTTCCACCCTGGTTGCCCTCCCCCCAGGCGCGGCGCGGTTAAGAATTTTTGGGATAGTGGCAATCATTTCATATGTGTTTTTACATACCAAATATTAGTTTAAATTCGTTTTTACGCATATGCCAAAAAGAAAAGTGAGGTTTTAAGTTCCACTGTGCTGTGTTATGTGTTTATTTGGTCCCCCTCAGAACACATTCCTGCTTACGCACCTGCGCAGGCCTGAAAAAAAATTTCAAGAAAAGCATAATAATAGAGTGAGAGCCGTCAACAAAAGAGAGCTGGACCAGCGGAGTGGAACATAAAATACGGAGTCAAAATTAGTTTAACTTAGTTTTTAAATATATGCCAAAAAAAGTGAGGTTTTAAGTTCCACTGTGCTGTGTTATGTGTTTATTTGGTTTCCCCTGGTTGCCCTCCTCCCAGGCGCGGCGCGGTTGAGAATTTTTGGGATAGTGGCAATCGTTTCATATGTGTTTTTACATACCAAATATTAGTTTAAATTCGTTTTTACGCATATGCCAAAAAGAAAAGTGAGGTATTTAAGTTCTAGTGTGCTGTGTTATGTGTTTATTTGGTTCCCCCTGGTTGCCCCCCCCGAACACATTCCTGCGTACGCGCCTGCGCAGGACACATCTGGACTGAAAACAAGCTTCAAGAAAAGCCTAATAATGAAGTGAGAGCCGTCAAAAAAAGAGAATTGGACCAGCGGAGTCGAACATAAAATAGATGAATACTCCCTGAGAATAATGAACAAATTGAAGTGCCAGAATCAGAAACGGAGGAATCAGAAGATTCAGAAGAAGAAGTAGATTTATAGAAGCAGAAAAACAAAAATAGGAGCACAAACAGCAGCGACACAATGCGGCAACATATATCACAAGAAGACCCAGAAGAGGCAGAAGTCCAGAACCAAAAGTACAAAAAAAAAGGGAGCTTAAACGCTCCCTTACGACACAATGCGGTAACGCATATCACAAATACCTGCGCCTCCCATCCCACATTCCTTTACCATGCGCCAAGTGGCACTCGCTGCTGGCAACAAGCATGACCTTAGTCCAACCCAGCGTGAACGTAGCAGGCCCAGCTGTATAATCCTTGGGAGTGATAGAAATGCCTACCGCATGCTGGTAAATCAATCAAATCAATCAATCAACTGCGTAATTCTCCAAACATCTGGATATCACTAGGAGGTATGTAAAACGTGTAGAGTTGTTCGGGGTCACCAATATGGCAATAATAAGCCATTAATCAAATAAATATGTATAAATTGTAAAAGTTCTATATTCAAAAAATATAAAAAATCTGATTCTGATTAACAATTATTTGTTATTTTTTTAACCATAATGATATATCCCTAAATGTAAGTAAGTACAACATATGTCCTTGTTGCTGGACACAATTTCACTAATCAAGAATGTTTTTATATCTGAAAGACATGTATAAAACACACACGAAGATGTACATATGATATTTACAAAGAAAAACCAGTAAATAAGTAGACAAAATTTAATAGTGACACCACTAAACACAGAGAGACAATGCCGTCAGAAACGTAAACAACAGATTTAGGTCTCGCCGTGACGTCACAGCATTGCCGGCAAGTGGCGAACGTTGCACAATAGGGAACTGGCTATCCTCCCTCCATTGACGGTTCTTGTGTCGCGCACTCTGTGAGCAATAACAAATAAGAGATTATTATTTCTCACCCTTAATAATGTTTTTCTACCTATTTTGACACTGATGTCTCAACACCCTGTATATCAACTACAAATATGTTTAAACACTTTTAACTCTGTTGAAAATAAACGAGTCTACATTATTAGGTACGTATATAATTTATCTCCTTCGTGAACATTATTTGCATAGCTCCAATTGATGTGTCAAAATGTTGCCGGTTGTTAAGTTGAAGTGTTAACATTTGCACGTGAAGTGTTAAGTAGTGTTACAGTCAATTTTAACTTAATCGATATTGACATATGCCATGGAATATAGGCAATCTATCAGACTGTAACTACACGTATTCTTGCAATTTAAATGGAGATAATTACTGTCGAGGTAGTTCTAATGGTACAGGATTATACAAATAATAGTGCATTTACTTATCCAGGAAGTCGCATACAGATCAAATTGGTACTTATGCTTTAAATTTAAACTAAAATATTAATGAATAATGAGCGGGTAGGACATACAAGTTTTTTTTTGTCAGATTACAAGTTAAGGATTCATACAACATATATGTAAAATAAATAATGCATAAAATCACCACATTAAAAGTTCCCCTTGAGTATTTCCTGTCCAGAAACTGTATCTGATGTAAGATACGAGACACAAGCGGCGCTTTCACTCTGCACGCATTATCTCATGGATCCCAACGCGAGGGAAAAATAGTATTAAATATTACACAGCCACACACAAAAAAAAAGTTCTGTGCAGCGGACCAAATTATATGGATTTGGTGTATTTTTCGACTCTGAATCCGAGTCCGTGATCAAAAAAAATCTAGCGTGTCAGTTTTGTTTTTTATTCAAAAATGTCCCTTAAAATGGTGTAAAATCATAGAAATAATGTAATAACTTAATGAAGTGTGAAAAATGATAAATGTTCTGTAGTCAAGAGTAGAGAATATAAATTCGAGACCGAGTAAGCTATTTCTATAAATCTGCCCTTATGGGGGGAGTGAAATCTACCGCTAAAACTCAAAAGACGCAGGTGGGCGTAAATATGTACAAAGGCCAAATTTTTGTATCGCTTAGTGCAAAATATTTGACTCTGGTGCCTCAAAGGGTAGAGACTCAATCCTATGGAGGGTTAAAACTACCCCCACCCCTCATAGGTTTCAAAACGGGAAAAAAATTCAGGCAAGGTGAACAAATATGGACTAAACTCATTCCAACCACCAATACATGGGTAGAGACTACCCTTAAAGGGTGGTAAGAGCTACCCCAATGCTCAAATATTACATGTTATATTAAAATCCGGAAAGGGTCAAATACTTGTAGCTCATTGTGCCAAATATATAAATCTGGTACGACAACCACCCAGTCTTTTTAATAAGGTTGAAAATCACCCCTATTGGGGTGGGGGGTAAAAACTACCCCCACTTACGGACGGAAATAAATAAACGGAGATTTAGTTAATTTAGGTATATAGCTTACATAGATAGAAAAAAATGGTCACTGACTAAAAAAAATAAGAAAATAAAACCACGGAAAAGATATTTTGAAGATATAGTCCACTCAAATTAGGAAAATAGCGGAGAAAAATTCTGAACAGCAGTTTCTCTGCATAGGAAGTAAGAATTCAACTTTTAGAACAAGGTTTTGCTTATGCGCAGGAAAAAAAATAAATGATTTTTGAGATATATACATATATATATATACGTTTTTTCGTGTTTTTTTTTTCATTTAGACGTATATATCTCGAAAATTATGCGTTTTTAAGGCTAAACGAACATAGGTAAACATGTTCAGAATACGACTTCCTACAAAAAAATGTTATATACATTTTCCGTTTATCCCATTGGCTTTTCCGGAAAAGCGACTTGAAAAATAAAGTGAGTGTGATAGATGTAACAAGAGGTGTAATGGACCAAAAATTTTGGAATTTTGGAATGGTATTTGGGAACTGAGTCCTGCTTGTTGTAAAACTAAAGTATACCAAAAATGACTTGATTTGGTGTTCTACAGGGGGTTTTTATAAGCAAAGTTGTAAAAATCACCACTAATAAAGTACCTTTATTTTTCAAAATATGAAAAAATTCCACTAAGAAAAGTTATTTAGAATGCAATTTTATACCTCTATAAAAAAATTTTAGGAATATAAAATTATTTTTTTGAAACTTCCCATTTTTTGCGAATTAAGAGTTGAATTCATATTTAAAGTTGTGTAGGAGCAAATGTTAATCATCTCAAAAAGTAGGCTATTGGTAAATAAAAAATTGAATATATGAGATGTAAGAAGGTATAATGTTAATCGAACTAATTGTAAAACAAGAAACAATTACTAACAGAAGATTAATGAGGTTTAAAAATTATAACAAGTAAAAAATGTCAAAAACATAACAGATTCACAAACAAATTAATTATTGACCAATACAAAACAATGTTCAATTTTTTTATTATTCGACGTAGCTACCACCCACATCCACACACATTTCGATCCATCGCCTGAAGTCTTTAAAACTGTTTCGAATATGATCTAACGGCATGAAGTTTACGGCATTTGTAATTCTCTGCTTCAATACTGCTACACCGTTAGGAAGTGATTCAGCGTAAACCAACTGCTTGAGGCGACCCCATAAAAAGAAATCCAATATTGATAGGTCTGGGGATCTCACCGGCCCCTTGATCGATCCATTCCTTGCAATCCAATTTTCTTCAAAATTTAAATTCAACCACCGTTAATCATTTCCGTGGAGTGGCCAGGGCAACCATCATGCTGAAAATGAACTAAGGGCATATCTCTTAAAATATTTAAATGTTCTTCAGAAAATCTTTCAAGAAGCTGTAAATAAGTGGGCTGGTTTGACCTTCCCTCAATGAAATGAGGTCCAATAACTCCAACGTGATAAGAAACGGCACACCACACATTCACTTTTTTATAATATTGTCTTCTACAAAGAATTCTAAAATTTGAATTTTCAGAAGCCCAAAACCGACAATTCTGAGATGAAACAACACCATTGGTTGTGAATGTGGATTCATCTGAGAAAATTATGAAATGATGAAAAAATCTCTCTTCCATGATTTTTTCTCCAATGGTCAAACAAAAATCCAACCTACGGCCGTCATCTCCTTCTTCAAGAGAATTTTTATAATTTGCTTTATATGCCCTAATTTTCTTTGCCTTGTAAATTCTTTGGAGTTCAGACTTGCTAATATTAATAAGAGCTGATCTCTCTCTTAGTGGCATCCTAGGATTTTCTATAACAGAGGCATGAGCTATAATAGCCCCAACATTGGCTTCATCATATGCTTTTATTTTTCTTTTCATGTTAAGAACACTACCAGTAGCCAGAAACTTTTTAATTATTCTCATAGCCTGAGTACGTGACAAAGCAGTGTTTGGAAATTTCAAATTAAATTGGCTTACCACTTCTCTTAGCGACTTTTCACCGCCAATTCCGTAGCATTGCACAATATAAATTTTTTCACGCACTGTGAGTACCATTTTCACTTAATTTTTTATGCTTGGTTCGTTAATTTGAAACAGAAATTAAGGATAATATTGACTACGTTTGACAGATATGTCAATAATAAATGATAAATGTGTATCCACTGCTTTTCTCATAGCCTACTTTTACCTTCTACATAACTTTAAATATTAATTCCCAAAAAATAATTTCTATGCAGTTTTAATTGAATGGTTCAAAATAAAATACTAATTTATTGAAAAAATGGGAAGTTCCAAAAAAATAATTTTATATTCCTGAAATTTGGTATATAGGTATAAAATTGCATTCTAAATAACTTTTCTTAGTAGAATTTTTTCATATTTTGAAAAATAAAGGTACTTTATTAGTGGTGATTTTTACATCTTTGCTTATAAAACACTCTGTAGAACATCAAATCAAGTCATTTTTGGTATACTTTAGTTTTACAACAAGCAGGACTCAATCCCCAAATACCATTCCAAAATTCCAAAATTTTTGGTCCATTACACCTCTTGTTACATCTATCCTGGGACACACTGTGTATATATTTTTTCGTGTATTTTTATTTTGAATCCAAATATCTCGAAAAGTGTACGATTTTAGGGCCAAATGAACATAAGTAAACTTGTTCAGAATGAGATTTCCTGCAAAAAAGCTACTATGCATTTTTCCGATTATCCCTTTGATTTTTCCGGAAAAGCTTCTTGAAAAATATATATATTTGCGTTTTCGTGTTTTTTTTTTTCATTTTGACGTTTATATGTCTCAAATATACAGAACCTTTTTTGTAGGAAATCACATTCTGAACAAGTTTAGTAATGTTCATTAGCCTTAAAAATGCGTACTTTCCGAGATATATATGTCCAAATGAAAAAAAAAAAAACTACGAAAAAGCAAGATATATATTCTTCAAGAAGATTTTCCGGAAAAACCAATGGGATAATCGAAAAATGTATACGAGCTTTTTTGTAGAAAATCTCATTCTGATTAAGTTTATTTATGTTCATTTAGCCCTAAAATCGCGTGTTTTTCGAGATATTTGCATTCAAAATAAAAAAACACGAAAAAACACATAGATATATTTTTCAAGTCGCTTCTCCGGGAAAACCAGTGGGATAATCGGGAAAATGCATAGAACTTTTTTTGTAAGAAGTATTTTGAACGCTTTTACCTATGTTCGTTTAGCCTTAAAAACGTGTACTTCTCAAGATATGAAAGTCTAAATGAAAAAGAACACGAAAAAACTTATATATATGTATATATCTCAAAAATCATGTCTTTTTTTTCTGCGCATAAGCAAAACATTGTTCTAAAAGTTAAGCACTTACTATCTATACAAAGACACTGCTATTCAAAATTTTTCTTTAAAACGGCGTTTTTTTCCTAATTTGAGTGGAGTAATAAGAGAGAAAAATCATAAGAAAAGACAATATTTGGATTGATGGTAGAAAGTATGATATAAATAGGAAAAAGAATAGCATTACGCAGACTAAAAGATAGATAAGTTGATAAATGTTAAGATAAACAGTTGAATAAGCAGATATGGTATAATAAATAAAACACAACTGGTCAATGCTTGATGTATGAATTTACTCCATTTTTATCTACCCTGTCTAAAACTACAAATGCCTGAATTTTTGTTCCAGGATATTAGAAGTAATGAAATCCGTCCATCTGTGGGGGTAGGTTTTACCTCTCCCCCAATTGGGTGGTTGTCGTACCAGATTTGTATATTTGGCACGATGAGCTACAAGTATTTGACCCTTTCCGAATTTCAATAGCACCTATATGCATCATTTGAGCATGGGGGTAGCTCTTACTAAGCTCTCTAGCCATGTGACGGTGGTTGGAACGAATTCACTCCATATTTGTTCACCCTGCTTAAAACTACAAAAACCTCGATTTTTCTTCCCGTTTTGAAACCTATGAGGTGGGGGTAGTTTTAACCCTCCAAAGGGTGTGATAGTAATGGCTGGTTGTCGCACCAGAGTCAAATATTTTGCACTAAGATATACAAAAATTCGGCATTTGCACATGTTATTCACACTCACCTGCGTCTTTTGAGTTTTAGCGGTAGTTTTCACGCCCCATACGGGCGGATTTCGGTTTAATTTATAGAAATAGCTTACTGTGGCTCGAAATTATATTCTCTACTCTCAACTACAAAACATCTACCATTTTTCACACTTCATTAAGAGTTATTACATTATTTTTATGATTTTACACCAAAAAACAAAACTGACACGATAGATTTTTTTTTGGACCACGAATTCGGATTCGGCGTCGAAAAATACACCATATCCATATAATTTGGTCCACTGCACAGAACTTTTTTTTGTGTGGCTGTGTTATTAACTTACTGCAAGTTTATCTGTCATGTTTGTCAAGATACATAATTATACAGGGTGCATCACGGTTAGTGGCCTATTAGAAGTTTTAGAAAAACTACAAATAATTTGAAGCAGCTGAAAATTTAGGAAGAGGGGTTTTTAGAGGTGCTTTATACAGGGTAGCTTAAAAGTATGGGAACAGCAGGATAACTTGAAAATACGAATCCTAGAAAAAACTTTAAATACAAAAGTTGTAAGAAATTTCCCTGGATATCTGATGGTGACCTTGGAGTTGACCTGGACCATGGCCTTCAAAGTCATTTGAAGGTCAAGTCGATTTCTTTAAATAGAACCCCCTATTTTTTACCCCGGAGATAGAACGAGCGGAAAATTTTACGTTCGGATATTACCTTCGGCACTTACAAAATCGACATCTCAAGGTTATATTACTCTTGAACTTCAATTTTGTAAGTGCCGAAGATCATATCCGAATGTAAAATTTATCGATCGTTTAATTTCCGAGGTTAAAAGTAGGGGGTTCCATTTAAAGCAAATCGACTTGACCTTCAAATGACCTTGAAAATCATGATCAGGGTAAAATTCAAGGTCACCATCAGATAGCAAAGGAAATTTCCTACAACTTTTGTATTTAAAGTTTTTTTAGGATTCGTATTTTTCAAGTAATCCTGCTGTTCAGATGACCTTTAGAGGTCAATTTTGTAAGTGCCGAAGGTCATGTCCAAACGTAAAATTTTCCGCTCGTTTCATTTCCGAATTTAAAAGTAGGGGGTTCCATTTAAAAAAAAATCGACTTGACCTGCAAATGACCTTGAAGGTCATGGTAACGGTTAGATCCAAGGTCATAGTCAAATAACCAGGGAAATTCCCTACAACTTTTGTATTTAAAGTTTTTTTCTAGGATTCGTATTTTTCAAGTTATCCTGCTGTTCCCATACTTTTATGCTACCCTGTATAATGAAAACAACGCCACGTATGTGACACTTCCGGTTATATCGGAAATTGACAACTTCCCTATTTTAAAAAGCATGCCTTATTTTTTATGTCGGGCTCAAATTCTATTCATTATTTTAAGGTAACTTTCAATATCATTTCCCATCCAAAAAACCAATAGTTTTTTAGATATTTCGATTTTAATGAAATCTGATGCGAAAACCAATCCATAGTTGGAAATTAATAACATTTGCTTTGATAAATTCCGATAACCAATCTTTCTCCCTTAGGTCTATGAGAGGGGATTATGTGGACTCAAGCTGCAAATGCCCCTAAATATACAGGGTGTCAAAAATGAGGTCCTTCTTCAACAACTTCGACCTCCATTAATTAAATCGGACCACAAAATAGTATTTACTACATTAAATATGCCAAAAACCAGACATAAAGATAAGTATGGTCGATACAGGAACTATAAAAATATAGACCTTCATGCTTTCAATTTAGAATGTTCTAATATTGACTGAAATTCTGTGTATGAATCTGAAGATATAAATGAGAAAGTTTTTCATTTAAATCGTATTTTACTATATTTATTAAATATTCATGCACCTATTATTTGTAAAAAAATTATTGACCGACCATTTACCCCGTGGATCACAGATACTATCAAAATTATGATGAAACTTAGAGACAAGGCTCGTGAAAAATATCTAAAAAACAAAACAGAGGGCAACTATAATTATTATAAAGAATTACGCGATTATACAAAATCAGCCATTCGCCGCGAAAAAGTGGCTTACTTCAATCAAATAAAAAATAATACAAAAATTTTTTGGTCAGCTGCAAAAAAATTATATTTAACTAAAACATATGAGGAAGATTTACCGTCACATTTACAGGACTTTGATTCGTTAAATGATTACTTTGTGTCTGAAATAAATACTCAATCTACAGTAAGTGATATTAGTTTAAATTTTTATAACAGTAATATTCATTCAAGCATAAATGAACTACTTAGTTTTAAACCTATCGAAGAATATAATGTGGCTAAGATAATAAATTCTATTAAAACTCATGCCACAGGGCTGGATGGCCTCTCAATTTTTGATATAAAACTTTTCATGCCATTTTGTCTTCTTGCAATAACACACAGGGCTGGCTCTAGGGGGGGGCGAAGCGGGCGGCCGCCCGGGGCGGCAAAATTCTAGGGGCGGCAAATTCTTCAAATCCACAGTTACCAAAAAATATAAAAGAGCTAGGAAACAATCGTTTCACTAATATAGTAATAGTAATATCAACTTTACATAAATAATTTGTTATTGTTAGTTTTTTTTGTATATAAAGTAGGTTACATACATACATTCTGTTTCTTATATGTGATTTTATTTCTTGTCTAATTTCTGTGGTGTGGTATTTTTTTAAATTTCAATACGGTTAATTTTTTCAATTATTTTATTTTACCCTTTTAAATACAGTAATCATATTGCTGAAAATTCAAAAATTGCTGTAAACCTTATAACTAAAAAAAACAAACCATCAAGAATATTCACTAAGTGACTCTTAAAATGTTATAAAAAATAACGGACTGAAAAGATAGGGTCAGGTGGGGTAAATAAAAGACAAGGTGTTATCCAACCCAGATTGAAATAAATTGAACTTAATTTTTTGTTCAAGTTTGTTTTGTACATTCAGAGCTGTTTTATGTTATCCAATCAGGTCCTATGCCTACTGTTAATGCGGGAAAAAATATTATTCAGTAATAGTATATTATTATATGAGCGATTATGATAGCCATTATTCACGAAGATGACGTTTGAGCCCACGAGCCGTAGGCGAGTGGCGCAAATCATCTGAGGGAATAATGGCCATAATCGCGAATGTAATACTATGCTTTTTCTACACCTATTAAACAAATAAATTAGACTGAAATGTGGTAGCTTTAATCGGTACCTATACGTAATAAGCCGAAAACGTAAACAAACAATATGGCGGTATGGCGGTACACTTGTCACTGTCACCCGAGTTGATTGTCAATCGCAGCAGCAGAGTTGATCGCGGTCGATTACAAATATCGTTGAATCCGCGGAACAATGATTTTTAAATTTGTATTTGTGATTAGCCGGATGTAGTGAATTATGAAGCGATAATTCACTACAGTGAATTATGGGTACGATTTTTCACCAAAAAAATGCTAATATTTGTCATATAATTAAATAGGTGTAGAAAAACTCTTTAATTCACTTCAGTACTTTTTTGGGGATTTTATAGTTTCTCTATTTGCATTGTCCGTATTTGGCAGACGTCAACTAGAAGAATCATACTTCACATTTTATGATCAAGTTTATTAATCTGCTAGCTTTAAATCATCATTTTTAACGAGAAAATTACAAGCAGGGTAAATAAGAGACTAAAGAAACCAAATGGGCAGACTGAAGCAGGCCCATTTCAGCTTCCTAATTTAGGAGAAGCTAGCCCTTCCGCAAGGTAAAAAATCTGAATAAATTACGTATAAAAGAAAAAACCCTCCTCTGTCTTATTACTTCCACATCCAGTGGAAGTACAGTAACGACAAAATTTTTTTTAAAAATTTGTATTGTTCAAATAGGCTTAAAATGTTACGAAACGTTGAGATTTTAAGTTTGAGCGAAAAAAAAAATTCTGTCTGTCGGTCTGTAACTTTTTTTGTGCGCATGTTTACTCTGGAATTGTTTAAGATATTGACTTGAGGTACACATGTGTACTTTAACGAGATCTGGAACTAGATTATATTTTCATGTTGTTCCGACGAAGGGTTGGGGGGGTAAATTGGGGTAAATTTGGGGTAAATGGGTAAATAAAGCAGGTAAGAGTCCATAAAATTGGTATTTAGTATATACAAGAGAAGCTAAGGTCTCAAAAAAATTTTTGGCATTAGCCACCCTCATTACCACCCCCACCCTCTTATTAAAGGGGGGGCGAAAAAAAATTGTGATTTAGTGTATGTACAAGAACCAGAAGCCTCAAAATATTTTTTTTACTTCATCCACCCCCACTACCACCCCCCTGTCACCACCCTCACCCCACTACCGATGTGGGTTATCGTTTTATGGGTTAAACAACTATTTCCACATACAAAGTTTTTTCGTTGTGAGTGACTTAAATAAAGAATCTGGATGTGGAAGTAGTGATTCCTTGGGCAACGATTTTTTTACACTTCCATTTGTACGACGTCAATAAGAATGGGAATAATTTACGTGTCTTTCATTTGCCCTCCACTGTCTTTTTTTTTACCCCACTTGGAGGGTAAAAATGAGACACTGTTTATTTTTGTTTATCATTTAACGGTACTTTTTAGTAAAAAATACATAGAAATATAATTTTTCCTGTCAATCTTTCATTAAATATGACTCGATTCTAAACAACCTAAACATTGAAAGATGTCATTTTATCTAATTTTTACCCCGCCTGACCCTAATGTTATTTATTTAAGAGGGGGGGCGGCAAAATGAAACTGTGCCCGGGGCGGCAAAATACCTGGAGCCAGCCCTGATAACACACATAATAAATTTTTCACTTTTACATGGGAAATATCCCTCACTATGGAAAAAAGCCATAGTAAAACCTATAGCTAAAAAAAATAATTCTGTAAATTTCAAAGACCAATTAGTTTACTCTGTGCGATATCAAAAATAATTGAGAGGCATATACACAACCAAATCTATGAATATCTACAAAAAATAAATTATTGTCGACTTGTCAGTCAGGGTTCAAAAAAAATCATAGTACAACTACAGCATTAACACACATAGTTGATGATGTTGTCAGCGAAATAGACAATGGAAAGTGCACTTGTCTGGTACTGCTGGATTTCTCAAAAGCTTTTGACACCCTTGATCATTCACTGCTGCTATCAAAGTTACATTATTTTGGATTCTCAGACATTTCACTGCAGTTAATGTTAACCTATCTTAAAGAACTTAGTCAATGTGTTGTTATAAATCAAATGTCTCAATTTAGAACTTTAAAGGCAGGAGTGCCACAAGGTTCAATCCTAGGGCCACTACTGTTTTCACTATATGTTTCAGATATATCTAAAGTTATTAAAAATACCTCTCTCCATCAATATGCCGATGATTCGCAAATTTATTGTTCATTTGATCTAGCAGATAATAACTCTATACAAGTTAAGACCAACCAAGATTTAAATAACATATATAAATATACATATGACCATAACCTAAAATTAAATGCATCCTAATCACAAATCAATCAATGAATTTAACTTTCAAAATAAATAATGAAATAATTCCAGTAGTCAATGAAGCGAAAAATCTGGACGTAATTCTTGATTCATTCCTGCAGTTTGAAAGCCATATCAAAAATAAAATAAAGATGGCATATTTTCGTCTAAAAAAGTTATACCATTTAAAACATGATATTCCTCAAAGATGTAAACAAATATTTTGAAATTCGTTAATACTATCTCTACTTGATTATGGTCTTTTTTAATGAAACACGCCATACAAAAAGTTCAAAATTCTTGTATGAGGTACCTACATTTATAATATTCCCTTCCGCAATCATATCACCCCGTATCTAAATGAGCATAAAATTTTAAATATGGAAAACAGAAGACTACATCACATGTATTGTTTCATACGGACGGAAGATCATTAAAACAAATGAGCCAATTTATTTAAGTTCTAAATTAATTACACATAACCACGGTCATGATACCAGAAATATAACCAAATTTGTAATAGTTCCTCACAGGACGGCTATTTTTCAAAAGTCATACACGTATATAGCAGCCCATTTATGGAATGAACTCTCAGATGAAATAAAAACTGAAAAATATAAAAAAATTTCAAGATATATTGAAACTCAATTGTTGCTAATCCAACGTCAATAATTCTGTGGTGCCCCCTGTATTTTTAGTTGTTTATGGGCTGTGTAGGATATTTATCGGAGACTTTTGTGCGGAGACCTCGCACACATCCCTGTTGGCTTGTGATACGTCATTATCATGAAAAAATATATTTTAGTTTTAGTTTTATTTAATTTAGGTTTAGTGAGTAGTACTGGGCAAATGGAAGAGGGCAGTATGGTCGAATTTGTACCATTTCATTTATGAATAAATGTATTTATTATTATTATTATTATTATTATTATTTCAAATGAAACATACTATATTTTATAAGCCTATTCGCTTTCCTCTTTTATTACCTTTCCACATATATGTACATTCCTTGTAGCTAAAATGTACGGTTATTGTGTTATTTAAAGTTACTTAGAAAAATTGTCAAATTAACTTCAATATCGACAATAGTGCACCATAAGAATACAGTAATTTACAATAATTTTGCAAAAGAATCACAGTTGTTTCATTAAAGTTGCTTAAAGTTCGTCAGGCATGGTAAAAAGTTCGATTTATTTATGTTTTCTACTCTCTTTCTGGAAGAAAAAGAAGTTATGGACGAAACAATGTGCGTCTTCATATTGTTTTTAACAAAATGTCGCCATTTTGTTAATGTAATTGCACAGTATTTTTTTTTAAATGCTGTTTATACTTGAAGACCTAAGTGGATAAAGGTGTTATGTCACACCTTTAAAGTTTTGAGTAAATTAAACAAAACGGTTTTGAGTTGGAACTTATTTATTTTGTCTTCGATTCAAATGAATAATACCTCATAAAATAGATAATTTTGGGTTATGTTCTTTTGTTTACACTAATATTAAAGAACAATATCAAGCTGTTATGAAACTAGATTTTTCTGTCCAAAACTGTGTACATCCACTAAAATTACTGGTTGTATGTATGACATGGCGCCTTTATAATTAAAAAGTTTCTATAAAACATTACAAATTTAGAATTCACCGTTTATTGGGTGTTAAATCTATATCAGGGGTGTTCAAAAATTGCATAAAGTAATTTTTTTTAAAAATGCGACATAACACCTTTATCCACTTAGGTCTTCACTTAATATCTAGCATCACCTATTGCTCAATAAATCGGCAATACTTTTATAAATATCAAATATTTAAATTTAGGAGTGGTTTTCAGCCCTTGAGGGTAAGAACAAATGTCCGGACTATATAGAAACTGAAGATGATACCTTTTACTACAATAATAATCCATAAAGAAAAATTATTATTACATATGAGATTATTCCCAAACTTTATGTATTTTACTTCCACATCGTAATTCAATGCAATTAGGTTTATACCTCGGAACCCAGCTATAATGAATGGATTTGAATGATTTTTTTTTTGTTGGATTTTTAATGCCATAAACTAAAAAGTTTACCCATTGAAAATTACCGCAATTTCGAAAATCCGTTAAAAAAAATTGAAATTATTAGGAATCTCAACAAAAAAATACAATTATCGAAATTTTCAAATATTTATTTTACGAAAATAACAATTGTTATAGTTTTCGAGGTTGTTTATAAAGAATTTGTAAAAAATGAAACTTTAGTCTGTAATTTTTTAAATCTATATTGTCGCGTTACCAGCTTTTTATTTTTAAAGGTGGAAACAAACCCTAAAACTGAAAAATTAATTACTCCTCTAATTTTATGAATAAATTAACGAAAATCCATAGACTTTAAGGTCACTGAATGTGACTGTGAGGTCAAAACTTATGAAACGAAAATATTAAGGGTTGAAATCACCCTTAAATACTGAAAAATTAATAATTCTTCTAATGTTATAAATAAATTCACGGAAATCCATATACTTATGATTTTTATGTCGCTGAATATGATTATGAGGTCTAAATTTATATAAAAAAAAAATGGTGGATTAAAAATGGTCACTAGAGAGTACAGGGTGTCCCTCTTAAAACTCCCGGCGCCATTTTCTCGATAACCAAAAGCGATATATAAATGACTTCAGTTTTGAGTAAAAATGGTAATTTTACACATTGAAGTATAGATGGCGTTGCGATGCAAAGAAATTTTTCGATCCTAGGAACGATGAAATGAGTTGCGTAAGATGGAGAATTATATTCTGAACAACTTTTATGATACGAACAATTTTCGAAAAATCACTGGTTCTCGAGATATTTGAACTTCAATATAATTTTTTTGAATATAAAAATCGTCATACCTTTTTTCAAATACATTTTAAACAATAAGTTCTTTGGGATATTTCTCATAGTGAATCAGGCTCATTTAGATGGCAATGAAACATTTATTTCGGAAGAAAAGAATTTTTTTTTCAAATAAAACAAAGGTGGGGCTGCAACTGCTATTTGGAAATTAAAGATTTTGACATTTTTGTTTATTGTGTATTGTCCAATTTTTGCGTCATGTTTATGTTGTATGTTCTACTAAATTTTACACTATAAATTGAAAAAAAAATGGGTTTTTTGTTACTTGAAAAATTACATTGAAGTTCAAATATCTCGAAAACCAGTGATTTTTCGAAAATTGTTCATATTAAAAAAGTTGCTTAGAATATAATTCTCCATCTCATGCAACTCATTTCATCGTTACTAGAATCGAAAAAATTCTTTGCATCGCAACGCCATCTATACCTCAATGTGTAAAATAACCATTTTACTCAAGACTTAAGCCATTTATATATTCTAGAAGATACCTTTTACAGAATTCAAATATCGCTTTTGGTTATCGAGAAAATGGCGCCGGGAATTTTAAGTGGGACACCCTGTATAGTAATGTCTAATTTTATTAAAAATACAGATTGTTATAAATAAATCGAATTAATACAGTTAAGTATACTAATTAGGTAACATTTTTTTAATCTGCATTCTAAACATGTTAACAGTAGCGGATCTAAGGTAAAAGGTCCAGGTGGCAAATGCTTTGAAGGGCCCATTTTTTCGGATGATAACCACACGAGCGACGGATGCATTGTCTTCGACCCTACCTGAGGGCCCTTTTGCACAGGGGCCCAGGTGGCATTTGCTCATTGGCCGCCCGGTTAGATCCGCCACTGCATGCTAAAGTGCAATGTAACCCGCTTTTTCCGCATGTTATTCGAAAATTAGATGCCTATTGCTCGTTTCTCTATCTACTATAAATAGACATCTAAAATGCGCGTACAAACTGAAAAGTTTTCAACATTACTTCAAACTATCATATCTCTGGAACAGTTTGTCTTAGGAAAAGAATAAAAACCCAATCTCTTCATTTTTTTTATAAGCTTCATTTCATTCTTATATCATGTTTTTATCAATCTTATAGTTTTGAGATATTTTAATTTTAAATACGTAATTTCCTTGCGTATGCGCTCAAAGGCCATCTTTAAACCTTTAATCTCTGGAACAGTTTGCCGTAGGAAAATTAAAAAAAAACTATTCTTTTTTTATTATAAGCTCATTATTATACTCTTACCATTTTTTATAAAAAAATATTTTCTGAACAATTTCCAAAAACCCAATATTTTTCAAAAACGTTTTAATTATTGAAAATAGGTACAGAATGAAAAATAATGATTTTAAAAATTCTAAAAAAATTGATCATGTTAGTAATAATATGCATTAACAATATCTAGAGGGATTAAAAAAAAATTGAATTAATGAGAAATTAGAGCAATAAGACTAAAAAAATGGCGCCTAAATTTTTAAATGCGCTACTTTTACTTCCACGTCGTGGAAGTATAGTAACGACAAAAAAATTTTAAAAAATTTTTATTGTCCAAATAGGCTTAAAATGACATAAAACGTCGAGATTTTAAGTTTGAGCGAAAAAAAAATTCTGTATGTCTGTCTGTCGGTCTGTCGGTCTGTCTGTCTGTAACTTTTTTTGTGCGCACGTTTACTCTGTAACCGCTTAAGATATTGATTTGAAATTTGGTACACATATGTACTTTAACGAGATCTAGAAATAGATTATATTTTCATCTTGTTCCGTCGAAGGGTTGGGGGGTAAATTGGGCTAAATTTGGGATGAATGGGCAAATCAAGCAGGTAAGAGTCCATGAAATTGGTATTTAGTATATACAAGAGAAGCTAAGGTCTCAAAAAAATTTTTGGCATTATCCACCCCCATTACCACCCCCACCTCCTTATTAAAGGGGATGAAAAACAATTGTGATTTAGTGTATGTACAGGAACCAGGAACCTATTATAAAATATTTTTTTACTTCATCCACCCCCCACTACCACCCCCTATCACCACCCTCACCCCACTACCGATGTGGGGTATCGTTTTATGGGTTTTTGGGGTAGATGATTTCAAATATTATATTATTAAATTTCCATAAACAATTATTTTCACATACAAAGTTTTTTCGTTGTGAGTGACTTGAATAGAGAATCTGGATGTGGAAGTAGTGATTCCTTGGGCAGCGGTTTTTTGTTTGTAACTTTTTTAGTTATCATTATAAAAGAAAAACCATTCGATTTGTTTTCGTAAAAGCTTTAATTTTGTACCCTTGCATTTTTTTGTTATTTAAAGTTCACATTTTTCGAGTAATTTAAAAAAAAAACGTCAAGGAAAACTGACTTTATTGGGTGGAAATTGCAATTTTCAGTTCGCAACATCTCGAAAAATATGCATTTTAGCAAAAAAGTGTATAAGACCTTCCCTCTCTGATAATTTGATTCTCTATCAGATTATGTGTACTTTTTGTTTTTTGCAACAATCTCCACCTCCAACCAAAAAGCAATAAAAATGACAATATAAATTCTTATGTACATACTTTATGAAGCATGTTGAAGAAAAAAATTTGGAAATTCATTACATCGTTTTCGGGCTGGGATTCAAAAGCTTCACTTACTGTACTATTCATTTATTTCGCTTTTTGGAGCTTCTGCCATCTTCAAATTTATTTTAAAAAGTTTCATTTTGTTACAAATTTTTTATAAACAACCTCGAAAACTATAACAATCGTTATTTTCTTAAAAGAAATATTTAAAAATTCCGATAATTGTATTTTTTGTTGAGATTTCTAAAAATTTCGAGAAAAGTTTTAATTTTTTTTTAATTTACAGATTTTCGAAATTACGGTAATTTTCTATGAGTAAACTTTTTAGTTCATGGCATTAGAAATCCAACAAAAAAAAATTATTCAAATTCCTCATTTTTCATTTATAATGACTAATTACACTGAACTGTCGTTGAAATATAGAAAAGCTAAAAGAAAAATTAATTTTTTTTGTTCAAGTAGGCTTAAAAGTTCTTGAAACGTCGAGATTGTTTTACTTCTAGGTACTTTACTAATATAAACCTCTTCAATTGTTGCAAACGTGCTAATGACATAACTTTATATGGATAACGCTCTTTCGTCCAGCTCTCGCGCTACTCCTATGGAGATGCCTGTCACTTCATTTTGTGAAACTTTTGGTTAAAATTAAAAATTCTCCATCCGGTGCCTTTCCCCAAAACCCTCGTTGCCAGTTGAAAACCACTCTTCATACGTTCTTAAAAACGTCCCAACTCATAATTCGATTTTTGTTAACAAGAATCAGATTTTGGTGTCCAGTTTTGGTGCACTTCCCAAAATTTCACATAAAGGACGGAAAAAGTTTCAAATATCATTGCAGTTTGAATTTTTCTTTTTATTGAATTAAATTTCGTTTTGCTCCTCAAGTTCTGTTATAACGTTGCAGTTACAGCTCTACAATAGTTTAGAACTATTATGCTCGAATAGTCAACAGAGGAGTAATTCCAAGGTTCAATAAAAGTCAAGGAAAATAATTTCAAATTAACAAGATTTATTCAACATCAGAAAATTATCAAAATATGAGAAACACACATATTAATATTTATTTATAAATACTAAGTGTTACAATCTTCTAATCATAAGAATACACAAATAACCCTAATACAAAGTTTCACTCAATCCAAACCCAACAACCTTTACTATAGCTAATGAATAAATATTCACTGAGAGTTCTTGAGTATAAAATCATTAATGGCAAAGATAAAATATATTGATATACGTCACTCTAAAAGAAATAATGACAGTTAATACGTCAACTGTTACTTTGACATTAAAATCGACAATTGACATGACACTTGTCACTTTGACATTTTGTGACATATGTTACTTTGACGTTTAATTAATGTGAGAGCTGTCACTTTGATATTTAAAAAATATGGCACATGCCACTTTGACATTTAATTGACATGACGTTTGTCACTTTGACATTTGGTTTATTTGACATCTGTCATTTTGACGTTTAACTAATATGACACTTTGATATTTAATTAATATGACATCTGTTACTTTGACCTTTAACTGACATAACGCTTATCACTCTGACATTTAATTAAGAACGTGGCGCCTTAAAAATATAATTAACTTAACCTCACAAACAATTCTAGCATATGATAATGGTGTTTATATACGTAATCACATATTCGGACGGTCTCCTTCTATGGGACGTATATTGGTCATATTTCAATAATAAGTCATTACGTTACTCAGATTAGGTCAGATCTCCACTCTGAGTGAATTTTAAACAATACGTTATCTAGCCGGCATCATTTGAAATTAAGGTTCTTTCCCGGACTGTTCTCAGGATAAGAACGAACACCTGAGCACAGAAAAGAGAACTACAAGAAACGAGGCTTCCCGCCAAAATTCCATTGCCGCCATTTTGTTGTGGGTACATCCGTCAATTCATTTATTGTTTTAGGTTAGAATAATAAATAAAAGACTGTGAAATAATACCTAAATACATTTTTAACAGGTTTTAGTCTTATTGTGCTGTGAATAGATCATAGAGGAAAAGTGTTATGTTAATAGTAATTTTTATTAGCGATATGAGTAAACGAGGTGGAACCGTTTGCGCTGATAAGGAATGTCCAAGAAAAACGTCAGGAAAAGACATTATTTTATTTCGGTAAATTACTTTTATCTGAATTTTAATTGTTTTTGTACATAGTTTCACATATAAAATGTAAAATTCTTCGAATAACGTAATTGAATTCAGCCTGTGTAAAGTTTGTTTGTAAATATGCTTTTTAAATTTTCCGCCAAAAGTACCCACAGCAATATGGCAAAGGTCCCAAAAATTGATCTAAAAACATCAAAGGCGGAGCTGAGAGTGTCGTTTCTGGTAGTTCCTTATTCTGTGACCTGAAAAATCGTAAAGAGTTGTCAGGTCATTACATTTTCTTAATTACAACATTGTCATAGATACGGAGAAATAATTTGTACTGCAACAAATGAAATTTTACAGTTCAATCTTCTCAAAGTGCCAGTTTAAATGGAAAACACCTGCAGATAGCAAACGCGAATTAGCAGAAACGTAGTAAAAAGAAGCAGGGATGTTTTTAAAATAAGAAAATTCATTAAACTAAATTGAATTTTTCATAACAAATCAATTAACATTCTTAATTGCTACTCACATTTTTTTTAGGAATCCCAATGAAGCCTTAGACGGCGACACATCACACGGAAGCCGGCAAGAAAGAAGTAGATTTAAAAATGTCGAGTGGACGGCGTACGAAGGTGTACATAAAAAATATCTGAATTTGGGTAAGTTAAACGTAAAATGAATAATTCATCAGTGTAGCCAAGTTATTAGACCAATTTCGTTGTCTACTAGGAAAATAAACGTCGACGTCGGAGGAAAGATGTTTTAGTACACACTCGCAGCATTCGTAAGAGTTAATAAATAATTACCCGATCCTGGAAAATTCGTGTGCGAGGTAGATGCAACATGTGTTAATAATGTTCTAGGAAAATGATTTAGTATAGGCAAAGGTGCAGTACAAAACTGGGTAAATAATTTATTGTTGTTTATGTGTCAATATTAAACTAAGAAAAAAAATCCGTTGATTCTGAAAATAATTAATTTTTTATTTAAATAAATGGTATACTAACTAAATAATATACTAAGCATTACGTTCGACGCGCTTTCACCAATCAAGATGGTATAATCAAGAAAGATGATTGAATTAGTTAAAAAAATTTAAACGTTATAATACGTAACTAATGAAATATTTATTTCATACTTTATCAGCATACAGTATAAATCCATTTTTGACTTAAACGAACTAGCACAAATTAGCACCATATATTTGATTTACTTTATTAATGTTGTAGTCGACCCAAATTAGATATTTTAGAAAAAATAATGTATAAAGTAATAATATTTGAGACTCTACATATGGTTAGAAATAGATACCCGAAAAGTTCCCGCCCCCGTCCCCTCATTTAGGAGTGGAACGTCCCTTTTTTGCAAAAATCATCCGTTACGGAGACTTAAAGCTGGTTTTTCACTTTTATCTTCTAAACCGTTCGTCGGAAGAGAAAAAACATAGGAAATGTCGTTAAATTCTGCATAAAAAATGTCCTATTAACTTTGTAGCTTATCTTCACCTATTTCGCACTAACAACCTCTGAACATAGAGGTTGTGGGGTTCCACATAATCAAAAACAAATATTATTTTAAAGTGGTTTAATGTAGTTAAAAGGTTTGGAGATAAAATTTACATTAAAAACATATATATAATATCTTATTAATTATGTAACCTAAGTAACGGATTTTATTTTAATCCTCGGGATCTAGTTTTATGTAAAACAATATAACAAATAATAAGGGAAATAGTTAGGTAACTACACTACATAATACTCCCCCTCAAAGAAAAAAAATAAACCAATCAATCAAAATCAAAACGTACTCTTTTAGCCACCAACGGAGCTGGACGATTTGTAATGTCAGCTAATAAATAAGCCGGTTTAATTCTGTCAACACTGACAGTCACTTCTTTTCCCTGCTTATGGTGATAATTTTAGCTGTACGTGAAATTACTTCGTAAGGTCCTTGAAATAAAGGTGTGAAAACAGGTTTAATACGTGCATTACGAAGAAATACAAACTTGCAAGTATTAACATCAGGACTCACGAATGACTTCTGAGAAAAATGATTAGGATTGGGATTTGTAAAATCTAATTTGTCAAAAGTGTCATGTAACTTATTAATAAAATAAGGAATTTCCGTACGAACGTGTGACTTAATAAAAAATTCTCCAGGGAGACGTAATGCTTGACCAAACACCAGTTCTGCAGACGAACAATGTAAGTCAACTTTGGGCATAGCTCTCAAACCTAACAAAATAATAGGGAGTTCCGAAACCCACTTAATTGAATTTGCTCTAGCTAATAAAGTAGTCTTTAATGAGCGGTGAAAACGTTCCACTAATCCGTTGCTTTTTTTATGGTAAGCAGTCGTGCGAATACGATGAAATCCTAAAAACTTCGAAAATTCGCGAAACAATTTAGATTCAAATTGCATTCCCTGGTCCGTCGTGATATGAACCGGAACGCCAAAGCGACAGATGTAATTTTGAAACAACACTTTGGCCACCGTCTCGGCAGTGCGATCGGGAATGGGGTAAGCTTCAGGCCAACGCGTAAAACGCTCAACGACGGTAAGAATGTAAGAATAACCTTCTGAAGGAGGTAACGGTCCTACAAGATCCACATGCATGTGTTCGAAACGACCTTAAAATTTTCTATCGGAGTCTTGGTATGTCGATTTACCTTAGAAGTTTGATAACTTATACAAGTTTTGGTCCATAATGTGCAGTCCGTATTCATTCTGGGCCAAAAATATTTATCAGAAATTAATTTCTTAGTAGCGCGAATACCTGCGTGAACTAGGTTATGAAAGATGTCAAAAACAACATGACGCAAAGTTTTGGGTACATAAGGACGACATTTAGAATTAGAGACGTCACACCAAATGAGCTCTATTGAAGCAACACTAATTTGTTTTAAAAAGAAATGTACCTTATTGTGTTTATTTTCCTGCGACTGTAATAGAGAAGTAAGTTCTGAATCCTTAGATTGTGCATTTTTCAAAATCGTCAAATTAAATTCATTCGAATTAATAGCAGACATCAGATAATTTCGATTTACTAAAGAACAATCGTTCAAACGACACATTGTATCTGCGACGACGTTATAAGCACCAAGAATGTGTTTAATGTTATTCGTAAATTGTGCTATGTATTCCAAGTGACGAGTTTGTCTGGGAGTTTTCTCCGCTCTAGAAAACAATGCTGAAACCTAAGGTTTATGATCGGTGAAAAGAGTAAAATCTTGGCCTTCTAAAATATATTTGAAATGTCTAATTGACAAATAAGCGGCGAGAAGTTCTCTGTCAAAAACTGAGTAACGTTTTTGAGTGTCAGTTAGCTTTTTAGAAAAGAAAGCCAAAGTGGAGACATTGTTAAAAGTCTGTTCTAAAACTGATCCTACGGACACATTTGAACAGTCAACTGTTAACGAAAGAGTTACTCCATCGTTGTAATTAGGGTGTTCAAGGACAGTAGCATCTACTAAAGCTTGTTTAGCTTTAATAAAACTATTGGAACAGTCCGTTGACCAAGTATTTATAATCTTTATTTTGTCATGTAATAATTTAGTAGTTAGTGCATGTAAAGGGCTGAATATTTCAGCAAGGTTAGGTATAAATCTATGATAAAAATTAATCATGCCTAAAAACCTTTGAAGTTGCTTAACTGTTGTAGGTTGTGGAAATTCTTTGATAATGTCAACACGCTCAGTAGTGGGGGAAATACCCTTATGAGAGACGTGGTGACCTAAAAATGTTAATTGATCTGTGCCGAAAACGCACTTAGAGGGTTTAATATTTATTCCATAATTTTCTAAACGCTCGAAAACGATCTGTAAATGTTGTAAATGCTCGACATGATCTTTACTTGCGACTAATATGTCATCTAAATAAACGAAAACAAACTTCAAATGTGACAGAACTTCGTTCATAAATCTCTGAAAGGTTTGAGCAGCATTTCTTAAACCAAAAGGCATACGTCTAAATTGGAACAAACCAAATGGAGTGGTAATCGCAGTCTTGAAAATATCTGTTTCGTTAACAGGTATCTGATGATAAGCTCTAACTAAGTCAATCTGAGAAAAAACTGAGCAATCAAATAATTGGGCATTAAAATCTTGGATATTTGGTAGTAGATATCGATCAGGTATGGTGACAACATTTAGTTGTCTGTAATCACCACAAGGTCTCCAGTCGTCGGGATCTTTTTTAACAACCATATGTAATGGATATGCAACAGGCGAGGAAGAAGGTTCACAAATACCTAACTCAACCATATGATCAAACTCACTTTTTGCAACATTAAATTTAATAGTGTCCAAACGTCTTGAGCGACTAAAAGGTAAATGTCTTTCAGTAACTATAAATGTTTCACTGAATGTTTAATAGGCAAAAAGTAATCCGGCGTGCTAATTAGATGAGGAAAAGAGTGCAACAATTTGGTATATTGGTTTTCAACAGAAAATAATCTGGGAGAGATGAAAGAAAACTTTTTGTCGTAATAATTAATTGACAAACTTGTCATGTTATCTATCAAGAGTTTGTTCTTTAAATCTACAAGTAGACCAAAATGTTTTATGAAGTCAGCTCCCAAGATAGGAACATTTATGTCAGTGATAGTAAAAATAAAAGTAAAATTGCGGCGCAGGCCTATTGACTTTTAAAAGTTTCTTACCGTAGGTAGAAATAATAGTATTATTAGCTGCAGTCAAGACTAAATTAGGATTCTTTTTAAAATCAGTAAATAAATTCCTAGGTACAACCGACAATTCTGCACCTGTATCTACTAAAAAATCTAACTTGTTTGACATATCATAAAAGAACACCAAGGGCCGCTGCATTTCAAAGCTTTATCTTTCCATACCTGGTGATAATAGCAAACGGTTTTATTAGAAGAATCAAATTTTTTGTTACCGTTGGAAGACCTAGAAGGAGAGCGAGGTTTATTGCGACAAGTGAGACATTGGTGAGGGAAATAGTTAGGTAACTACACTACAGAGGTAGTTTAGAGAGCACAGGTAAAAATCGATCCTATTCGAAGTTTCACAGCGAATATCTTAAAATCGGTTACTTTAACGAGAAAAATTCTCAGGAATGAATTTATAGAGCCGAGTTCTCTCTATAAGATGCATGTAGATCGGGTTTTGACTCAAGCGATTTTTTCCACAAAGCTGTTTTTTTTTAATTTGAGTTCGTTTCCACACCACTCTCGAGGTAAAGCTCTCGCTGCGTTTTTTAAAGTGGTTTCTCCTGTAGGCCTATTCCACTAAAATTCTATCCAATTTTACTCATTCATCGACGAACTCTTCTTCAAATTTGAAATTTAAATTTCCTTGCCCATTAGAGCACATTGTTGAGCAGCGCAATCCTTCCTTAACACAGCTGCATCGTTTTCTACAACTCTTTTTGCAGATGCAGGATATTAGCTGTAGAGTGGAAATTGGTGCTGGTAACTCGGTGGTATAAACGGGTGCTAAGATGTTGCCTACTTTCTTCTGACCCCAATCCGTTGGTTTCAAGTTTTCTCCTCGCCAAGATTGAATTTGGGGAAATACTCTGTAAGAATGTTGACGTAATGCCTCAGATGTTGGTGGCAGTCTTGGTAGAATCCCGGCAGTACTAGATTGACCGACCAACCTATTGAAAATAATGAACCTTTGATGATTAAAAGATGTTTCCTTTTTGGGGGCTTTGTATAATGCAAGCGTGAATTGCTCTCCAGCACTTGTAACTTCTTGTTTCGTTGAGCTACGGTTGTTAAAGATACGGACAACCTCTTCGACATCTTTTCTTTTATTGAGTCATGCCACCGTTTGTACTTTTCCTTTACCAAAGAAAGATGTAGTGGTATCGCATTTGAACGCGTGGACAAACAAAACTGTCTCCATACAACTTTTTAAAGCTTCCGAGGACTGCAAGTCACGAGAACTGTACGTTTTATTTTCTATTTTTCCCTGAGCCTCTCTTAAGAAACGGATATCCTTATCTTCAGGTGCGCAAGCGATAATCAATGCGAGAAGATCAATATCTTGTCCGACGATGACCAATGTATCATTTTCATGAGATTCATTTAAGGCGGTTTGAACTATGAGTACGTCAGCGTCGCGTCGTCTACAGCAGTAATTGTTTTGATTACCTCGGTTTTAAATCTCTCCCCCAATAGCGAAATAAACCGGTCCTTATTTTGGGAGATTGTTTATCATTTTATTTTGCGTTTCAGTCAGTGGCGTACTCTCATTGAAAATAATTTCCGGTGAAATGCGTTTCAAAAGTCGCTGCTGTCTTTCGATGCTCTTTGTACTTCAGACATTGTCAGTATACCCGTCAGACACTACAGTCAATTTTTTGCCGTAATGATTACGAATAAAGCGAACGTATGCTGTATAAACATCATCAAAGGTATCTTGTATTGGCCATATTCGTTTAAGGTAATTATTCATATCTGAAGTTTTTATTGCCGTAATCCCTCCGGGAATAGCCTGAGGCCGACCTTATATCTGCGTCGGTACTATATATATTTTACTTATAATTATAAACGCATCTGTGTGAAAAAAATGGGAAAATAAATAAAAATCTGAGCATTTTTCTCGTTGAAGTAATATACTACAAGCCCATCGTAATTTTTAAGGGGTCAAGCATGAATTATATCCAGTATGATGCTGGTATATGAAATCAGAACTTTAGGCACTATGCCGTTACTATTGGGCGGTACAGGTGAGTACACAGGTAAATTGAATTTTCCATCTGAAAGTGCGCTCTTCAGACAAAATATTTTTGTACGGCATTCCTCATGTTTGATAGTTCATAAAAAAATGATCACCTAGAACCCACTGCCATTCAAAAATAATGGGACCGGAAGCTAGGAGAATTTTTTATTTTTAGATTTGATACTGTACGGCGTTTGTACAATTAGATTTGTATGCTTTCATAGATTCATTATTCAGCAACGCCGTACATATCTGGTGGTTCCAGGGTGAGAAATCCTGGGCGCAACCCCTTCCCCTAGACCCGTATGGTGCAAGATTTGGGGGGCGGAACTTTTCGGGTATCTATTTCTAACCCTATCTGGAATACGCATCTCAAATATTATTGCTTTATGAATTATTTCTTCTATTCACTGTTTTTTAATCTAATTTGCGTGTACTGTTGGCAAGATTGATATTAACACTTCAAATTATAAATAGATTTTTTGTTTCGACTAGATAAATCCCTCCTGTCCAAGAGAACATTTTTGCATGATCCAAAAAACGGAAATTTTCAGATAAATCCTGCTCGTTGATAAATTCCGGCCAGGGTTTTTGTTTAAACAGGTCTGCGTGAAAGTGAAAATGACGGCGAGGGAAGTTATATTGGTCTAAGGGTTATTTAGTAGACGAACATGCCGACTTAGGGATGAGATTAAACAAAACACGGCAGATTGGGCCTGATTTATATGCGCATTGGAAGGCAAGAGGCACAACTTGTGTGGTTGCGAAGGAAATTGGAAATTAGCCTTGTGAATTACTAACGTTAAAGGTGCGATGAATCAGCCGAATAAACTTTCCGAATGCCAGGCAGTATTCTTTTGAGGAAAACATCGAGTAGCGTAGTCTTTCTTTTCGTAATCTAAAATAATCAGAAGGTTGCCTTTATTAGACAAGTAAGAATAGACAGTTTTCACGCAAAGTGGAAGGAAGAGTGAAATTATACAGGGTGAATGGACATGGATAGAAATTTTAAGGGAATGATAGATGGGGTTCTTAGTCGAGTCAACGAAGGTTTTCACTTCTTAATTCTCAGCAACAGCTCCTATTTTAATCATTTATTTTTTAAAATATGTGTTTTTTAATATCATTCAAAATCAGAAACATACCAAGCGACGCAAATAATCATTTATATTGTTTAAACAATAATTACAATATTTACAGGAAAAAATATTTTAAAAATCTTTTTTCGCGATATTTATAAAATATTGAGTTGTTTTTGTTTAATAATAATAATAATAATAATAATAATAATAATAGCACACTTCGAGGCTCTCTGCCACAGAACCTTTGAAGGGCCAGAAGAAGTGTGCGCGGCAATCAGTCCGGAGGAAGTCCAGCAAGCTCTTGTTGGCACCAAGAACTTCGCTGCCCCGGGTCCAGACGGCATAAACAACTGGTGGTGGAAAAAATTTCCTTCCACTCACCGTCGTCTGGCCCGAGTTTTCAACACGTGGTTGAATGAGGGGCAGCCAATCCCGGACTGGTTTGTCGAGGGACGTACCGTGCTTATTCCCAAAAAGGGTGATCTGTCCGACCCAAGGAATTATAGGCCAATCACCTGTCTGAACTCCGGCTACAAGATATTTACACGTATCCTGTACGGTCGGACACTACGGCAGGTTGATCCGGTCTTCCAGCAGATATACGAGCAGCGTGGCGCCAAGAAGGGCATGGCAGGTTGTAAAGACAGTCTGCTGGTAGACCGCTGTATTACACAGGATTCTGTGCAATACAAGCGGAATCTATCGATGGCCTGGATTGACTATCGTAAGGCATTTGACACAACATCGCATGAACTATTGTTACATTTGCTCAAATGTCTTGCGGTAGCAGAGCCACTAGTGAGATGCATAGAACAACTGCTGCCACTCTGGAGGACCCGCTTCACCATAACATCAGGTGCACAGCGGGTTACGACAGAACAGGTAGCATTCAGAAGAGGAATATTCCAGGGAGATTCTCTGAGTCCCCTCCTCTTTTGCATCTCATTGCTGCCGTTATCTGTTGAACTCCGCCAAACCCGCGGGTACCACTGTGGCCCACCCAGCAACCGGAGGCATAAGGTCACCCATCTGTTCTATATGGATGACCTCAAACTGTATGCCTCCGGTGAGCGTGAACTTCAAAATGCTCTAAGGGTGGTCGAGGAGTACACGCGGGCCATTGGTATGGAGTTCGGGTTGGACAAGTGCGCGGTCGTCCACCTCAAGAGAGGGCGATGCGGGGAATTCTCTGAAGATGCGCAGCTCGCAGACGGAAGCATTCTGAGACATCTGGATGCCGGGGAGACCTACACATACCTGGGTGTGCAACAACATCACATCCAGGATGTGAAACAAATAAAGGAGTCTCTCCGCGGCAAGTACAGACGCCTACTCCGAAAGATTTGGTCCTCCGAACTTTCGGGGAAGAATAAGGCGTCTGCCACTAACATGCTTGCCGTTCCTGTTCTGCTCTACTCCTTTGGGGTAGTAAAATGGACTGTAGATGAGCTGCGCCAACTAGACAGAGATACCCGCAAGATGATGAACATCCATAGGAGTATTCATCCAAGATCGTCCGTTCCTCGTGTTTACTTCCCACGTCATCGGGGGGGCCGAGGACTCTTGGGCCTGGAGTGTATGCATGGCAGAGTAGCGCTGAGTATGGCATGTAACATCCTCAGGAGCTCGGATCCGCTCCTGCTATTAGTGAGAGATCACGAAATCGCAGGGGTGGGCGCAGGATTGTTTAAGGCAGCAAAAAGAGCCGCAGATGAACTTGGTCTCGTATTCGACGTCAGACGAGGTGGCCGGCGCGGTGCTGATCCAGAGTCAGTCACCGAGCTTCCGCCAAATCGTCTGAAAGCCCAAATAAAAGCTGCCGAACAGGAGAATCTGTTCAGGCAGCATGTCGATAAACCCATGCACGGTGTGTACTATAAGAACATAGAAACACTGGGTTTATCGACTAGGCTGACATTCGCCTTTTTAAGGTCAGCTGGGCTTAAGTCGGAGACCGAGGGATTCATTGTGGCCTGTCAGGATGGTGTAATAAACACCTTGGTCTACCGAAGCTGCGTACTGGGTGTAGAGGTCCCTGATATCAACTGCAGGACCTGCCGTCAGGCGCCGGAATCGCTGATGCATTTGCTTTCAGCATGCCCGATATACGCGATTTCGGCCTACATCCACCGCCATAACGCGGCTTTACGAGTGCTATACTACCATCTAAGGCACTCGTACGGGGTAGATCAAACACCAGTGCTGCCTTACATCCCCGGAGATATTGAGTCCGTTGTCGAGAACGAGAGGTGCCGAATTTATTGGAACTACTCGTTCCCGACCGTCAGGCTCATTCAAGCCAACAAGCCTGACATAGTCCTCCTCGACCATCAGAACAAAGTGATGTTTTTCATCGAATTCTCAGCACCTGCTGAGACAAACATCGCTTTGAAGGAGGGGGAAAAACGGACCAAATATCGTGATCTCCGGTATGAGCTCCAAGTGCTGTACCCAGACTACTCGGTCAAGATGGTCGTCCTAATAATCGGCGTACTCGGAGGGATGAAGCCTTCGCTGCTCTCGGAATTAAAGATCATATCGGCCTGTCAGAATTCGGCAGAATGGTTGGCAGGTCAGATGCAGAAGGCGGTTATCTTGGGGTCCCTTCGTCTGCTTAGGGCACATGATTCAGGTGTTTACAGTCACTAACTCCACAGGTCGTGGAGAGTGGCTGTAATTAATTAGCCGGCGCGGCTACCGTGTGGTGTCGGAGGCCACGGAAGCCCTGTCCGGCAACGGGAAACCGAAAAAAAAAAAAATAATAATAATAATAATAATCAATAAATATTCCGAACTTAAAAGAGAAATAAAAAGAATATGGAACCTGGAGAAAGTAGACATCGTCCCAATAATAATTTCCTCAATGGCACTGATCCCTAAGAACCTAAAAGAAAATCTAATAAAACTGAATATCCCGGAGAGTACCTACCATCTTATGCAGAAATCCGTTATTTTAGATGCCACTAATATAGTAAGATCGTTTCTGGAACCTTAGACCCGGAGCAGTGATCTTGCCTTTAGGGCCGATCATAGCCTGGTTAACAAATCACGGTTATAGTGCCAGTAAAAAAGAAAAAGAAAAAATAATAATAATAATAATAATAATATCTTTATTGGTGCATTATACAAAGTATTCACACATGTCAAAAAAGTGATACAATTTTCTACATAATGTAGTGTATAAAGTAAGAGAAAAGAAAAAAAAAAACAAATGGTGTTTGAAGGTAAAAATAACACCGTAAAAACAAATAAATTAAAAACCTTATTTATCAGACATAGTGGAAAAGTCAGCATCTAAGAATTCTTTAAAATTATAAAAGGCATGATCTATTAAAAATTTTTTTATCACAGATTTGAAACGTCTACAGTCCAGTTCCTTGATGGGATGGGGTAAAGCATTGAAAAACGTTATTGCGTGATACCTTATTCCATCGCGAGTTTTAAAGAGTCGTAAAAAGTCATGATTCAAATGATCTTTATTACGGGTAGAGTATGAGTGGATCTGATCACGTGGTGTATACATTGTTTCATTTTCTTTGATGTAAAGGAGACACTGCAATATATATGTACTAATCAGGGTTAGGATATTTAGTTTTACTTCCACGTCCAGTGGAAGTATAGTAACGACAAAAAAATTTTTAATAATTTTTATTGCCCAAATAGGCTTAAAATGTCATAAAACGTCGAGATTTTAAGTTTGAGCGAAAAAAAAAAATTCTGTCTGTCTGTAACTTTTTTTTGTGCGCACGTTTACTCTGGAACCGTTTGAGATATTGACTTGAAATTTGGTACACATATGTACTTTAACGAGATCTAGAACTAGATTATATTTTCATCTTGTTCCGTCGAAGGGTTGGGGGGTAAATTGGGGTAAATTTGGGGTAAATGGATAAGTCAAGCAGGTAAGAGTCCATGAAATTGGTATTTAGTATATACAAGAGAAGCTGAGGTCTCAAAAAAATTTTTGGCATTAGCCACCCCCATTACCACCCCCACTTCCTTATTAAAGGGGATGAAAAAAAATGTGATTTAGTACATGTACAGGAACCAGAAACCTTAAAATATTTTTTTACTTCATCCACCCCCCACTACTACCCCCCACTACCACCCCCCTATCACCACCCCCACCCCACTACCGATGTGGGGTATCGTTTTATGGGTTTTTGGGGTAGAGGATTTCAAATATTATATTATTAAAGTTCCATAAACAATTATTTTCACATACAAAGTTTTTTCGTTGTGAGTGACTTGGATAGAGAATCTGGATGTGGAAGTAGTGATTCCTTGGGCAGCGGTTTTTTAAAAGAATCTCAGCAATCATCTCTGTATCCTAACCCGGCAATTATTCTAACTGCTTTTCTTTGCATAGCAAAAACAGCAGCAGAATGGGAAGAGTGACCCCAGGCCAAAATTGCATAGCTGATTGCAGAGTGGATTAGTCCATGGTATGCTGCTAATAATGTTGCCTGGGACACGCAGTTCACTAGGTGTCTTAAAAGAAATAAATTTTTAGCCATCTTATCACACAGAAAATTGGCATATTTTTCCCAAGTTAACTTGTTGTCCACGTGAACTCCTAAGAATTTAATACAATCCATGGATACTATATTTATGTCATCTATTATGTACTGTCTTAAACTGAAAATCATTGTTTGTGTCTTTTTCTCGTTTAACATTAATTTATTTGATAGACACCAGTCCTGAATAGAGTTTCGCGCACATTGGACAGCAATGCATTGATATCCTGGTTTGTGTTTAATAAAGTGGTGTCATCAGCAAATAAAACCGTTTTTGCCGAAACAGTATTGTTGGGTAAGTCATTTATGAAAATGAGAAAAAGAGTTGGACCCAATACGGAGCCTTGAGGTACTCCAAATTTAATATTTATGAAACCAGAATTCATATTTTGGTAATTCACATACTGACATCTTTTTTCAAGGTACAATGCGAGTAGCTTTTGACTGTCAGCAGAGAATTTATAAAATTGAAGTTTTTTCAATAATATATCATGGGATACACAGCCAAATGCTTTGCTTAGATCCAAAAATTGGGCGTATAATATTTCGTTTTTTTCAAAGCCTCTGTTGATTGAGTCTGTCAAAGAGTTAATAGCATGGGTAGTCGACAATTTACTTCTAAAACCAAACTGACAGTTATTGAACAAGTTGAACTTCTCAAAGTAATTTGTTATTTGCAATTTTAAGACCTAAGGGTATGATAGAAATCGGTCTGTAATTAACAGGATCTTACACATCTCCCTGTTTACGAATGGGTATAACCCTTTGATACTTTAAGAATTTTGGGAAAAATATTACTTTTAATACATTGATTTATAAGTTTAGTTAGTGGAATACAAATTTGGTGTTTGATCTAATTAGAATTTGTAAGTTTATGTTGTATGCATCTTTACTATTTGTGTTTTTTAGGTTATTAATTATGTCTAAAATTTGTAAGTAAGATACTTCCGAAAAATTAAAAGTACTGTCTAGCCCCTTTAGGTCAGTGTTGCTTAAATAAAGTTCAAAATTGTTGTTGGATGGAGGTAATGAATTAATTGTACGACCAGCAACCGTACCAAAGTAATTATTAAAATCATTTGAAGTAATATCAGAAGCTATGTGTGGATTACGAGACTGTTTTTCATTATTAATGATGTTCCACATTGCTTTATTCGGATTCTTGCCTTGTGAAATATATTTATCATGTGCAATCTTTTTTGCTTTTTTCAATTCTGATTTGTAGATGGATTTTTTATCAGTTATTAAAGATTTTAAGTGAGGAGTAGGATTTGCTTTATGCATGTCTTGTAACAGGTTTAAAATATCTCGCATTTGGTGCAAGTTATCAGTGAACCATTTAATTTTGCTTCTTTTATTAGATGAAAGAAGTTTTGACTTTTCAGGAAATACAGATTCCACTGTAGAAGTAATAATATTTAAGAATGTTTCAAATTTGTACTCAACTGTTGAAGTGGCATCATTAACAAAACTCCAGTCTGTATTTTTTAGGCGGCCATTTAATTCGAATAAACCTGCGTCAGTGATTGGTCTAAAATTAACTCTTTTGTAGGAATTTTTTTTTACAATTTTGTATCATTAAACTTAAACCTAGATGATCTGAGAATCTAGGGTTCATAATACTAATTTTACAATACTCCTGGGGAAAATGTACATATATGTTATCAAGACAACTAGAGTTACGGGTGGGAGATTTGTTCAATGCAAAAAGTCCGAAGGATGTTAATAAATTAGTCGATGAGATAGTATTTTTATCTGGATTGTGATAGGGTACGTTGAAGTCACCAGTTACAATGATTTTTTTATTTTTATGTGATAAAATGTCCAATGCAACAGACAGTTTTTCCAAAAATATATTAAAATCGCCATTAGGTGATCTGTAGCACGTTAATATTTGAAAATTATCGTCACAGACAACAGCAGCTAATTCACAATGAATTTCGACCGACAGATTATTGATTTATGAAATAGACGAACATTTGTACTTTTTTAGACAGTATATTGCAGTGCCTCCATGAATAGCAATAGTCCTAGAAAACCAAGAAACTAGATTATAGTCGTTGATATTTACATATTTTATCTCATCATTTAGAAGCCAATGTTCATTTATACATAGAATGTCAAAATTATTTCCTGATAAAAAAACATTAAATTCGTTAATTATGTTTCTCAGGCACTGTATATTAAAATGAAAAATATTAAAACTATTATGTACATGCTTGCCGTACAAATCTCTTGGACACGTATCCACCAATTTGGGGTTGTCAACGTCTGGGACTCCGTTTAATCCGGGAGTAACACTTGCGATAGACGCGGGTACAAAAAAGATGACGATGCTGCATTTTGATCCTCAATCATGAGTTCAGAAGTTGGTACCGAAACCTGGGTACTTGGAGATTGCGTAGGCAGAGAAAGTAATTCACTGTTCACATATAATTTAATAAATTTTAAGTTTGAGTTTATATATTTTTTTGACGTTAAAACTTTAACTACCTTTGACGCCACTGCTTGACAGTTCAATTTTGAAAAGTTTTTAGTATTTATTTCCACATGTGCCCCTCCGTATTTTTATTAAATCTTTGTAGGAAATCGTTAAGTTTTGTATTAAATTTAAAAACATGTTTGTTTTTGAACGTGTCACTATAATAATAAGGAACCGAGAGAAACACAACATTAGTATGTGTGATTAGCTTGAGTTTATTACATATAAAGCGGAATGAGGGCGTTTTACCTACATTTATGTCAGTAGATCCTCCTATGATAATAACATAGTCGTTGAAATTAAAATTTCTTAAAATTTCTTGAATTTATTGAAAATTTAAGTTAAAAAATGTTTCTCAAAAACATAAACTTGGACACTAAGGTTATCAAAACGTTTAGAAAAAGTGTATCTTAAAGGTTAACCTTAGTTTAAAAAAAAACCGTTCGCTATGACAACTTAATTACTGATGCTTATCAGAGAGAAATCGTAGATACATCGGTAATGCCTCGATTGATTATTAGTACACGGAAATTAGGCAAATTTATGTGGAATAGAGGAAAAAAATTATAATAAGCTGAAATGTCTATAATAGTTAGCTTATGTGTGTAAGAATACATATCAAAAAAGTTCCCACCCCTAAGGGGTAAGCTTCATTCCTATCTCACCCCCTTTAGGGACACCGCACTGGTTTCTTTTACAATATGTTTTAAACGCTTTATCTTATGGAAAAAACATAAGTATAGGAAAAGGTTTGTCACAAAATTCTCTACAAAAAAGGTTCTGTGTTATGTATCGATAAAAACTATATTTTGATATGCTTTTTATCCCTGTTGGGATAAAAAGCAAGTACCTTTTGACATGTTTTATTTTCCTTTTTTTTTTCTTTTTGCAATGACTAAAGTAAAGGCTAACTACCCTTATCAACTGTCGATTCAGAAAATATCAGCTTATTATAATTTTTTTCTTCTATTTTTGCTAATTTCCGTGTACTATATTATTTATTTGATGATATGTCTTTGCAGACAACCAAGGAAAAGTCTTTAGCTAGCAGCAAGAATGGAAATAGATTTATTAATCTTCTTTATAGGAAGCTGATTGAAAATAATTTTGAGTGTACTCAAGCAGAAAGTGATGCCTATCGTTTAATCGTTCAAACAGCTTTAGATTGCCTTTTTCCTCATGTAGTTGTTGTAGCTGAGAACACGGGTATTATTGATGGCTTTATCACCAAATAATAAAGAATTGTATTTTTTAGACCACCGAAAAACAATATATTAGTGAGAGTTTACTCAACAAAAACAGGGTTAAACGATTTTACTAATATCAAAAAGGAGCATCTTCTTTGTATTCATGCATTTACAGGATGTAATACAGCATCGACTTTTTATAGAAGAGGCAAAAATCATTTTGTAAAAATTTTGAATGATGAAGGTATATTTTCTATTCTTGCTTTGTATGGAGCTAAAACGTCCGTTTTAAATGAATTAAGGCATAGATGATTTATAACACTTGCCTCGAAATAAGAGCGTACAAATTCCGTCACTACCTTCAACAGAAGATGCAGCTAAGCAGCATATCAAAAGTTCAGCAATGGAAAAATAATTGTACAATACTTCTCGAACTATGCAAAATTAAAATTAATAAATTATACTTAAATAATAAAAAAATTTCTTGGTTTCGTAATTTATCTCGTAATTTATACATCAATTCCATATCTTTCCTATCATATCTAAATTTATTACGAAGAAACAGATGGAACACCATACTTTTCTGTAAATATTTTACAATAATGTCTCAATAAATAATGATTATAAATAATAATCAAGAACAAATAATTATATTTATAAAATATTTCTTATACTAAATTTTCAATAGAAACAAATCACTTTTCTGTAAATACTTATAGCGGAGAATCATAAAAAAAAATTCCTGTATATGTCATTGTTAGCTTCTAAATATTTCAAAATATTTATTATACTAAATTTTCAATAAAAACAATTCACTTTTTCATGAATATAGCGAAAAAACATAAAAAAATTTTTTTTTTCTGTAAAAGTTGTTATTATTGTTTAAACAATACAAATAATTATCAACCCGGACTGTGAGAAACATTTTTTTTAACTAAAATATAAAAATAACGTATTTTTCTGACGTTTCAGAAACCGAATCTGATTACTTTCTCAAAGCTTATTATGAAAGTGTTTGTGTTTGTGTATATTAAATACACAGTGTTAAGAATATATTTGTTATATTCAGTATATTCATATTCATAGATACTTACTGCATACACACGACTTTTGATTTATCTAGTTGATAGTTTTATTTTAAACAATGTTCAGTTTGTTAAGTTCTTTTTTTAACATCGATAACCAGGTTGTAAAAACATCTACGGGACAATTCGACACGCAAAGTACTTTGTTTTCAGATTTTTTATCTTATTCATTATTTGTCAAAAATCGCGCTCTAAATGCTCATTAGGGTGGCCCATCTCTATAGGGGGTGAATTTTTTTTGCGTATTTTTTAAGTCCCACCCCACGAAAATATACTATTATACTAGGAATAATTTATGTCAAAGTTTCAGATAATTCGGTTAACGGTAACCCGTGCCGCATTCAGGTAGAAATTTGTAGATAAGATTTTATTACGGTAATCCGTGCCGCATTCAGGTAGAAATTTGTAGATAAGATTTTATTACGGTAATACACTTAAATTTTACTTAAAATACAAATATTTACCTCTTTTCTCATAATGTTTTATTGGTGTAATTATTTCCTAGAAATTATTTGTTTTGGAAGTTTGGAAATATAATGCACCTACGGTAGGTTTTTATGTCAGTTTGCAATTGTGTTTTACAGTGGTGACATTATAAGTTCTAGCATACGTTCCTTTTTGAAAAAACATTTAACGATGGCTGATGTTAGATCCTTACGAAAGGATACTTTCACTCACTTAGTTGGACACTATTCGTCACAAATCATTAGCAATAAATTGCCGTCTAATAGACAAGTATTACAAGTGCTCTTTTATAACATTCGTGAATCGGCTAAAAGGGCCAGTCCGGGAGCTAAAGAAAAAAATTTCGTTGAAAAATTGGACGATCTCTTTGACATTTCTCATGCAAATGCATTGGAGTTGATGAAAATAGATGAAGATAAGCAGTTTTTAATTAACCAAAGAAAAAAGGGACGTCCTGGATTTATGCATGGTATTGATTACCAACTTGCTTCTCAAGAAAAATAAAGAAAAAAAAGAAAAAAGCTGAGGAGAAATTACAGAAATTATCCGAACGAATGCAACGAAGTCAACAAGAAAAAGCTAGATTAGAGGAAACAGTCACCTGTCCATCATCAAGTAGTAATTCAGTCGACTCCAACGAAAATGAAGATGAAATAATCGAAGCCCAAGAAGAGTTGTTACAAGACCAGCCTGGCCCGTCACAGCCAAAAAAGAGGAGATTGTATGGAACATGTAACATCATCACACCAAAAATAGCCGCTGCATTTGATGCTTGCAAAATAAGCGACAGGTATGGAGTCCATATTTTGACGGCAGTAGCAGAAGCACTAGGACATGACACCACATCTTTGTCCATCAGCAGAACCACACTTCAGCGCTCTAGACAACGCATCCGCGAAGAAAGAGCTGAAATATTAAAAACTGCCTTCGGTAATTCTGAATTGCCGGCCCCAGTCATCCATTGGGATGGAAAACTTTTACCTTCTCTCACTGGAATGGGAAATATCGATAGACTTGCTATCTTAGTTACTAGTGGAGATATTGAACAACTACTTGGAGTACCAGCTTTGCCCGATTCAACTGGAAGAGAACAGACTGAAGCAGTTTATGATGTGCTTTGTGAATGGAATTTGGATGAAAAGGTAATAGCTTTGTGTTGTGATACAACAGCATCAAATATGGGTTATATAAATGGGTCAGCCACACTATTGCAACAAAAATTAGAAAGAGATCTGCTATATTTTCCTTGTAGATATCATATTTTTGAAGTGGTTTTGAGAAGTGTGTTTGACACAAAAATGCCTTCCTCATCTGGTCCAAATGTGCCATTATTTAACCGTTTTAGGGAATTTTGGCCTAAAATAGATCAAAATAAACTAAAAACTGGATTTCAGGTATCAAAAATTAAACATATTTTACAACCAGTTAAAGCCGAAATTGTAAAGTTTCTAAATGCAGCTTTAACTTTGCAACAGCCTCGTGATGATTATAAAGAATTTTTAATGCTTTCTAAACTTTTTGTTGAAGAAGAGCCCACTCACACGACATTCTATCAACCAGGGGCATTTCATCATGCACGTTGGATGGCCAAAGCCATTTACTGTCTAAAAATATTTTTTTTCCAAGATCAGTTCCAACTAACTAAAAAAGAAAAAATAGGTATTGAAGATATATGTCTCTTTATTGTAAAGGTTTATGTAAAGGCCTGGTTTACAGCGTCATTTGCTAGTAAAGCACTGCTTCATGACTTAGACTTTTGTAGAGAACTCATTAATTATCAAAATATTGACAAAGAAGTATCTCAAGCCGCAAGTAGGAAAATAGTGAACCATTTGTGGTACCTTAATTCAGTAAATGTTGGCTTATCTTTCTTTGATGACGATATTTCAGTTACCACTAAAAGAGAAATGGTTAAAGCTTTGAATAGGAAAGCACCAAATCAAGAGGGTGTTAAACGACTTATGATTAGTAACATTACTGACGTTGAAAACAAGGAAATTCAGGACTTCATATGCGAGAACACTAAACAGTTTTTTCAAAAATTAGGTTTGTCTATGGAATTTTTGGAAAATAATCCAACAACATGGAGGGAAAATGAAAGTTATACCCGATGTTTCAATATTGTAAACAAAATTAAAGTTGTAAATGATGTCGCTGAGAGAGGAATCAAACTTATTACTGACTATAATGACATTTTAACAAAAAATGAAGACCAAAAACAGTTTTTACTCCAAGTTGTAAATGATTATAAATCACAGTTTCCAAATGTAAAAAAAGAAACCCTGTCGCATGCTTTGGCCTAGTGCAAAAAATATTGTTTTTATTACTATATGTCTTGTAGATTTAGGATAATATTTGGTACTATGTATGAAAAAAACGTTTCATAATAAAATACACAAAGATAAAACGAGAGTTTTATTTCAAAAACTTCTAGTCTAGTTTTCTTAGACTACGAATTTACAGTAGTATGACACATGTCATAGTCACAACAGATAATGTCTTTGATATTTGTATGACTTGATTAGTCATTCTAAAGATAAATGTTGCTGATTAAAAAAAAACAATGCATCAACCAAAGAATGTAAATAATTCCATTTACTTTTATTATTGCATAATAATGCATTCTGCGGCACCCCTTGCCTTCAATTTGCCTCAATAATATTTTGAGGGGACTGTTTTTTCTTCAAATGGAACCATTTGCAGGGGCGAGAAATAAAAAATTTCGATATCGAAAAAGATGGGCCACCCTAATGCTCATTTGACGTAAAAGTCACGGGCGTAGAGATGTTATTTTCCAGTAAAATACTGGATAATTGTATTATTTTATAGATTTCACTGTAGAAGTAGATTTCATTGTTTTAGAAGAAAATACATGTGGCAGAAGATCCCAACAAGAAACAAAAAAATTAAGACTCAATCAACGTTTACACAATATTCTGAGTTTGTAAATGCAATTTTATTTTATTTTTAAAAAATTCGTGATATTGGTGCAAATGAATTCGATATTGAACACAATCTCTCATAATTTTCAGTGGCGAAGGCAAAGGGGTCTGAATCTTTTTATACAAAAAAATTATGGCAGAATTAGTAGTTTGCAAATATTTTCAAAAAATCGCATCGTTTTCAAGATAAAGCGAAGAAAAAGTCAAATCAGTTCTAATCAGTATTTTCGCCGAGATTTTCGCCTTAAAAACGATACGTCCTATCGATTTTTGACATGGGGACATTTTCTGACTAATTTTTTTAAATTTATTTTATTTATTTTTTACTACCACAAAATTAATAAAACAGTATATGTTAACCTAGTATACAATACAAAAATGACACCTGAGGAGACCTCGTATTGTGTCAGCCGTATTTATATTCTCATTAACATGTTTTTGTAACAATATAACCAAAATAATAGGAGTGGTGTATGTGTAACCTATCTAATAATACTATACTATACTATACTATACTATACTATACTATACTATACTATACTATACTATACTATACTATACTATACTATACTATACTATACTATACTATATTATACTAAGTAAATATACCCGAAACTTAATACCCGTATGGTTTATATTAAAATAACCTATAATTATTAAAGTAGATAAAAAAAATTGATATAAATAATTTGGGGCGGTGTAGGATAAACGCAATGATTTATATACAGGGATGAAAATCTTAAAGGTATAAATACATGAAATACAAAATCAAACAAGCTAAAAACGTACTCTTCGCCGGTTTACTAAACTTTTTATATAATTGTTACACATTCTATAAGATACTCTTCGCACTTTTTTGTAAATAATGTTAGTTTTAAACATTTTTAATTTTATAGTACGAACTTAGTTGGTGAAAGACTCAGTGTAAAGTAAAGTAAAAATAAAAAAAAAACAATACCATACCCCATGTGGGTTTCGAACCTGGGACCCTTGGATTCCGAGTCAAAAACGTAAGAACGACCTAACACGTAAAAAAATGTAAAAATGTAAATTTTTACAAAAATATAAAGATTAAAAAATAATTCTCAAATTTAAATCATTAATAACATTTTTATTTACTGATCGATTTTGTTCAATAAGGTTCTTCCCCTAGCTAACAACTTAGTGTCCAAATTTCAGTACAATCTGATTTTTATTTAAGTTATCGTGCTTACAAGAAACGTGACGGACGGATGGACACACGGACGGACGGACAGACGGACATTTTGAAAGTTGTTCAGAATTCGTTCACTAACACAATGATATGAAATTTTTTTCTCTGCGAGCGATATTTACGATTTTAGAAATGTGCCGATCAAATACAATATACTCTTCGTTTTGCGAAGAGTATAAAAAGGCAAAAAAGAAATAATGAAAACGGCTCGAATGTACGTTAGGTATATTATTTTCTATATAAATGTAGCTGTCTAATATTTTTACTGGAGAAAGGAAGCAATGTGGCACTTTTGTGCCGAAATTACACTGCGATGGATAGAAGTTTAGTGTAATTGTCCACCAGATATTTTTTTGCTTCTATTCTGAATCACTTTTGCCTCATTATTTTTAGATGTGGTGGAAGTTTGATTCCGTTATATTTAATGCATTTTTGGGAGACCCATTTGCTACAAAACGGAGTTTTTTTGGAGTTTTATATTGGTGTTCAACAATGTATCCAATGGTCTCCTTCTTGCTATGTGCATTAGGGTGGCCCATCTCTATAGGGGGTGAATTTTTTTTGCGTATTTTTTAAGTCTCACCCCACGAAAATATACTATTATACTAGGAATAATGTATATCAAAGTTTCAGATAATTCGGTGAACGGTAACCCGTGCCGCATTCAGGTAGAAATTTGTAGATAAGATTTTATTACGGTAACCCGTGCCGCATTCAGGTAGAAATTTGTAAATAAGATTTTATTACGGTAATACACTTAAATTTTACTTAAAATACAAATATCTACCTCTTTTCTCATAATGTTTTATTGGTGTAATTATTTCCTAGAAATTATTTGTTTTGGAAGTTTGGAAATATAATGCACCTACGGTAGGTTTTTATGTCAGTTTGCAATTGTGTTTTACAGTGGTGACATTATAAGTTCTAGCATACGTTCCTTTTTGAAAAAACATTTAACGATGGCTGATGTTAGATCCTTACGAAAGGATACTTTCATTTACTTAGTTGGACACTATTCGTCACAAATCATTGGCAATAAATTGCCGTCTAATAGACAAGTATTACAAGTGCTCTTTTATAACATTCGTGAAGTGAAGCTAAGTGTACATGAAAGTGCTAAATTAACAATAAAGGTGTCAGTTTTTTGGGATAAAGCTCGCATTCTGACACGTCAGGATTTTCATTGTGTTAAACAACTAGATAAACTTTATGCAGAGTGGAGGAACTTACAAAAATCGGCTAAAAGGGCTAGTGCGGGAGTAAAGAAAAAAATTTCGTTGAAAAATTGAACGATCTTTTTGACATTTCTCATGCAAATGCATTGGAGTTGATGAAAATAGATGAAGATAAGCAGTTTTTAATTAACCAAAGAAAAAAGGGACGTCCTGGATTTATGCATGGTATTGATTACCAACTTGCTTCTCAAGAAAAATCAGCTGACGAGAAATTACTGAAATTATCCGAACGAATGCAACGAAGTCAACAAGAAAAAGCTAGATTAGAGGAAACAGTCACCTGTCCATCATCAAGTAGTAATTCAGCCGACTCCAACGAAAATGAAGATGAAATAATCGAAGCCCAAGAAGAGTTGTTACAAGACCAGCCTGGCCCGTCACAGCCAAAAAAGAGGAGATTGTATGGAACATTTAACATCATCACACCAAAAATAGCCGCTGCATTTGATGCTTGCAAAATAAACGACATGTATGGAGTCCATATTTTGACGGCAGTAGCAGAAGCACTAGGACATGACACCACATCTTTGTCCATCAGCAGAACCACACTTCAGCGCTCTAAACAACGCATCCGCGAAGAAAGAGCTGAAATATTAAAAACTGCCTTCGGTAATTCTGAAATGCCGGCCCCAGTCATCCATTGGGATGGAAAACTTTTACCTTATCTCACTGGAATGGGAAATATCGATAGACTTGCTATCTTAGTTACTAGTGGAGATATTGAACAACTACTTGGAGTACCAGCTTTGCCCAATTCAACTGGAAGAGAACAGACTGAAGCAGTTTATGATGTGCTTTGTGAATGGAATTTGGACGAAAAGGTAATAGCTTTGTGTTGTGATACAACAGCATCAAATATGGGTTATATAAATGGGGCAGCCACACTATTGCAACAAAAATTAGAAAGAGATATTCTATATTTTCCTTGTAGACATCATATTTTTGAAGTGGTTTTGAGAAGTATGTTTGACACAAAAATGCCTCATTTGGTCCAAATGTGCCACTATTTAAACGTTTTAGGGAATTTTGGCCTAAAATAGATCAAAATAAACTAAAAACTGGATTTCAGGTATCAAAAATTAAACATATTTTACAACCAGTTAAAGCCGAAATTGTAAAGTTTCTAAATGCAGCTTTAACTTTGCAACAGCCTCGTGATGATTATAAAGAATTTTTAATGCTTTCTAAACTTTTTGTTGAAGAAGAGCCCACTCACACGACATTCTATCAACCAGGGGCATTTCATCATGCACGTTGGATGGCCAAAGCCATTTACTGTCTAAAAATATTTTTTTTCCAAGATCAGTTCCAACTAACTAAAAAAGAAAAAATAGGTATTGAAGATATATGTCTCTTTATTGTAAAGGTTTATGTAAAGGCCTGGTTTACAGCGTCATTTGCTAGTAAAGCACCGCTTCATGACTTAGACTTTTGTAAAGAACTCATTAATTATCAAAACATTGACAAAGAAATATCTCAAGCCGCAAGTAGGAAAATAGTGAACCATTTGTGGTACCTTAATTCAGTAAATGTTGGCTTATCTTTCTTTGATGACGATATTTCAGTTACCACTAAAAGAGAAATGGTTAAAGCTTTGAATAGGAAAGCACCAAATCCAGAGGGTATTAAACGACTTATGATTAGTAACATTACTGACGTTGAAAACAAGGAAATTCAGGACTTCATATGCGAGAACACTAAACAGTTTTTTAAAAAATTAGGTTTGTCTGGAATTTTTGGAAAATGATCCAACATGGAGGAAAATGAAAGTTATACCCGATGTTTCAATATTGTAAACAAAATTAAAGTTGTAAATGATGCCGCTGAGAGAGGAACCAAAAACAGTTTTTACTCCAAGTTGTAAATGATTATAAATCACAGTTTCCAAATGTAAAAAAAGAAACCCTGTCGCATGCTTTGGCCTAGTGCAAAAAATATTGTTTTTATTACTATATGTCTTGTAGATTTAGAATAATATTTGGTACTATGTATGAAAAAAACGTTTCATAATAAAATACACAAAGATGAAACGAGAGTTTTATTTCAAAAACTTCTAGTCTAGTTTTCTTAGACTAGGAATTTACAGTAGTATGACACATGTCATAGTCACAACAGATAATGTCTTTGATATTTGTATGACTTGATTAGTCATTCTAAAGATAAATGTTGCTGCTTAAAAAAAAAACAATGCATCAACCAAAGAATGTAAATAATTCCATTTATTATTGCATAATAATGCATTCTGCGGCACCCCTTGCCTTCAATTTGCCTCAATAATATTTTGAGGGGACTGTTTTTTCTTCAAATGGAACCATTTGCAGGGGTGAGAAATAAAAAATTTCGATTTCGAAAAAGATGGGCCACCCTAATGTGCATAGGTATAATTTAATGCCCTTTTCATCTTTTTTGAATACTTGCAAACTATCAATTCGGCGTTAATTTTTATCACAAAAATGACGCGTTTTAGGACCAATATTTATAACATTTATTCTCAAAATTGGGCCTTGTAACGACTGTTGAAACCCTGCTCATCTGTATATGTATAAATTAATAAATTGAGACCGGCATAGAGAACGTGATCCAGTTAAAATTACAATAGATGTAATCTTCGGTTCAATATTATACCCGTCTTGTTCAGGACTTTTAGTGTATAAGTAATATAATCATACTCTCCCTTAAGGCACTACATCTCATCGTTCTCATTATAGAATCTATTTGGTATTCTGTAAAATACATATATTGTTGCCATACCTAGTTGTATTAAATCATGTGGTGTAATTTCCTTTCAGAGCAAATAACTCCAGACCGTGTCTGGGTGCCTACAGGTTTTAATTTTCTATTCATCCAAACATTATTATCTTACCCGTTTGTGGATTCTAGAGTTTGTAATTTCTGATTTTGTTATGAAGGGGATTAGCGAATATATTAGACTTGTCTGATAGGTATTTAACGTCTGGCGGGTATTTAACTCTTTTATCTAATCTTATTAGATTATATATTGTCACGACCACGGGTTGGGGTTGGTTAATAATTACTTCTAACACATGTTATGCCCACCACGTGTCACGGCCCTCGGGCCGCTGTGACGGGGTTCCTTTAAAATACTCGCTTGCTTGCAAGAGGATTTTAATTTAATGAATTAAATGAATACTTGTAAATAAAACATTGTGGTAGAAAACAAGGTACCGGTTTATTGACAAAGAAACAACACAACGAAACAGAATAATTAGTACTTACACTAAAAACCCCCCGGGGGGGAGTTGGGCCACGCACCAAGCCACCACCAATTCGTCCCCTGAATCAAAACCCAACTGAATTTTGAAACTAAAATATTTTCTAGCTATTCTTTTTGCAATTCAGCAGTTACCTATATAACAAGTAACTCGGGTGAATGCACCAGCTTGCTGCTGTCTCAGCAATTTCTGTTTGTAAATATTTTAATAATAATTTCTATGTAACAATAAAGTAATGTACTGGTTGTCTCAAACAACTTTTATATAAATTATAATTACTGCGTGACAATATTAATTAACGAACTACTTTTGATTAATTAATGGTATCCATAAACAAATAGCTTGAGTTATAATAATTCACTTGTCAGTTATTATACATCACTGGATACAATACCAATCTCCTTTACCTTCTTGCCTAGATGTAACGCGCGAAGCGAAGGTGGCTCTGTCCGAGAGAAATTCTTTTCCAATTCGTTGAAATAGAACGGTCCATTATTTATTAAGGGGAGGAAGGTGATTTAACATGTTTGAATAGTTTCGACATTTTTTAAGCAAGTTAAGTAATAATTGTGTAAACAATGATGAATTCGGTTAGTGAAGATGAACTATTATGTACACCACCAGAATTAAGACAAGTAGCTAATGATACAATACATAATTTATTATCCGAAAAATCGGGGATGAGGTACGATCACCGGTTTAAATTCCGACACTCGATCAGCAAAGTAAAGCAGCGCTGAGCGAGTCCGGCATTTGGATGGATGACCCAAGATCTCATCTAACAGTCGGTAGGCTATCAACTGAGACAATCCCGGAATGTTAACTCGCTGAGTAAAGGCAGGGGATAACCCTTGTGGCTGTCCATGTGATAACCCCCGGTCCGTTGAACCGCCAGAAAAGCGGTGGTATGACCCAGGGTAGGTTAAAGTTGGTGACCGAGGACCGTGGTTTGGAGTCCACGCTAAATTGTAGATCCCTAGGTGCAATGGGCCCGCCATTGTGGCCTGGTTGCCTAGTAGAAAGTAGTACTATCCACTACACTACCCGAAATATCGCAGAACAAATACAAAAGTGTGTTCAAAAATTTTATGGATTGGTGTAGTAAAAAGAACGTCAAATCGTTTACAGAAAATGTACTGCTGGCATATTTTGCTGAAATGAGCAATAAATATAAATCATCGTCTCTGTGGATTTTCTACTCAATGCTCAAGTACATTCAATATGGACGTGCGTTTCTTAAATGCAATTCCGAGAAGCATATAACTAAAAAGTCAAAAACATTTACACCAGCATAATTTAATATTTTCACAAATGAAGCTTCTGATAACAAACATCTGGCAACAAAGGTAATTGTTTTTCTATTAATTCGAACGTTATTATCATTTACTCAATTATCTAATTTAGTGTAAGTTCTTTAATAATGGGAGGTATGTGTGTTTGTCTCGCTGCAGAATTGTACTCTATGCAAATTGCAGATTTAGAAGATCATGGATCTATTTTTATGGTCGGCATACCAAATACAAAAACAAAATCGCCAAAAAATTTACTATTACCGAGAATTCTTATATATAGTTAAGAAATATTTAAATCTTCGTCCTAGGGATACATCGCAAATGATATTATATTTTAAATTCCAAAATGGAAAATATTATTCACAGAACATTGGCATAAACAAATGTGGAGCAATGGGGAAAATGCATTGCCATATTTTTAAAGTTACCGAATAGTAATTTATATACCGGGCATTGTTTTCGCCGCTCGTCGGCGACTTTATTAGTAGACGCTCGAGGGGACTAACCGCACTAAAACGAGATCAACCACTGTTGCTGAGGGGTACATTGATGATTCCCAAAAGAATAAGACAGAAATAAAATTTATAGATCTGTCATAACTCAACCAGTTAGCACATCTACGACATGCATGTAACAAACACAAAAAGAAACAATAAACTTACATAATTCAGTCCCGCATATTCAATTTGCTGGTTGTTCAAATTTTACAGTTAATTACTTCCACGTCTAGTGGAAGTATAGTAACGACAAAAAATTTTAAAAATTTTTATTGTTCAAATAGGCTTAAAATGTCTTGAAACGTCGACATTTTAGGTTTGTCTGTCGGTCTATCGGTCTGTCTGTAACTTTTTTTGTGCGCACGTTTACTCTGGAACCGTTTAAAATATTGACTTGAAATTTGGTACACGTATGTACATTAACGAGATCTGGAACTAGATTATATTTTCATCTTGTTCCGTCGAAGAGTTGGGTAAATTTGGGGTAACTGGGTAAATCAAGCAGGTAAGAGTCCATAAAATTGGTATTTAGTATATACAAGAGAAGCTAAGGCCTCAAAAAAATTTTTAGCATTAGCCACCCCCATTACTACCCCACCCCATTATGAAAGGGGATGAAAAAAAATGTGATTTAGTACAAGTACAAATACAAGAACCAGAAATCTCAAAATATTTTTTTACTTCATTCGCCCCCACTACCACCCCCTTATCACCACCCCCCACCCCACTACCGATGTGGGGTATCGTTTTGTGGGTTTTTGGGGTAAAGGATTTCAAATTTTATATTATTAAAGTTCCATAAAAAATTATTTCCACTTACAAAGTTTTTTCGTTGTGAGTGACTTGGATAGAGAATCTGGATATGGAAGTAGTGATTCCTTGGGCAGCGGTTTTTAATTATCCAAATGGTGTCTGTTCTTCCAATTCTCGCTATAGAATAAAATGTTCCTACCTCGACTCGGCGATCGCTACCGCATCGATAAATCCCTTTTTTATTCCCCATAAAAACGATTTCTCGACAAAAACGATGGCTAGACATTTGTAATTAATAAAAATTATAAATAGCTATGAACTCGTGCAACCTGCATTCACCACTTATGCACCGAGCACGAATTTATAATATACCGGGTGAGATAAAAGTGTGTGCCTAAAACGTTTATATCAAATTTTCGTGTTGTTCGAATTTAGGTCCTAAAAATTCGTAACCAGTTATTCAACTTTAAAATTTTAACCTAATAACATTGTGGTACTTCAGATTTGACCACATACTGAAGGAAAACTGTAAAACCCCATAACTCCTTAACCCCATAACTCCATAATCCTACAACCCTTTGAATCCGATGAAAACAGTGGGGAATCTTGATTAGGAAGTTAATGAGATTGTGACTTCGGATTCATGTGCTTGAGTATCATACATCCATAACCTCATGATCCCATAGCTCCGTAACCTCTTCACTCTGAATATCCTACGGAAAAAATAGAGATTCTAGGTAGGATGATTCGTGACATTGTCACATTAGAATCTTGGAAACGAACACCCTATGGCGTTATAGCTCTTTAACGGCAATCCCCCTATCCCCATGACCCCATAACCCTGAATAAATAGGAGGTTCTCGATTGGGGAGTCATTTAAATTGTGTCCCCTGTTACCTTGTTACTAATGAAGCCGATTCCAGCAACAAGTCCTTCTATAATATAAGCCAGTAACCCCGTAAACCCGTAACTGCATAACTCTGCGAATATAATAGAAGAATGTGAAAAATTCATCAGGAGAATTCATGAGATTGTGTTCTCGAAATCTTGAAATCAAGTAGCCCGTGACCCCTTAGCTAAGCTATCGAACAGCAAAACTTTTAGTCAAATTCTGTCATTATTGACATAATAAAACTAGCAAATAGTGTTGTCCTTGTAATACTTCATTTTCTAGTGTCAAAAGTAACTATTGACAGTGGACAGATTAAAAATCAATATTAGCATTTGACAAAATTTCAAAATCTCAAGTGCCGAGTTCAATTTGGTCCGAGTAGGTAAATCACATAAATAAATTGATTTTAGAGACATATGATCGAGAGGTTCATACTGAAGAAGTTATGCCACTCATTATAAGTGTTAATAATGAAAGCGACGATGAGGACTCGGAAGAATTAGACATTGACGAAGAGAACTAAATTACTATAAATTTACAATAGATGTGTTATATATGCATATTATCCAATTTCCTTTAAATAAATCTAATTAAATACATCAAGTAAAATATAATACAAAGCGACGCCACTGTGCATTCTAAAACACCAACGAGCCTACGACATCTTAGTTCAGACTTTCGTCACACCAGAACTCTATCAGCGAACAGGCTTTGCTAACTATGCCCTTCTAAAAGATACTACTGACAAAAAATTACTACAGACTATCAGAAAAAGTTGTCCATTTAATGCAGATTCTAACTAGCAATTCGTCAACTTTCTGTAATAACTTCTTTTCTGTCAGCATCACTTATAAATGAACTAAAAACTTTTGTGAACAAAAAGTGTTCACGAAATTATTTTTTTATTTGGTACAAGACAAGAGAGTTCATGAAAATGCTTTTATTAGAACCGACTTAAAACCCAGTAAAAACACATCCAGACAACATTTTTTTTTTCTTTTAGTTAACGCACTTTTGCGACACCCTGTCTGGAAAGTCAAATTATAAAAATAATCCCGTCGATGTCCACTGCGATGTTGAACACGAAAAAGTTCTAAAAAAATCTATGTGAAAACATAAAAACCAGTGTTGTCTAATGAATTAATAATTTCTTTCAAACATTCTAGACGAAACGGACCGAATACTAATGCCACAACCAATATCGAAAGTAATTTTTGACTACGTGACATTCGTTTCCGAATGTCGTAGTAATAACAACATTCCCATGTTGAACGAATACTGAAATTTTTCGTAACTTCCAACTTTTCATTTATTATGTAAATTAATGTAAAAAAAAGGGGCGCTGTTATTACAAATTTCAAATACCGGTTTATATGTAAAATTATACAGTGTTATTCAAAAGTATGGATTCGGCTATTTATCTCGTTAAATATTCGTGTTATCCAAAAAATGTTTATAATTGTCACAGTCAATGATACTGTTTATACTTTATTTGCAATAGCGCCTTTTGCATACATTAATTATTTTAAGTTACTTTTTATATATACCTTGTTTATTTTATATATATTTTAGTTGGCATTGCTGCGAATGGAGCTTGTATTAATTTTTTTAACTGTTTTTAATCTAATCTAACCTCGTTTCATTCAGCCTTTCATTGCGCCTCGCACCGTGTATATCTGGCTAGGCACTATTTCGCAAAAATGACGTAATAGTCCACGCAAATTAGACTTTTTAGGAGAAAAAATTCATATACAAATTATATTTGGGCTATGTATAGTTCATAGGAGTAGAATTAAGGATCCGAAGAGTTCCCACCTTATCCCCTGATGGAAACATCTTTTTGAGGCGAAAAACCACCCCCAGACGGGACTTAGCTACGGTTATTCTCATGTTTCTTCGAATCCTCCAATCCCACGAAAAACAGGTATAAGAACAAAAATATTCTTCATTAAATTCTACTCAAAAAAAAAGTTCTATGATCGATTTGCGTACTCCACACCGTTTTCTCGCTATCGACGTTCATAGTAGGGGGTAGTTTGAAGCGCTCGGCGAAAAATCGGTGGTACGCGACTTTTCACAGCGAATATCTCCGAAACGGCTACTTTGACGTCAAAAATGGGTATAATGAAAGTTGCAGAGCGGATTCTACTCTACAAGATTCGTCTTGTACTTTTCTTTTTTTATTATTATTTTTGTTGAATTTTCTCACTTTTTTCGAGGATACGCACTTTGTAATATGACCTCGTTTCCACACCACCCATGAGGTAAAGGTCTCAGATGTCTCAGTGCGTTTTTTTTGTAAGTAGTTTCCCCTGTAGGCCTATTCCACTGTCGTCATTGTCGGTTTCATTCGTCTTGGCTGAATGGTTTTGTTAGCTTTTCATATGCAACTTCAAAATACACATTGCTCAATGAAACTGTTTCTACGCCGGACTTCGGCCGCTCGGAATTCTGCATGGGTATTTGCCTACAACTACCGATCTCCCTCGATGCAGGAACTGCTGTTAATTTTACGATTTGCTGGTTTTTCACGGCATCATGTGGTGTCACACAACGTATTCCACCCATCGCATGGAACGTCCCTTTATCAGTCATTGTATTGACATTAAAATTGGCGTTGTCGAAAATGAATTGTGAAAATGAACGTTCATCGATTTCAGCATCCCATGATTTTACTGCAGAATATTCGAAGAGTGAAACGTCACTGTGGCTCGCACAGAAACCTAAATTGCCTGGACAATACTTCTTGAACAAATGAACGGGGTCTTGTTGCAGATATTATAGAATGAGCGATAGCTGTGCATTTCTTATCGATACCTTCAGTTTTACCCTTTTTATCCTTCGTAATGATCGTCTTCAAAAGAACACGTAGTGTCTCTGGAACAAAGCTTTCTGCGCCATCTGTAAAATTCGTTACATCGGGGTAATCGGTTGTATTATACACGAATGTCCTGATATCCTCCCGAATTATTGTTGCTGCTATTCCACAATTCTCATGCGCTCGTCTTTTTCATTCGCTGCCCTTTCCGTGTACCATGTATTAATTAATTTTAATCCGGATCCCCGAAAGCAAACCACTGTAGACCTTTTTCGCATTGTTGCAAATACAACATCATCTCCGTATTCTTCCATTAACTTGATGTGGAGCATTTTCAGACTCATGGAAGTAGATTCTGAAAAATTCTCTTCTATTTTTCTCATTAATTCCTGCAACGTAAACTGGCATTCCTCGCCGCTGTCTATAAAGTCACATAATTTCTTAAATGCTGAAGCCAATTCCTCGTCTTCGGGACGTTCGAGTTTTCGAATAGCACGCCTTATGATAACGTGCAATTAAATCCACGCTGTTTATGCGTCTTGAAACAACTTCGCTCCAATCATCTTTTCTCTGGGTGCATATCTGTAAAATGCTCACTTTCAATTCTTTCGTGCGAACGTCAAACATTGGTATACGCCTATGAACATTTTTTCTTTGTTCCGCCAAAATGTCGCACTTTTTGTTGCAAAAAAAAACAATTCGTCTTAAATGAAAAAACCTCAGCCGGTCTTAATATCTTGTCACCCGACTTGCTACTTCCTGCCGATTCTTGCTGAACGAACTTGGAAATATTTCGCTCTTTAATGGACTCACTGGACTCATGGAAGTAGATTCTCAAACATTCTCTTCTATTTTTCTCATTAATTCCTGCAACGTAAACTGGCATTCCTCGCCGCTGTCTATAAAGTCACATAATTTCTTAAATGCTGAAGCCAATTCCTCGTCTTCGGGACGTTCGAGTTTTCGAATTGTCGGCTCGTTCGTCCTGAATTTTGAATAGCACGCCTTATGATAACGTGCAATTAAATCCACGCTGTTTATGCGTCTTGAAACGACTTCGCTCCAATCATCTTTTCCCTGGGTGCATATCTGTAAAATGCTCACTTTCAATTCTTTCGTGCGAACGTCAAACATTGGTATACGCCTATGAACATTTTTTCTTTGTTCCGCCAAAATGTCGCACTTTTTGTTGCAAAAAAAAACAATTCGTCTTAAATGAAAAAACCTCAGCCGGTCTTAATATCTTGTCACCAAACTTGCTACTTCCTGCCGATTCTTGCTGAACGAACTTGGAAATATTTCGCTCTTTAATGGACTCACGCCTACAAACTGTGTGCACTGTTATAGACTTTACATTTTCGAGCTGCGCGTGCTTGCCATCATTACGAGCTTTGCTAACGGCAACTAAATTTACCACGCCTTTCTGTACGCACACAGTTTCACCTCCTTGTAGCGTCTTTTCACATATGAAACAATTGCCCATAAGCTCCATGTTCGCAAAACACTCTCACCTAGCCTTAAAAAGCCGTTCAATCATCTGCCTTTCAATTTCCGTTTTCAATTTTCCTCACTAATACGAAATACGCACCGAGTCTAACAACGGTATTTCACAACTAAATATTCGAGCGTCGAGAATGGACAATTCATACCTGCCCCCTTCCTTACATTCCCCAAACCGGAATCTGTCGAGCAGCTTCGACAGAATCCGAAGGTCAAACATAACAGTGCTGTGACGTTTTCAAAGAATTTGGGCGAAAAGAAATAATAAATATTAAAATTATGAAGTACACGTTGTGGATAAAAGCGAGAAAATTCAACAAAAACAATAAAAAAAAAAGAGAAGTACAAGATGAATCTTGCAGAGGAGAATCCGCTCTACAAGTCTCATTATAACCATTTTTGACGTCAAAGTAGCCGTTCAGAGATATTCACTGTGAAAAATCGCGTACCACCGATTTTTCGCCGAGCGCTCCAAACTATCCCCTATTATGAACGTCGATAGCGAGAAAACGGCAGGGAGTACGCAAATATACTATAGAACTTTTTTTGTGTAGAATTTAATGACGAATATTTTTGTTTCTATACCTGTTTTTCGTGGGAATGACGGATTCGAAGAAAAATGGGAATAATCGTAACTAACTCCTGTCTAGGGATGCTTTTTCGCCCCAAAAAAGTGTTTCCATCTACGGGTAAGGTGGGAACTTTTCGGATCCTTACTTCTACCCCCATGAACTATGCATGGCCCAAATATAATTTGTATATGATTTTTTTCTTCTATTCGCTATTTTTTCGTCTAATTTGCGTGGACTATAAGTAAATTTTGCTTTTTTAAAGTGTTCGGAGGTTCATTCAGAGTATTTTGTCAAGTTAGCGGGGTCGGCGGGGGTTGGCGTTAGCCCGCCATCTTTGTGTGCTAACCATTGATACCATATCAGAAGTAGTACGGAACTTTTTTGTTTCGCACTAAATTCTCTATACGCTTCTGTGCAATAAAATCCCGTACACTTGAAAAATCAAGTAATCCAGTTTTCACTAATATTAAGTGGTGTGAATCAGTCTTTTTGGAATTTAAATTTTTTTATTATCATATAAGTTATAAAGAAACTGACATTGATTGTGAAACGTCATAAGTAATATATTTGAATAATGTTAATCCAGAAGAAAAACATATCTTCGTATTTTTGTTTTTTTTTTACTTTTTTACGCCATTCGACAATCGAATAGGACATTCTTAAGGCACTTTTTTGAGTAAAATCCGCTGGTGATAAGAAGAAAATTATGCATGCCTCAGTTTTCGAAATATAGACATAACTTGTATTTTTTTAAATGGAACACCCTGTAAATTATTTCATTACTCGATCACAACTTAAATTAGCTATCCAACGATATATCATATCTCATATTTATCTCTAGAAGAAGTGGTTAGCTTTCGAAAAATTTAATATATTTGTGAGAAGGCCATGGAAAATTAAAGGGTGCCGGTGCCGTGTTTAAGAAAATGATTTCGTAATTCGAGAATTTCTCTTACATTCCTGAACCGATTCAAAAAATTTGATTTGATTTTTGATTTTCGCACAAGTAAAAAATTTTTTATTTTTTTAGTTTTAAATAGCCTAGTACTACTCTATAAAGCTGTCTCTAAAATAATACCCTTTGAGGGTAATGGCTGGTTGTCGCATCAGAGTCAAATATTTTGCACTAAGAGATACAAAAATTTGTCCTTTGTACGTGTTATTTACACTCACCTGCATCTTTTGACTTTTAGCGGTATTTTTCACTGCCTCATAAGGGCAGATTTCGGTTTAATTTATAGAAGTAGCTTACTGTGGCTCGAATTTATATTCTCCGCTCTCGACTACAAAACATCTACCATTTTTTACACTTCATTAAGTTATTACATTATTTCTATGATTTTACACTATTTTAAGGAATGTTTTTGACTAAAAAACAAAATTGACCCGATAGATTTTTTTTTAACCACGGATTCGGATTCAGCGTCGAAGAATACACATGTCCATATAATTTGGTCCACTGCACAGAACTTTTTTTTTGTGTAGATGTGTAATTTTCCATGGCCTCCTCACAAATATATTAAATTTTTCGAAGATTAACCACTTTTTCTAGAGATAAATATGACGTTGGATAGCTAATTTAAGTTGTGATTGAATAATGAAATAATTTACAGGGTGTTCCATTTAAAAAACACAAGCTATGTCTATATCTCAAAAACTGAGGCATGCATAATTTCCTTCTTATCACCAACGGGTTTTACTAAAAAAGTGCCTTAAGAATGTGTTACTCGATTTTCAATTCAACACTTGGTAATTAAGATATAGAGGTCATCCAAAAATGCCAATTTTCCAAAAACGCTCTGTAGCTCGGTAGTCGAAAAAGATAGGCGATCGCGGTTTGCACCATTGTTTATTTCTCGAAAATCGAGCTTAGGACAGGATACTTATATTGGTTTTTTTCTATCTGCCATAGTTTTAGAGAAAACCTCAAATCCCATCTATTTGGTCCACCCTGTACACTCAAATATGCTATCATCAATTCTCTACAATGTAGAGCTCTAAAAATTTGCAGTAACATATTTTTATATCGAACCAATAACTTATAGCCCGGGAAGCAGCGTTGCATTTTTGATAGTGATTTTACGCCACTTAATTTTGTGTGTAATCGATAGTCTAGATATGGCTCGCAATAGAAACAAGCGTCAGCTGTCAGGATCATGGTGGACCTGGTTGTGAGAGAACGTCTATTATGTCGAAAAAAAAATATCAAAAATGATTTCAAGTCGTTTGAAAAGTACAACAAATTTTTACATGATAATAATAATTTTAAAAAAAGTTAGCTGCGTAGATAATGAGGCTTATATAAATCTGTATAAAAAAATAATTGATGTAAAATCATTTCAGGTTCAATGAAACTTATACAGCTAACTCTTTATATTATTAAAATGACAAAAACAATCGTCAGCTATTCTTTTAATGAGAGTAAGACCGTCAGCTGAGGGATTATAAGTGCTGAACGAGATTTTAATCTGAGTATGATGCAATCTAATGTATGATCTAACTGACGATTTTTCCCCCTTTATATCAATAGCTGACGTACATTTTCATTTAATATATTGTTTAAATAATCATTTCTAGAAATTTTAAGTGACTTGAAATCAATTTAAACTAAAATTTATGGTTTTAATCTAGTTTTCATAACATACATAATGTGTAGTGTGTCTCAAATTTTTTTTTTTTGAAAATTGTTGCTCCCCAGGATATTTCTGATTCCCTTTGATGCCTAATGAAACGATATGAGGTTTGAAACCTGTAGGTTTAGGAGAAAGTTTGCCCCTGGGGGCTACAGTTTTAAATTTCTGTAAAAAAAACGCCGAAATTAAGAAAAGCAATTCTTTTTGAAAAATATATTTTCTCTAATTAAATGAATGTAGTTGGGATTCTTTAGGCTTTTTTTTACTGTCAGATTTCTTATTTGAAAAGAGTGATACCATAAGTGTCGATTGAAACTTATTAGTGCGGCCTAAACTGCTTTAGGATCAATAGTTTTCTAAGTGTTTAAGCAGTGCCATAGCTGTAAATCATTCAAGGGGCATCTGCTGCTTTAGGAGCGTTCAACTAGCATTTAATGTAAACCAGAGCATTGAAAAGACAGATTTGCCGGAATTTATCAACCTTTTCTAGCTCATAATCGAGCTACTCGCTAAATGGGCATATTTTTGCTGCATAGATTATTGTTGACATCCATCTTGCTTTTTGAAAAACTCCAGGCTTCTACCAGTGAGTTCCGCCCAATAGTATTAGTAAGACTTCAGCACCTTCTCTGTAGTCTCCACGAGAAAGGGAGATCCTTGTTCTGGTTTGGTTTAAAACAAGTTTCAAGAAAGTAACAGCTTCCTCTTTTAAAGATCTTAAGTTCCTGTCTTTAATTAGAAATAAATATGAAATGAAGGAAGAAGATATATGTTTAAATATAGCAATAATCAAATTTATTTTATATAAACATGGTAAGCTGAAAAAACTGCATACTTACCTATATGTCCTCTTCGCAGGCAACGGCTTGGCAACTGCGACTGAAAATAAAACTCGGCAAGTCTACAAATGCTCCAAAAAAATGGCGATTTCACGTGCGCCAACTTGGATGCGCGAACTCTTCCCGCCAATGCGAGTTACACTGCAGGTTGTTCAGTGGCTAGACAAATGGATCACCCGAATTCTTCTACTTAAATAGATCCTAAAGAGCCCTAACGGTCATAAGTAAGGGCGCAGGAAATTTACGTAGAAATGCGCATATAGTTACTGTCACAATTTGTCAAGGTCTGTGCAAATTTAACCTACAGGAAAATAAAATGGAAAAATATATTTTTTAAAATTGTTTATTTTCCAGCATTAGTGTATATTACCACTGTAATTGAAACCATAATTTTTTAGTTCAAATTGATTTCAAGTCACTTAAAGTTTCTAGAAATGATTTTTTAAACAATATATTAAATGAAAATGTACGTCAGCTCTTGATATAAAGGCGGAAAGATTGTCAGTTAGATCATACATTGGATTGCACCATACTCAGATTAAAAGCTCGCTCAGCACTTATAATCCCCCAGCTGACGGTCTTACCCTCATTGAAAGAATAGCTGACGATTGTTTTTATCATTTTAATAATATAAAGAGTTAGCTGTATAAGTTTCATTGAACCTGAAATGATTTTACAACAATTATTTTTTTATACAGATCTATATAAGTAGCTGACGTATAATCCCTCATTATCTACGCTGCTAACTTTTTTTAAATTATTATTATCATGTAAACATTTGTTGTACAAATAAATTTTCAAACGACTTGAAATCATTTTTGAATTTTTTTTTTTTTTTTTTCGACATAATAGACGTTCTCTCACGACCAGGTCCACCACGATCCTGACAGCTGACGATTGTTTCTATTGCTAGCCATATCTAGATTATCGATTACACACAAAATTAAGCGGCGTAAAATCACTATCAAAAATGCAACGCTGCCTCCCGGGCTATTACGAGGAGTCTTGAAAAAAATAAAATTAACTTTTCGAAAAAAATTTTAAATAAAAATTGTACAAGTTTGCAACTATATATTTTTATATCCGACCAGTAATTATTAACGAAATATTTTGAAAAAAATATTCTTTTATAACATTTCACGGACTGTAGCAAGTAAACTATTAGTTCTACAAAATGGTGTTGTGATAGAAATTGTAGGAAGATTACTGCTCTTCAAGATTTCCATCTAACATTTCTGTTACTTATATATGAAACTCAGAGGGCATTCATATATAAGTACAAATAGTCTATTGTCTATGTACTGTAGAAAGAAACTAAAACGTTAAAGGGTTTTTATTGTTTCTTATGTTCAATTGACCCCAAAATATGAGAAAACCGCGGAGTGCTACCATTTAAAGGGATGCGTTTTTGAGATCAAAGTAAAAAGGTCCACTTTGCACATTTTTGAGTTTTGCTCGAAAACTATGCATTTTTTTCCTATAAACACGTAAATAGAAAAGTTGTATAGAATTAAATTTCCAATCGAAATGGCACCTTCAGAAGTCAAAATTTTTTTTTTACAAAAATACGTTCAAAAAACAAAACAAAAAAACACGAAAAAATGCAATTTTTTGTTTTGTTTTTATTTTAGTCTGTAATTTTTTTTCGGGTACATTTAGGCATAGACATTGCTGCATAAAAAATAAAGCTGACGTTTTACCCGTTAAAATGAGATTTTGTAAAAATATAGCGTTTCAATTAACTTTTTTTGTTAATTTTTATTATTTTTTTTCAAATTTCGTCCTGTAACTTTTTTCTGAGTGAATTTATGTATAGACATTATTATATTAAAGTGAAAGCTGACTTTACGCCCGTTGAAATGGTGGTTGGTAAAAGTCTCTACGACAAATAGAAACCTAGATACAGCGTTTCGAAGATTGTTTTGTTCAAATAACAACTTAGAAAAGATAGATTAAATTAATTGTTCATAATTGTATACTTGTTATAGATTATTATACTCTTCGCAAATACGAAGAGTATATTGCATTTGAACAGCACATTTCTAAAACCGTAAATATCGTTCGCAGACAAAAAATTTTCATATCATTGTGTTAGTGAACGAATTCTGAACAACTTTCAAAATCTGTCTGTCCGTCCGTCTGTCCATCCGTCCGTCACGTTTCTTGTAAGCACGATAACTCAAGAAAGAAAAATCCGATTGTACTGAAAGTAAGTTAGTGTTAGCTAGAGGAACAACCCTTTTTGAACGAAATCGATCAGTAAACAAAAATGTTATTAATGATTTAACTTTGAAAAAAAAATTGTTGTTTTCTATGTTTTTGTAATTGAATAGAAATCTGGTGAAATGATTTTTTCATTTTAATATTTAAATATTTATATATTTTACAAAAATACATTTCATAATGTATTATACAACTGTGAAAATATAATTTTAGCTCGTCTCTTATAATGTAAAAATTAACGTTTTTTACGTGTTAAGTGGTGGGGTAGTACTTACGCTTTTGACTCGGAATCTAAGGGTCCCGGGTTCGAAACCCAAATAGGGTATGGTTTTTTTTTTATTTTTACTTTATTTTACACTTAGTCTTTTACCAATTAAGTTCGTACTATAAAATTAAAAATGTCTAAAACTAACATTATTTACAAACAACTGCGAAGAGTATCCTATAGAATGTGTAAAAATTATATAAAAAGTTCAGTGAACAGGCGAAGAGTACGTTTTTAGCTTGTTTATGTTTCTAATTGTATATTATTTATGAAATTATTCAAATGCTAGATTTAACATATTTTCAAAATCAAAGTCGATTTCTTCATCAGCATCTACGTGAACATCGTCTTCCTTTATTTCAGGTACATCAGCTTTTTCACAGTTTATTCCCATACATTCTTTGCAAAAAATGGATTCATTCCCAATTTCCTGCAACCGCAGTTTCCTCTGCATCCTTTGGTGCATTTACAGGCTATTTTTTCCAGTAAAACTTGAGGTGCAGTAGGTTTATTTGTCAAAATTGATGATATATTCGTAATACTAACACAACTAAAATCAGATTCTCTCACATACAAAAAGTATCTGTTGCCTATAAAAGCTTAGACACACTAAATGTTATAACAGCATGAATATCTCATAGGTATCTTGATTACGTCTACAAGATATCATAATTTTAAGCAAATGTGCCAGTAAGCTGATTTTCTGATGCCGAAAATACGAAAAATGGATAAGGATAATAACGAGATAAAACAATACTTTAAGATGCAGGCCATTTAAACAAGAATGCTGCGAGTACATTCAATGTAGCAATATCTGTACTTAAAGTATTTGACAAATAAGTTATAGGCCGAAATTTAAAAATAAACGTAAAAATTAGAAAAAAGTTAATAAAAGTAACAATCTTCAAAACGCTGTATCTAGGTTTCCATTTGTCGTAGAGACTTTTACCAGCCACCATTTCAGCTTTCATTTTAATATAATAATGTCTATACCTAAATTCACTCATAAAAAAGTTACAGGACGCAATTTAAAAAAAAATAGTAAAAATTAACAAAAAAAGTTAAAAGTTGCAAACTTTGAAACGCTATATCTCGGTCACTATTAACCGTAAAATTTTTTACAAAATCTCATTTTAACGGGTAAAACGCCAGCTTTATTTTTTATGCAGCAATGTCTATGCCTAAATGTACCCGAAAAAAAATTACAGGCTAAAATAAAAAAATAAATAAAAAATTGAATTTTTTTGTTTTTTTTGTTTTGTTTTTTGGGCGTATTTTTGTAAAAAAAAAAATTTTGACTTTTGAAGGTTCCATTTCTATTGGAAATTTAATTCTCTACAACTTTTCTATTTACGTGTTTATCGGAAAAAATGCATAGTGTTCGAGCAAAACTCAAAAATGTGCAAAGTGAACCTTTTTACTTCTATCTCAAAAACGCATCCCTTTAAATGGTAACACTCCGCGGTTTTCTCATATTTTAGGGTCAATTGAACATAAGAAACAATAAAAACCCTTTACCGTTTTAGTTTCTTTCAACCCTCTTTTTTTGAACATAGCCTAAAAGCTGTAACAATATTTCTAAGTTTATTTTTATTAAGATTTCTCAAAACTGTTCTGCTCGTTTTCATATTTGTAATAAATTATCGAGCAAGTTTGATAACTAGTGAAAGAAAAGTGAGATTCCAACACCCTCGTGTGTAAATAGAAGAGGCAACATAATAATATAATTAAATAAGATATTTGGTAAATCCATCTTCTTGCCTATTATATTCTCAGGCACGTCATGGTAGTTAATTTATCTCCCATCTGAAACTCTATTATTTTTCAGGCAAAGCATAACCCTTAAGAGTATACGAAACACGTAAATAATTTATATCAGTCATTAGAAACATGGTTTTGTTTGGAAGAATATTATAATTAGGTATGAGGTAAATGAAAAAGCAAGAAAATGTAAATTCTTGGAATTGAGTCAAAATTTAAATACCAAAGATACAAATGTGCTACAGGTTTTAAATTCGATGCACTATTGAATCATGTTCTTAAAATAGTTAAATAATTAAAAAAAAAAAATAACTGCCTTTAACTACACATAATGTAGCAAATCCTTTTAACCACGCATAGAACAAGTTAAAATACGTAGATTTTCGAACAAACCCACCTCGAGAAATCATGACTGCTCCCTCCCTCTTGAAGGGTCTGCTATATTTTTTTCCTCAAAAACGACACGAGATAGAGAAATTATTTTGGCGCCATTCAATAGAGAATATAATTCTGCATAAGGCTCTCATTTTGTTTTTACTATTTTCTATTATGTAAGGTCCCACAGTAATAAAAGTGGAGGGAGCCTGCCACCAATAACACATGTTGGGCTATGAGTCTAAAACTGCCCAATAAATCAAAATTTTACACATTATAAAGAATAAAGATCATTTTCTGATATTTTTTCTACAATTGGTATATAATTTATATATGTTATTTATTTAAATAAGGCCGCTAGTGGCGTATAAAAATAACATTGCACAGGCAGTTACGTTAGAATTTTATTTTAATTTACTACTCTTATCATAAATTGCGAAAAATATGGACTGTGCCCTTTGAAAAATAATTTCACATTTTTTGTTTTACTATTTTTTTCTTGCGTAAAGCCGTTTAGCAAAAAATATGGGGAGAAAATTTCAGCTATTTTTAGCTGTCACCCAAGCGACCCAATGAATTAGACGGTTATTTGTGCTAAAGGGAATATTTAAATTAAAAATCAACTATTTAACAATAAAAATATTTATTGCAAATATAAAAGGTACTGGAGAGCAATCGACAAGTCGGTGGTCGGTAAATAAAATATGTGCTCGGATTACGGTGACAGAGATTACGGTGACAGAGATCAAACAGAATGTATAGAGAGACAGGCAGACAGACATATTTATGGTATACTAACAGTGGTAAATATATACGGTAACTTACAAAGATAAATCCAAAATTATTGGCAGAAGGCCACAATACATAAAAACTACTGTAAGTACCCCAAAAAGATAGATAACTAAATTATTATTTGGTCAACGTAGTTATTACCATATGAAGAGATTAAATGACATTTTACTAATAAATAAATTTTGATATTTTATATCATAAACAAATCTCTAAACGTAAATAAAGGTAATAACGTAGGAAATGAAATAGATAATAGCATTTTAAGCTACAAGATACATACAAAAAACATAATGTGCTCTGCACAGAAAATTTACAGGTAGTAAACAAGAAATCTTATTAACAGCACGACTAGGTAAGGCCAAGAAGAAAAAAATTACTAATAACAATAATTGACTAAATTTGCTAAATTGACACCCTATTCTTGGAAAGGAAACAAAAATTTATTTACCTGCCTAAGCTCAGTTAAGATGGAGTGGGTAAGTGGTTTCAGTTGCAACAGTCGCTTGGGTCGTACGGCCTGGGGTCGTCGACAAAGGAGCAGCAATGCTCCAGCTCTGCCACCGCAGTGCTGTTTTCCGACTGTTCCTCTCTACTGGGGTTCACGCTAGGATACGACGTCCAAAGACCACAGTAAAACTTGACTTCATAGAGGTGAAAGCTCTTGAGGTGCCAAGGGCAAACTGGGGCCTACTCAAGGGCAAACTTAAACTTCCAGGGTTACCAAGGGGGAGTTCTGGGGCATCAAATGCAGTTTTCAGGGTGCTAAAATACAGCGACAAAAATAGGACTTAATCCCTTGTTAAGGTGTAAAAGTGTTAGGTATTACGGTTGCCGCCAGTTCCTTCCAAAAAAACCAAATCTAACAGACCAAAATGGAGGGCTACGCCGGCACGAGATCCAAACTAAACTTGGTTTCGCCAGAGGTTTCTACGCCACTATTCCAACAAAATCAACCAACAATCAAACCGAAACCTCTGCGAAAAAGGCGGCGTTTTACAACTCCGTATTACCACTTATTCACCTTCACAAAATGTTAAAAACGCTTCGCCTTGGCCGACGTCCTTCACCTTCCCAGAACCAACAAACCCAAATCACACAAATTCTGAAATTCATCCTTCTTCCGTGCTGATCTCTTATTCGATGTGTTAATCTGTGAACAAGACCAAGTGGACCGCACTGTTAGGCAACCAGATATTCACCTCGTTCCGATTGCGTCCGGTAGACCGTCTGCCAGAGTTCTTAGTTGCGTTACAAAATATTCTGACAGAGTTTTCAGTTACGGAGACTCAACTGGCCGCAATAAGAGACGATACGTACACTCGCTTAAATGACGTAGTTTGTTAAAACAAACAATGAAATATCCGCACAAAACACAAGTCGTACCGTATAGGCGTCTTTGGTCACAATGTAAAAGGAAAGTTACAAGAACTTCGCCAGAGCCTGTTACCAGTTGCCGGTAAACACAACACTCAGCTGGGTTCTACAAGGCCTTACATACAAGAAAATGGTAAAAAACAAAATAAGGTCTTATGCAGAATTGTATGCTCTATCGAATGGCGTCAAAATCATTTCTCTATCTCGTACCATTTTTTAAAAAAAAAAAATATATATATATATATATATATATATATATATATATATATATATATATATATATATATATATATATGTGTAGGTATTGTAGGTATGCAAATAAACCCTCTGAGGGGGGCAGGGGGAGCAGACATGATTTATCGAGGTAGGTCTGTTCGAAAATATACTTATTTTAACTTGTTCTATGCATGATTAAAAGAATTTGCTTTTACTCAAAAGTGGAAGTATCAGATCCCTGAGTCACTAAGCTAACAGTAAAATACCCGCCGTTGTGACTTTTTAAGCTTTAAAAAACTAGTTGTATTTTTCGTAACGATCATCCATTTGAAATCATTTGAAATCATTTTTTCACAACAAATTAGTAGGTATTTTTAAAATTTAAAGAAAACTGCATGTGCATGATGGATGAATTGAGTTATGGCATATTCAATATTTTTGAACTTTAAATCGTCTTTTATGGTTGCTCCTCAAAAACTGTTGAGTCATGAACATGAACTTTTGTGATTGGTCCCAACCCATTGAGTAATGAAGTAGTACCCACGGCCGTGAGTAATGAGTCCTATTACCTGTTTAAAAACGTATCTAAAAATATTTTCATTAATAGAAGTGTGAGTTCTACACGTTTGTACTATTACTGTTGTGCTATGCATTAAGCTTGAGACAAGAGAAACTTCATTATCAAACGACACATATTTTGATTTTGTTCAACAGTCAAGTACAAATAATGTAATCGGCTGTTGGGCATTGGAGAATATCAATACGTAGTCTGTAATACACTTGGATCCTTTGCCATGGAAATCGAAAGAGATTAATTGAAACCGAACGAAACATACTCAGAGCCAACAGAGATTACAAAGGTGGCTAAAAAACAAGAGAGAATCAGTGAGTTGGCAAAGTGGGCTATATAGGGTAAAACTCCTGCGATGGTGTACAAATTAAAAGCGCGGTGTTCTTCTTTGATATAAAAAAATATGTAAATTTCCTCATGTTAAAAATATGTAAAGTATTCACCGCGTTAAAGCCCGATTAGTTCGGGAGCCAGCGACACTTTTAGTTGCTATATTTGTTTAAACTTCGTTTATCTTTTTTTCGATCATATTAATGTAACTTATCCGCAAAATAAACTCCTGCCACTTTGTTAGCGGGCACAGCATTTTAATTGTTTAAAAAAAGCAATTCCATACGTGTTTAAAGCTGAAATTCTTTATGATCTTTGTTGACATTACACTGTGAAGGAAAATTATTTCCTGTTACTTTCATTGTAGATCGGCGTGCTCCTATCATTATCATAAATATGTTATTAAAATAAAGTCAGTTGACAGAAATGTTTGAAGCTGAAAATTTTTTTGCAAGTAGTTAGTGCAAAGTGAAAACAGGTTGACAAAGACCGAGCACTCGACAATAAATCGCATCAAATGGAAGGTATTCGAAGACAACAGAAATAAAGCAAAGTCCACAATTTTTACCACTTAAACTATTTACAATTTATGTACTAAAGAATTTCATAAACAAACTCAGGTCAGGTAACTTAAAAATAAGTCAATAAACAATTCTTTCTAGCAAATATACATATGAACCTAGTCAGGGGCATACCATCAGGGCAACAGTACACCATGCCAAATTAAATCAATTTAAAAATACAATAAAAAGTTGGATAAAATTGGTGTCCATTAGTTTGGTTTCAGTGCCATTAAAATTTAAGAAACCTCATGCATGCTATAAAAACATACTGATTGTTTATACCTCTGGAACGGTCTGGTAAAGCTAAGGAAGTTTATTAAAAAGTTTAGGACCGTAACAGTAACAAGCAAAAAGTAAGCAAAAAATATTAACTCTCCAGAAAGCACAAAAATAATGTTCCGTACTACAGAACGTATGAACGAAGACACATTAGCTACTGGTACAAAAAATTGACGGCGATGGGAACTGTCGATAGGGAGCACTAAACCATCAGTTAGAAGGAGAAAACATAACAACCCGTCTTTTACCAACCTCTTTTTAGGTGCCAACACTTAAGCTAAATACAAAGTGTAAAATATATAATTTTAAGTGCCAAGTGAGTGAGAAGTGTTTGAAAAATAATACATATCTCGGAACGTGCGATTAGCGATTTTGTGAGTAGTGATTAATTTCGTACATAATCCAGAGCTAGATCTTTGGTGTAATGCAATAAAACAAATCAAAAAGGGAAACCAATAGGAGGGAAGAGAAAATCACAGATAAGTGTTGTTAATCTTTAACTTTTTATTTGCATCTACTTTAATAAGAGCATGATTTGTGGTATTGTATATTTTTTTGCGTATTGAGGGAAAAAATTCTGCATAGAGTGGTACAATAATCAAATACGTTGCTCTTGGAAGGTGGTCATAATTAGTAGATATGCTTCTAGAGGGCAGAATATTTACTAGTGAAATATTTTGTCGAACTCCTCTATATGTTTCCTTAAATATATAAGGAATACGAAACCAGACTGCAACCAACAGCTATTCTCCGGACTAATGCCCCGCCGAACGCTGAATTACGAGTTACAAGCCTGGCCGCGTTAAGTAGATGGAGCCTGTCATTTTTGTTGCATGTCGTGGTTTTATAAATCTCGTCATGTACCAAGAGTGAACAAATGCCTCGTTACAGCCGTCTCAGACCTACCTTGCACTGACGAGAGCCAATAGCTCGAAACTGCAGTCTGCAAGTGGTATGGGGTGGCTGGCACGAGAGCTTCTTTGAATGGGAATAAGTCTTTCGGCTGGTGTCTATTACAATCGAAACTTAGCGTTTTGTGGCAATACATAGTTATTGTACTTAACGCGGCCAGGCTTGTAACTCGTAATTCAGCGCTCGGCGGGGCATTAGTCCGGAGAATAGCTGTTGGTTGCAGTCTGGTTTCGTATTCCTTATATATTTAAGGAAACATATAGAGGAGTTCGACAAAATATTTCACTAGTAAATATTCTGCCCTCTAGAAGCATATCTACTAACTGTGCCCATGTCAGGGCTACTGCTGCTTCGATTGTAATGGATATCAGCCGCTAGATGGAGCCTGTCATTTTTGTTGCATGTCGTGGTTTTATAAATCTCGTCATGTACCAAGAGTGAACAAATGCCTCGTTACAGCCGTCTCAGACCTACCTTGTACTGACGAGAGCCAATAGCTCGAAACTGCAGTCTGCAAGTGGTATGGGCTGGCTGGCATGAGAGCTTCTTTGAATGGGAATAAGTCTTTCGGCTGGTGTCTATTACAATCGAAACTTAGCGTTTTGTGGCAATACATAGTTATTGTACTTAACGCGGCCAGGCTTGTAACTCGTAATTCAGCGCTCGGCGGGGCATTAGTCCGGAGAATAGCTGTTGGTTGCAGTCTGGTTTCGTATTCCTTATATATTTAAGGAAACATATAGAGGAGTTCGACAAAATATTTCACTAGTAAAAAAAAAAAAAAAAAAAAAAAAAGGTGGTCATAATGTTTTCTTAGGTGAGGGTTTTTTCAGGTCAAAATTGCGCTCGTTATTGGGTGAAGGGTTCTACATTGAATTCTGCACTAAAGATGGGGAGACCAGGTTGCACGTGGAAGGCGGCAACCGAGGGGACCGTGAACAAGCTGAGAAGGGACCAAGCGTGCTGGGAGAGAGGGGCGAGAGGAAAGAATGAATTCCACAAGGAGGTCGCAGCGATATATGCTCCTCCAGAACCATAAAACGAGGAACCAGAGGAAGATTTCTAGAAGCTGAGATACAAAGGGAGGAGCGCAGGCACTCCACATCGTGACACAGTGCGGCCGCGCATTTCGGTACCTGCAGATGTGTACTCTGCTAGAGCCGGAAACGGAGTAATCAGGAGACCCAGAAGGAGAGGAGGAAAATTTGTAGAAGCGGAGACAAAGGGATGGAGAAACATAAACACTGAATATCGCGAGCACGGTGCGGCAACGCATTTCACAAGCACTTGAACTGCCCATCCCCCACTCCTGTACCATGCGTCGTGTGGCTCTCGCTGCTGACAGCAGGCATGTCCCAGATCTGACCCAGCATCGGAAGCCGAGGAATCGGAAGACTTGGAGAAGGAATACTCGAGGAAGCAGAACCACAAAAAGAGGAGCATAAACACTCCATATCACGACACAACGCGGTAACGTGTTTCACAGGAAGACTCAGATGAGGCAGGAGTTCAGAACCAAAAACACAAAAAAGGGAGCTTAAATGCTCCCTCAAGTCACAATGTGGTAACGCATCTCACAAATACCTACACCTCCCATCTCACATTACTTTACCATACACCATGTGGCTCTCGCTGCTAGCAACAAGTAGTTTATTGCTTGAAATTGTTAGAAAACTTATGCTGCCGGTCATTCGAAGTAACATGGCTTTGCAGGAGCAAAAAAAGTCCTGTCAGGTGTTGATCCGCTGGTGTGCCTGCAGGAGTCGATTTTGTGAAAGCAGCCTAAATATAACACAAAAAATAAGCAAATATTTCAAAAAACGTTTATTTCGTTTATTAAGATAATTTCATGGACTAGTCTATGAGCAAATATACATCCATGGGATTTTGTATGATACAGGTATGAGTCTGGTATCAATTTATTCGTCAAAAAACATAGATTGCGAATTGAGATGAAAAATGGTCAGATATTTCCCTTTCTGAGGAAAAGTAAATATTTTTTTCTAATTTTGACATATAAAATGACACTTTTCAAAATTGATATAAATGTCAAAACGTCCAACTTTTCATAACCGGTTATGAAAAATTTAATTTTACCTAACTGGTGAGGAAAATTTCATTATATCATCAATTAAGAAAAATAAACAACTGTTAAAAAAAAAGAAACAATGTTCATTCAACACAAAATTAAATACTGAGTCCATAATGTGGAAGATTTTAAATTCTTCTTTCCTTCAAAATATGCTAACAAAACTTTTTCATTAACACGATTTACCTTATGCCATCAAATTAGGATTTCAAATAATATTATAACTTGGCTAAATAACGTTTGTCAATTTTGACATTATAATTATAATGTGAAATAATAACAGCAAAGGTACATACATATATACGGATTTCTACGGCTGTCGCCGTCTCTCCGTCCCCAGTTTCTAAGTTTTTCTTTCATGACTCATTTCCTCGTTTAAGTTCCTTGATCTCATTGCATCATCCACGTCATTCCTCCAGCTTCTTCTAGGTCTTCCCCTCTTTCTTTTTTCTGGCGGAGTCCATTCTAGTATTTTTCTTGGCCACCTATGTTGCCCCATTCTTTTTGTATGTCCGAACCATATCAACTGTTTCTTTTCGACCTCATCTATAATATCTTTTTCTATGCCAGAATTTTGCCTGATTATTTCATTTCTGATTCTTTCTGTTCTGGATATCCTACAACTTCTTAAATAGTCCATTTTTGTGGCCAACATTTTGCTTCGGTTTGCTTTGTTTAAATCCCACACTTCCGCTCCATACATAATTACACTTTGTACGATACTTTTGTAGATGCGTAGCTTGGTGTCTTTCCTTATATTTGTTTCTCACAGTGTTGAGTTTAACGCTCCAATAGCTTTCCTACCTTTATTGATGCTTTCTCTCACTTCATCATTGCTATTTTCCTGCTTATTAAAGATTACTCCTAAATACTTGCACAATTGCACTCCCCTAATCACACTGTTTTCTAGTTCCAGATCATTACATTCGCCATAGCCGGCTGCTAAATATTCATACTTGTTTAAATTTATTGTAAGTCCCGCTCGTTCATACTCTTCTTTTAGCGTTCTTGTCATGTAGCTCAGATCTTGTTCGTCCTCCGCTATCACTACCTGGTCATCTGCAAAAAAGAGGCTGTAAAGTGTGTCGTCTCCTACGTTTTTTCTTATCCACCTTTGTAGAGATCAATAACAGCAAAGGTAACTATGAAAAAGACTATTTAATTTTTAAGATCTTTAAATACACCTATTTCATTTCTGTTTAAAGGGTTGTAGATTACAGATTGTTTAAGGCCCTGAGTTGGCCTTTCTTCACCTCGATCTAAAAGACCTTTTGTGAATTACCCTACAACTATTTGTTGCCCAGGATTCCAAGACTGATTACAAAGCTTGTGATTTTCCTGTGAGCTAATTTTCCTATATCTTCAGGCATTAATTCCGCCTGTTCTAGGTACTTTATCCTAATGCGGATTAGTACTTTGCATTCACAAAGTATTTGTTTCGCAGTCTCAGTTGCAGATTCACAGTGTCTGCATTTGTCATCTCTGCCATGTCCATGTTCGTGAGATGGTATCTCGAGGGGTAATGGCCAGTTAGAAGGCCTGTGATCAGCCTTGAGTCGGACTTTTTGAGTTCGAGAAGTCTTGAGGCATTCTTTGTCGAATGGATTATAAACCTTTTCCCTTGTCTTTGTCCTAGAATATTCCCCCAGTAGGACTTCTTTTGATCTTTTCCCCATTTTTGGACATCCCCGTTATGTGTCCCTTAGATAAGCCACAGAACGGTTTGGGTCCGAAATATGGGGCTTGAACCTCTTTTCTTGCGAGGCTGTCAGCTAATTGATTGCCTTCGATTCCCTCATGCCCTGACACCCACATCATGGTAACCTTGTTGTTTTTCCCTAGTTGTTTCAGGGATTGTCTGCATTCCCAGGCAATTTTAGACTCGAAGATATAGGACCTGATAGCCTTTAGTGCTGCCTGGTTATCTGAAAGTATATAGATCTTTGCCCTTCGAGTGCCTCTGTTAAGACAATCCTGGGCACACAGATCTGTAGCTTTCTGCCTGGAAGATGGGTGTTACCAAGAGCTTTAGATAGCCTGCATTTAGGCCCTGCTACGCCCAAGAGTTTTTAGACGTTTAAAATTAGAAAAAATCTTGTATGTAACACGTTCGAAAAAAATTTTTGTGTAATTCGTGTTATTTTGCGGGATCTCGCTCGCTCGTCCCGCAAACATCCGCTCATTAAACAAAATGAAGTCTTTCGTTTAGTTTGCATAAATAGCTATTACACAAGCAAGGGGTTAGTTATAATAAAGAGGTAGAGACTTCCCTGTGATGTCACATTTTTATAATTCATATATTATACAATAATATCCTTATGTAAAATTTTATTTACTTCCCTTTTTGCATATGCAACTTGCATAAATTCCCAAGAAGCTAAAAATTTACATGAACGTTAGGGATACCATTATAATGAAGTTGTGAAAAGCCCCCATTGATCCGGTGTGTGCAAAAAATTTTATGCGAGGTCAAAGTTCGCAAAAATGTGTTTTTTGGATTTTTTAGCGAAACGGTTAGTTTTATGATGAAAATAGCTTAGACAAAAATTGTAGATCTCTCAATTCTCTAAAATGGCCTTTATACTTTTTTTCCTAAAATTCACCTTTTTTGAGAAAAAGCCATTCTAAAGTTATATTCTCCATAATATGCACACGTTTCCATGCCACCTATGAGGTAGTGTACTTGGCGCGTCTTTTTCAATGTGGTTTCCCCGGTAGGCCTACTCCACGGTCTTTTTATTGAAGTTTAATATAATATTAGGTCTTCTTATTCAACTTCTTCTTCTTCTTCTCTTCCTCCACCTTCTTTTTCTTCTTCATCTTCATCTTTCTGAGTTGACGTAAATTGTTCAAACAGCGATACATCAGTTGTTTCGTCGTTGATGTAAGGATCATCTTTTGTTGGAGATTCAGTATTTGAATACGACTGGCCTTGACAGCTGGTGCATGCCGGTGAACAAAGTAAGCCTACTTTTTTGCAACCGCATTTCGAATTACACCCCCTTTTGCAGTTGCAAAAAATAATATTAAGGAGCTTTTCTGGTGCCGGTGGAAGTAGAGTTGAATTGGTTCCAATACATTATTAATTAGCTTCCAATCCCATTCTTCTGTGTCCAGTTGATTACCAAGCCACACTTGAACCTGGTAATATACTCGATAAAAATGTTGATGAGCAGAAGCCGAGGTTGGAGGACAACAAGCTAATTGAACCCTTTTTTTATTAGGTGTATGTTTTGCAAAAGATACGTAACGTAACTTATCTATTGAAGTAATTTTTTTTGGAGCTCCATATACAGAAAGAAGAAAGCGAATTCCGTTGGTGATTAGAGTTTCTGGAGCAGAGTTCATATCTTCAAAAGCTTTTGCACATGTAACTAAATCTTGTTTTTCAAACAATTTGAAAACTGTTGTTTTACCCCTCCGGAACATTGCTGATGTTGTATCACAGCCAGTCATAGCATGTAAAAATAGAATATGATTTTTACATTTAGGATAAGCCGATAAACTCATATATGAAAATATTTCCGATGGTTCTTGAGCCCTGCCTGGTTTTAAAAATAAATGGATTTTCAATTGGAGTTCGAGCGGTAAGTAATACCAACAGATCAACATCTTCACTAACAACAACATTGACATCAATTGGATTGAATTGATTTATTGTAGTTTCTATAATGAGTACATCAGCGTCATTGTCAGCTTGCTTGACTAAAATATGTTCAGTGGTAAATTTTTCTTTTAGCATTGTAATCAACCGAGACTTATTATGACTGTTTGACAGAAATTGTTGTTGACTAGTTGGGACTGTCATAAATTGGTCAAAGAGAATAACAGAAGATGCCGATGTTTTTGCCACACGGCGACGTTGTTCCGCGGTTGATTACAAACGAAGCAAATTTGCGACATTTTTTAAAAACTGAATACAGCACAAACTTTAGTTAAGAATATTTGCAATAACCACGTGTTTTCACTACGAGGGAACGGTTAAGACTAACGGTATTTCGTTGGGACCTTAGAAAAAAGAGCAGGTAGACGGATACTGCCACGTTCACAATTGAACAGCAGACAGATGTTGCTCAAGGCCACGTGGTCACATAAAATTAGGGACTGCGTTTCTTTTCATCTCATATTCTTAGAATTATCATTCAATATTAATGTATAAGTCACGCAGACTAATAGTTTTACTTATATTATACGTCCATAATGTACGTACACAGGCAGCGTAGTCATGCATATTATGGAGAATATAACTTTAGAATGGCTTTTTCTCTAAAAAGGTGAATTTTAGGAAAAAAAAAGTGTAAGGACCATTTTTGTAGAGAATTGAAAGATCTACAATTTTCGTTAAAGCTATTTTTATCATAAAACTAACCGTTTCGCTAAAAAATCCAAAAAACCCATTTTTCGCATAAAATTTTTTGCACACACGGGATCAATGGGGACTTTTCACAACTCCATTATAATGGTATCCCTAACGTTCATGTAAATTTTCAGCTTCTTGAGAATTTATGCAAGGGTGAATGTCTATTTTGACCGGAGTATTATTAAAGTTTCATATACAATAATTTCCACATACTGAAGTGCAAATATGGTATCCAATTTTTTTTCGTTGTGAGAGTTGAACAGAAAATCTAGGTGTATAATTTTAAGGTTTATAAACACCCTACTATAGATGCGCAGTAGTATAGTTGCGCAGTGACTTGCCTCGAGTACCATTAATACACAGTAGGTTACTGCGAGTAGTACGGATGCGCAGTAGGTTTCCTCGAATATTTTGGATGTGCAGTGGCTTTTCTCGAGTACTATAGATGCGCAGTAGGTTACCTCAAATCGTATGGATGCACAGTGGATTTCCTCGAGTAAAATGGATGCGCAGTGGCTTTCCTCGAGTAAATTGGATGCTCAGTGGGTTACGTATGGATGCGTAGTAGGTAGAAAATGTTTGAAGTAGAAGCTTTACCTCTATCGGATAATCCATGGCCCATAATGGTTTTTTTATATCTTTGTTATGTCATTTTCTGCGTATTATTTCCACATCAAGTGGAAATTTTTGAAAATTTTCATTGTTCAAATGGGGTGAAGAAATATTGTGATTTAGTGTGTGTACAAGAACCAGCCAACAAGAAGTTTTTTCACTTCATTCACCCCCACCCCCAGTTTCTGAGGTACACGGTTTCAAATATTATATTATTAAAGTTCCATAAACAATTATTTCCACATAGTAGAGTGCAAATATAGTATTTTCTTTGTAAGAGACTTGGATAGGAAGTCCGAATGTGGAAGTATTTTCGTTTAGTTGTAATTTACACTTAAGGATTGGATATTGGGGAGTGAGAGGGAAATATGCTTTTATTTTCGGTTTATTATAAATATTTAGAAAACCGGACATAGTATAATCTTTAAAACTGTTTTAAGTACTTGCTATTGTTCGAACGAATACAACTATATATTTTTTTTATTTTAAATTTCTGTTGTACCTACTTGAATGTTGTAGCTTGTCAATGAAAATAGTCCCTAATTTCGTAATTAGAGCATGGCATTTAACTATAAACAAAATTTATGACAAAAACTGTATATGGTTGTATTTCTTGGAGCAATGGGAAATACCTGAAACTATTTTCAAGATTATACCATTTATGGTTTTTAAAATGTATATAATAAACCAAAAATAAACGCATATTTCCCTTTCACACTGCAAAATCCTTAAGCCGTAATCACAGCTTAATGTTTGAAGTTTATGCAGCAGTTGAATGAGCTCATCCTCGCTTGCTGCCACTAAAATTATGTGCAAAACTATAATCTGATTAGGTATATATATATATAAAAATATAAAATTCACTTTTTACAAAATATTTTATTTCTGATTGTCACAAAAATTAATTAAAAATAATTGTAAGGTGTTAGATAATTACAGGAAGGAGTTTTAGGTAACATTTTTACATTATTTCGAAATTGGTTTTACTTTTACCAAACTCTTAAAATAATCAGTGAGAATACTAACAAAGCACGAATTGTCTATAGAACACATATTAATTGCTAGCTTCGAAGTATATCGCTATTAATATTACTATTAAAATGACATGGGTCAGAGATTAAAATCCCTCATTAGTAGATGCATGAAATATTTGTCATAGTTGAAAAGACGAAATAAAAATGATGAACTCTGTTGCCGTGCATTTGGGAATTTCAATATGTGCATTGTGGTAGACTTAGATCCTTTGTTGTGGAAAACAAATGGAAGTAATTGAATTCGAACGAAATACAGTCGGTACTAACATAAATTACAAAGGTAAACCAAACATAATGAGATTCTTGGAACAATCAAAATATAGTCCGTATAATTACTTAAAATGAAATATTGTGAACTCTCACACGGTTTCCATTGCTCATCGAATTTTTATTATTTCCATATGTACTTTTTATGAACCAGAAACAAATATCATTATGCAGTGCTTTCCACTCCAATAGTCAAGAATTGAAATTGTATACCGGATGTATAATACAACCGCTGAGCATACTTCTGTGTATCATTCATTTATCAGAGATTAAGCCATTTGCATATTGTTGGTAATTGTCCAGTGATTAAAGAAATTGGGTGTGTCTGTGCGAGCGGCCAATTTGGAAAATCGACGCCATCTTTGATTCTTATTGAAAATGCACTGTATAGGCATATAAAGTGTCATTTTATATGTTTTTTAGGCTGAACGCATTCTCGGTAGTATAAATACTGAAAAGTTGTTACTAACCATTATTTAGTAAGGCAGATCCAAATCAGCATCTTTTATTTGTATATTAAACAGATTTACAGTGTTTTATAAAATACAAAGTAACATAAAATGAATAAGTCAATGACATCAATAGTTTTAAGTATATGACATGACTAATATATAACAAAAGACAATATATATCTATAATTTTAAACAACAGACATAATAATTTACGTTGCAATATTAGAATACTTATTACGACAATCAATAATGGATACACTCCTGCAATGACAATAAATGCAACAAGATATTCCATTTGAAAAACATAAACATGAATCTCTTGCACACTTTAGACATGAGCAACTAGGCACAAGTTCGTTGGTGGTAGGAAACAGTGAATTTGTACGTGAGGGCTGTAGACAATCACCTACATCTTCGTAACCAAACTGTATAGAATCAAGTTGCGTGATGTCATCAATTAAACATGTTATATGTAAATGTGTGTTGTAGTAAGCCCTTAAAATGTCTGATTATTTGAAAACAGTCTTGAAGTTTAACTTTGTTGGAACCAGAAGACCAAAATTTGTCATCTTATATAGGAATAGGTGTTGTATTTTAAATGGAGTGAAGGTTGATTTATCCACATGTGCCACGACTCGAAAATCTTTGGCGACTAATCGAAGTAAGAATCACATATGAAGTCAATTTTTGCTGCTGTATTTGTTATAATATTTTTCACATATGAACAGACAGAAATCTCCAAATGTTTTCAAATCTTTCAGAGAAATCTCTCTAGCCGAGCTATGAAATCCACAACATAACAATTTGCAAGATTTGATAAATTTGCTGCACTGCCATCTGTTTCGATTAATAGCTTTTCAAGTTCTGACAGTGTACTCTTGTTTGTCTTTGAAAGAACCCTTTTTCTTCGAAAAGAAAAAAATTGTCAACGATCTCATATTTTAACGGTTTATTAATATCTTTCTATCTTTCTATCTAGCTAGTTGAATAGTGCGTTGAGCCATAGCTTGTTATTTTTAGGTGTCTCAGTTTTTACAGTCTGTTTCTCTGTGAGGATGCTATTATTAGGTGGTAAATTCGTCCTATGGATGGTATCTGAAATATTAGCTTACGGTATCAGTTTTATACATTTCAGTGTTTGTTAAAATGTTTTTTTAATGTCCTCAACATGTTCAGCACCCTTAAAAACATGTAAAATGACATCTCACATCCATGTGCAATGCATTTTCAATAAGCTTCAAAGATGGCGTCCATTTTCCAAAATTGTCACTCGCACAGACCATCAAACATTTTTTTTTCAATTTCTACACGATTACCAACAATACCCAAATGGGTGAATCTCCGGTAAATGAATGACATACAGAAGCATTCTCAGCAAATGGACTAGTAACACGAACATTGTATACCCTAACTTTTTCTTTATTTTGCAGATAAACTATTATAGACTGGCGGTACATGACCAGTCAGGTGCAACATTTTTAAAATGCATGCCAATCATATATATGAATGGAATTACCGTGAATATACCAGAAACGCAAATTTTAGGCAGTCGTCGCGTGCAGAAGGCTGTGCAAATCGATTTTTTTTGTTTATTTTTTTTTGTGTTTTTTTTTAATTTAAAGTGGATGCGAAGAGTGCCAAACGAAAAGCCTTTAAAAAAATCCAAAATCAAGAATTACGATTTAATGTGCACATCAACGTGTGTTTTGCGCGCGTAAACTGCATGCCAATGAATTTTCGTTGGATTCTTTTTCACGGCTTTTCGTTTGGCACTATTGGCATCCATTTTAAAATTAAAAAAAAACACAAAAAAAATCGATTTGCACACCCTTCTGCACGCGACGACTGCCTAAAATTTGCATTTCTGGCATATTCACGGTAATTTTATTCATATATATGATTGGCATGCATTTTAAAAACGTTGCACCTGACTGGTCATGTACCGCCAGTCTATTATTGAAACTTGGTACTGTCGCGAGGAAAAATAAATAGGACAAATATTTTTTTCTAATGCAAATCTGTCTCTACTTGCACACTTGCAATGAATTTTGACAAATAACTGACAATGTCACAAAAATTAAAGTTAGATGTAGACAACTAGATTTTAGCAAAAATACGTTATAAAACTTGTCCCATTTTTTTGCGCACGAGAGTACATCGTCTGTACTTGTTAAACGTCACTTTTTAACGCATTAATTATTTTTTCTTTACTTCCGCACAGTGGTCAATTTTCCAATTTAGGAGGAAAATTTAGTGAAATAAAAACTGCCAAAAATTAATATACATATCCATTAGGAGGGTGGCCCTCATTTTTCAAATTTAGATTTTTTTTATATGGAATGGTTTCATTCCTTACAAAAATACTATGTGTAAAATTTTAGCCCGATCGTATTACGTTAAGGGATGCCCTTTTTAGACAATAGAATTTTTATGGGTTTAATGCGCCCTCAGGTTGAATCGATTTTTTTATCAATAATTCCTTTTACAAAAAATAACAAAATAACAATGAATACCATATATTTTATTGAAAAAAACACATCAATCTCTTGCATATTGCTTGGACAAAGTTTCTTTTTTTAAGTCGGGGAATCGTTTCCTATAATTAGACACTACTTGGAGCACATACTGTTTTTGCTTGTCGTCTTTTTTCAATAAACTATTATAATCGCGAATAATTTACCACCTCGTTCCGCCACATCATTGACGACTTTCAGTTTTTTTTTAAATCATAACATTTGAAATAACTTTTGCTTGTACTCCATAGAGAGGACTCTAATTCCAGAAATTGTTGATCTAAATGAAACCTCGTAAAAAACCTCTAGTTGTCATAGAAACAAAATCTTTTAGATTACTATCAATCAAAAAAAATGTTGTTACATCAAACTCAGCTGATACCGTTTTGTGTTATTACTGCTGTCTTCATCTTCACTGGATCGCCTCGCTAAAGCTTCGACCAATTTAATTTTTGTTTCTTGTGAAAATCTTGAGTCAAAGAAAGATAAGGGAGCTGTCTATGAAGCAAGGTACCATAAGCTATTTTTAAATTTGTTGAATGTTGCTCGCGACAAGCCTGGATTCGTCTATTTATATTCATGAAGTTTTATTAAAAACACACATCTTAGTATGGAGCTAAAGTTACCATTGGTGTTAAGAACCAAGTTCCAAAGTAAACTTTAATAATAAAAATGGAAATATCTGATATAATTTTTCTTTCTGAAGCCGTTAAATGGAATTCGTCTCGAAACAAAAAAAGTATAAATGGCTCTTGCTATCCATCAGGCAAGGTGCATCGCTTCTGAAGCACAAAAAGATATCTCGCGGAGGAACTTCTCCCAACACTATGAATGCTAATTCCAGAAACTCCCTATAATCTTCTTGGAGTTGACGTTCTGAATCTTCGAGAGTACGCCGCATGCCGTATAAAGTGGGAAATTTCACCTGTATTTTGTAGGTGGTCGTCTTCAAGCCCAGACTTGAAATATCCTTGATTAATTTGGGGCCATTTCTGTTGAAACTTGGAACCAATGGACCGCTTATTACTCCAAATTTTTTCTCGAACGCCGTTCTAAGGACCAACTGATAAATGTGGTGTTGGCAAGTCAGATACAGGAGGTCTCCTTCCAGGAACTGTTCTAGCAGAACACAGATGCCATTGAAAACTCCTGTATTTGTAGCTGTGGTATTGAAACATATAGCTTGCGTAATATCCTAAAGACACCAATCGCGAAGGATTTCGTAAACTGACATTGCTTGTGTCCTTCCGGTTCCGAACTCTAATGCAGGGATTCCCAATAGTTGTTCTCTAGCTTCACTTGTGACGACCACAGGAAGTCTATCTACAGTTTCCTTTCCGGTTAATGATGGGAGTAATTTCCCACTTCAGTGAATAACGGCAGATTTCAGTTCACATTCTTTAAATGCTGCTTTTAGATTCTCGGCTCGTTCTTTGCGTAAGTGCCTCCTGTAACGCAAAATCGAGATTCTGTTAAGTACAATGTCAATTAAGTTTTCTCCAAGAGCTTCTCCAATGGTGAAAATCGGCCTAACGACTTCTCTATTGCTGATTTTGCACTTATCCAATACTGCTACTAACTTTGGTGTTAAAATTTGCCCGCATGCTCTCTTTATTCTTGACGGTCCAGGTTCCGCCATGGGTTCCTTCTCGGGTTGAGAATACACAGGTCTTTCTGGAACTTCCAGGTCAGGATCATCCAATTCCATAGCCGAAGTGAAGGGACTGGCGTACTTTTGCCGCTACTAGACGATCTTTGCTGCTCTACCGTTTTTAATAGAAAATGCGTTAATTAAATCCGTAATAATAAAGGTTTTTTAATATGACCGTGCTAGAACGCGCTAAATACAGTAACATCATAATTAATTTGGTTACGTAATTTGCAAAAAAGTTAATTTTCACCAAAAATAGTTGCATAAGTATTTATTACGTACTATTTACTGTTTTTTCTATATCTGCTTTACTCCGTTCACTTCTTAGCAAGGCTTACCGTTGTCGTTCTTTAATAGAAGAAGAGTTGAGTTTTGGCATTCAGTTTATTACTACTGGTATACGTTTAGACAAATTGTTTTTTGTGCACAATCTTGTAATATCGTATTCCTTCATTGTTAGTACATGTCTTTAATTATATAAAAAATGTTCCGTGGCATCTCACTATTGCGTAGAATTTTATAACGAATTGATTTTGTTTAAGTCGCATTTATGCATTTATATTTGAGTTTTAAAGAAGTTTCACGAAGTTTCATTGTAATTTCTGTCCAATAAGGGCGATTTGTCGGCATGGACTGCTCTGCAGAAGGGTATATTTTCAAAAAACTTAGCTCGCTTTCTCTGAACCTGACAAAAATATGCTCTTCTACTAATAAAAAGTCGTTGAAATAACCAATATTTTAAAATAAAAGTGTACAAAAATGGCCGTAAAATGTAAAGTTTTGTTCAACTTTTAATTTGCTCTTAGCTACAATGAAACAAAACTTCTCAAATTTTTCAACGAATTTTTCATGTTGCGTTTTTTATAACACCAATATATATCCATTAAGTGTCTAGACTCCAGCGTAACCCTACCCGCAAATGTTTTTTGCTAAAGAAAGCAAAGTAATGAATTTCCAATTGATTTTCAGATCAACAAGATTTTTTTTGTTAACTTTCTGACAGGAGCTTGGATCAGTAAAATGGCTGTATTAATTTCTGAAGTAAATATATATACTAGCAACGTAATACTCTCAAGATATCAATAGAATTCCGAGATCTAAATATATCCTCTTACCTTCACTTTGACATAATTTACTTGAACATTTTAATTTCGTTAATAGTGGAGTCGATATGGGCCTAAAAACAGCAAAACCTCGAAAGCCGGCGAACAAGACTGAAATCGTCGGAAACTTTTTGCAATTTATTTTTTTATACTAAAAACTACAAAGTTTATCTGTTCAGCCTGTACGATCATTGTGTTTTGCAAAAAAACATTATTTTGGGTATTAGCCGATAGATTTCAGATAACCCATTCGTTCCTTTCATATACTTTTGGTCCAAGTCTGATTACGTTAGTATATGACCAAGAAATTCCCCCTAAGAAACATCTTGTCATCTAACATTCAGTATGAAAAGCAAGAAAATAACCATCCTTTCTATACCGGGTGTCAACAGAATCATTAGACATTGTTTCTAGAGTTTTCAAGATATAAATCTTAAATTTGGCAGAGGTGATAAAAGCGGCAAATTTTTCGTAATTTGACACTTTCCATCATTTCCTCTTTCTCCAATTTTGAAATTTTAAATGGAACACCCTATATATTTTTACATTTTTGGATTCCGAAGACGAATTTAATAACGACTGCCTAGTTTTTAAAAAAAATTGAGATTACTTAATTTTTTTAGGGCCATTTTTATTTTTGCATCTAGAGTACAGTAAATACACTCAAATCAATCAAATGGACCGAAACAATAAGAGAAAAATTTAAACGTGAGATTTTTAGAATTGGTTTAGTAGCTACGACAAACCAAAGTTTCCAAAATCACTAATTTATAACGTTCAACTTTTTCAAATGGCAACATCTTTTCATTGATTTTGTCGACAAAACAACGCTGCAACTGGGACTTAACATCGTCGTATACAACAAATTGTTGTCTATTAATTAAGCAGGTAAAAAAGAGTCTGCTTTCCTCAGTAAAGCCACAATAATTCAATTTATGGATGTATTCATCCATAAATGGGACACGCAATCAAATGCCTTATTGGGATCTAAAAATTGAGAAGAGTTATATTTTCCATCCTTGAATCCATTGCTTATCTTACATGTTAATTTGTCAATAGCTAGTGTAGTAGAAAATTTGTTTCGGCGAAGTATGCAATGGCAAGATCAACATCTTACCAGTTGATCAAAATATGACGTGACAAATGTGACAAGAATATGACGAAATGGACAGTCTAGCTAATGATCATACGTGCTTGCATCAGTTATTTTGCAGGTCTTTTCGTCAACATTTAAACCCACAGCGACCCTATTGCAAAATAAAAAAATGCTGACAAATGCAGTCTTTAAATTCTTTAATATTAAAAAATAAAACATCTACCTGCAAATTTCGGCTTTCTAGGTCTTATGGTTTTCGATGTATTTTTAGGCAGACTTCGGGCACGCAGCTGCCGCGGGCTTGATTTAGAAGTGACAAAAGAGTGATGCTATGCTCACAACAGGTCAAAAGTTGGTACTCGTACCGGGCGTATCTCATCTTTCATAAGATCATGAACTCATTATAATGCTGTCATTTAAATCAAAGCTAGCCAACAAATCAGATTATCGAGTAGCGCCAGGCAGATAAATACCCTCAGCTTTAAAGAATCATACCTACCATACTTGAATTCATCCCAAATTAAATATTATATCATAGATTCCAAGCAATACTTAGGATATTGTAATTTTAGCCTCACAAAAGCATTAAACAAAAGATAAACTGTGGAAATGTCCATAAGATGCTTTGAATTTCTCATAGTAAACTCTAATTCTTGGTAGGCATTAGCAATAATGTTATTTATATGGTAAATCTAGCGCACCATAGACGGCGCACTAAACTGTTCTGACTTTTAAGTCTGGTTATTCATCTACACTTTTCAGTGCAGCAAAGCATAGCACTGAAAGTGTTAGGATCTGGTTGAAACCCATGGCATAGCCATTCACCTTCCCAGGCTCATCAGTGCCACATGATAGAGAAAGAACGAAAATGCAAACGCTTCAACCAATACACCATAAATTTCTTGTGGAGGGTAACCACTAGGCATTAATGGGCTTCCAATAAGTCTTAACACTTTCAATTCTATGATTTGCTGCACTGAAAAGTGTAGATTTATAACCAGACTAAAAATTCAGAACAATCCAGTGCGCCATCTGTGGTACGCTATATTTACTATTTACATCTGACACTTCGCGTGGATTGTATCGTAAGTAGTAATCTGCAGTCGCAGTTTCTGCGATCACTAGAAATAGTCGAACTTTGTAAAATATTTACTTCTGAACAATATTTACCATCTAGCATAGATAGCACCGTTAATGCCTAGTGATCACACTCCACAAGAAAGGGGACCCAAAAAAAAATGACTTCCATCCACGTCCTTACTTGCTGCCCTAGTCATATGAACTTGAGGCACAAACACTTCGTCATTGGTTTTCCGGTGTTGGAGGAAATAAGGAATGCCCCTATAGGAAGGATTTTGGCCTTTGGGTTAGAATCCGGCCTGAATGAGGGAATTCAATAAAATCATAGCGGTAGCACAATGGGCCACAAGGCCTGAGTGCGGCGACCCTTCGTTGCCCCGCTAAAAGAAGAAGAAAACCCCAAAAATACTAATTACACTAATACTAAATACTAATACATTTTGCCAAAAATCGACCATTTTCCAGCTCTCGAATTTTGTTTCAAACTAAGTGGTAAATTATTGTTAATAATAGCGCAGGAATTTTAGTCAAAATATCGCTTCTACCCGGAATTAATTATTGAAAAGCTGAAAATTTCCAGGATTGTAGTTTTGGTCCAGGACATCACGTACCAAAAAGTCCCCTACTCTCCCCCGTCGGCTTCCCTGTTTTTTCGGATCAACAAGGGCCTAAGTCGCAAAAATTGCAGAACTGGCTATAAAGTGCAACAGGAAGATTGTTACTGGTCTGATCTGGGTCGAAATGATCATAAAAGATTAGGAGAAGCATATCCGTTCATATTTCAGATGTTCCATGCATATTTTTGTTCATAATTTTCCGTTCTAGTTGTATCAACATTTCAAAAATTTAAAAAAATTTAATAAAAAATTTAAAAAATTCCGAAACGGCGCCATTGCGGATAAATGAAGAGTCGGAGGGGAAAACGTACCATACTTTGGGCATTCCATTGGTATGACTACCTTCTATGTAGCGTCACCCGTTACGGACTTACGCCACTCTGAGTTTCGCAGCGGCGACACTCGGACATTTAAGTGCGTTCATTGTTGCGTTTATCACGTCTAGTCTAAACAATCAAGAAGGCGCAAGACGAGCTATATCCTTAGTTCTTTAACTTTGACAGTTCTCTAAGTGTATGCATTGGTTCATTGGTGCGGCAAAATTGAGTGATCTTAGTTACGCCATGTAGCACAGGAATTTTAATTTTTGACCCGGAATTCATTATTGTAAAGCTGAAAATTTGCAGGACTGTAGTTTTGGTCCAGAACAACGCGTACCAAAAAGTCCCCTACTCTCCCCTGTCGGCTTCCCTGTTTTTGCGGAGCAACAAGGGCCTAAGTCGCAGAAATTGTAGAGCAGGCTATAAAATGCAGCAAAAAGGGTGTAACTAGTCCGATTTGGATCGAAATTATCATAAAAGCTTCGAAGAAGCATATCCGTTCGTATTTCACATGTTTCATGCATATTTCGTTCATAATTTTCCATTCTAGTGCTGTCAAAACTTCAAAAATTGAAAAAAATTCGAAATGGCTCCATTGCTTTGTGTAAGCTCTGAAGGGAAAACGTACCCGAATAAACATTTCTCTTCATACTTTGGGCTTACCGCTGGTATATCTATCTTCTCTGTAGTGTCACCCGTTACGGAGCTACGCAACTTTGAGAGTCAGCAGGCGGCGGCGGCGCCCGCCATGTGCAAGGTGGAGCTGCCCTGGCTGCGCTGATGAGACCAGTTGCGAATTCCTGTTTATATATTATTGAGGTTTTAGAAGATTTATTGAATGAAATTAAACTTGTCAGACTCAGAAAATGACTTTATTCGGCTAGACAATTGACATTATTGATCTACTGGGAAGTAGGGTCGTCCGGATCATCATCCATATCCACGACTGGCTGTTTGTGCAGGTGGATTCTCTACAGATTCGGCACTACCTTTATGTCAGAATTTTCGATATAATATAATGATTGTAAAATTGCTCAGATTTCCACCTCAGATTTAACCCCTATGAATTTCTCTAGAGCGATGAGAAAGAATCACGAGGCTATGACATTCCTAAAGAGCACTCTTGACAATCCTTGCTACAGGATTTTCGTTAATGTGATACAGCGATTGCAATGTCTCTAATATTCACCCCCTCGCACACCCAACTTCTTATAAAATTCACTTGAAGTTTGAAAAGAAACCATTATGATATTAATTTCATGAAGAGCGCCCTTTATTATCCTTGTGACAGAATTTACTTTAATGTAATATTCTCACAGCGAGATCGCTTATATGTAGTTGGGTATTGTAAACGATAAGTTTTCAACCAGTTTTCTCACCCCTTCATAGGTGTGTTAAAAAACTATTGTGGGAATATTGGTTATCGTTCCAGATCCAGACACACTACAATCAGAATGCAATATCTGGTACATTCACTATCTTTTCACCGACTCAGGTTCATAATTCAAGATGAGGGGTAGTTTTGCACCTTGTGATGGGTTGGTTTCGTGAACTAGGTCATAACAGATTTATGGTTAATTCTTATTAACAAAGCTTTTTCGTCAGTTATTGAAGCTTTTATGCAGTTTTGTATAATATTGGGGTAGATTTCATCTTAAGGGTGTGTCTCAATTGCTTTGTGTAAGCCCTAATTAACACCTTCGTTGATGCATTCAGCCAATAGACTTATACTATATTTCTGTTCGTGGAAGCTCTATAACTCAATAGCATCATTTTTCCCCATTTTCATCCTCATATAGGGGATGTTTTTGGCCCTTCTGAATTATTCAATGGATATACGGATTTTGCAATTTCAGATATGAATTCTGCGGCGAAAAATACTGAGAATATCTTGATTGCTCTGCCATAACTGATGAGTATTCATTTTTTGGGTGGCTGTATATTCTTTGATAGCATCACGCATATCAAAACTTTAATCCCTCATATCTCAAAAACCAAAGATATGTATAGCCTTAATATTGCTTTATTAAAATATCATATATAGCCCTTGGTATTGCTATATTAAAATATCATATTTGATTGTAAAGGTTTTTTTTTTGTATTATATTTTAAAATTTTAACATTTTGTGTATCTTGTTAATATCAATTTTTGTTATATTTTTTGTTTCTTCAATTTTCTTAGTTACGCCGCTAGACCTCGCACATATCTTCTACTAGTGTAAGTGAGTAGCATTGGATTCATTCTGAGCTATCTTAAATTTGTTATACAACCTACGTGGGCGTGAGAAAGGTAAATAACCTTCTGTTATAATATGATGCTCTACGGAATGTTTAACGGGCAAATTGTAATTTGGCGAACTAATTAAACTAGGAAATTCTAAAAGTAATGCAGTGAATTCATTTGATATGCTAAATAACTTAGGAGAATGTAATAGACCATTGTTAGAAAATAAATATATTGATAAACTAGTCACATTGTCAATTAAACATTTATGTTTCAAATCAACAAATAAACCAAAATGAGTTAAAAAGTCAGCTCCGATAATGGGGACATTAATATCTGCTATATTAAAAACAAAAGGAAATAACCTACGTAAGTTTAAATCAATTTTCAAAAATTTCTGTCCGAAGGTATTTATAATAGAACCATTAGCAGCTCTCAGTACAATATCGGGGTTCTTTTTAGTATCTGTTAACAGATTCCGAGGTATTATCGATAAATCAGCGCCTGTGTCAATGAGAAATTCTAAGTTATTAGCATTATCAAATATAAAAAGACGACGTTCACTATCTGAAATATTAACGTCAGTTGTCAAAATATTATTGACTTTTAGTCATTTTTGATTGTCGGCTTTGACATCTTTGGCGAAAGTGCACCAATCTCCGAGACATTTAAATGCTTTACGACCATAAAGTTGATGGTAATGGCAAACTTTGGCATTGGAAGGATTATATCTAACGCGGGTACCACTTCGACTATTAGAACGGGGCTTTGAGCCACTGCGATTTCCGGAATCGAGGCGACTTCTGCAACTATCGCAATAAGTGCTAGAAACTGTAGGAGTAGCGGAAGTTATTGAAGAAACTTTAGACTCTATAGCATGCAATTGAGATGTAAAAATTTCTTGTTTGTGTAATACCTGATTCAACGTATCTTGAAAAGTTGCAATCAAATTTGAAGTAGAAACTGTGAGATTAACGTTACAAATTGAATTGGAGGTAAGGGAATTCATAGAATTTTGACACGACTCCCATATTCGATCAGCAATGTCGATTAATTCCTTATTGTCAGTCTTTGCGGATGCGGTGATTGCAATGAGGATGGTTTTAGGCAATCGCCGTTTCCATAACTTGACTAGGAGCTCCTGGCTCACCACATGGGATCCTCCGGCAATTGTCAGCATCGACCGGTAAAAATCGGACGGTTTGAGGTCCCCCATCTGGGAACCAGAGAGCAAGTCCTCTAATCGCTTTTCTTCGCTTGAGGTCAAACGAGAAATTAGAATAGTTTTTAAATTCTCATACAAGTCTCTCTCGGGCTGATTAGTGACAACGTCATAAACCGTTGTAATAATTTCCAGGGGTAAACTGGCAATGACATAATCATACTTTTTCCGATCATTAACGATCCTGTGAATAGAAAATTGAGACTCTATTTGAGTGAACCATATATCCGGTTTATTAACCCAAAAAGGAGGAAGTTTAATAGTATACGTGTTCGCAACATAATTACTGTTCGGTATCACTGTATCTGATGTAACTGGTTGATCGTCTAACAAAATATTCTCCGTAGGAGGTGCCATTTAAAAAAAATGATTGATAGTAATGAATGATAAAAATGATTGATTTGATTGATCAGTTGTTCTCAAAACGAAAGAAATATGGAAACACAACTCACTTACTTAATAATAAATCGATGATCTGATAAATTCCATAATATTCAATCAATCCAAATCAAAATTCAAATCCAAATGTAGATGCATCATAAATTCAAAAAAAAGCTTCGGAAAATCAATTTAAAAACTTTGAGTAGGAATTATTTATTTATTTATAAATGCTGCATCGGGATCATCAAAGGAATATCAAACGTTAAAAACCTATATTTTAGGAGAATTGCATTTTACATCGAAGACGTATATATTAGAAGGACTGCGTCTTCAGCTGGGGTATCCAATTTTTTCTGTCCAGGTTACCAAATATAGACTCAGGAGGTATAGCTTTAATATTTCTATATTAAAATATCATATATAGCCCTTGGTATTGCTATATTAAATTATCATATTTGATTGTAAAGGTTTATTTTGTATTATATTTTAAAATGTTAACATTTTGTGTATCTTGTTAATAATATCAATTTTTGTTGTATTTTTTTGTTTCTTCAATTTTCTTAGTTACGCCGCTAGACCTCGCACATATCTTCTACTAGTGTAAGCAAGTCGCTACAATATGCTTATAGCGACTATAGCGACTCACTCACTGGAAATCAAGAAGTTCCAAAAGCGAGAAGTTTCCATGGAGTCGCTAAGAAACAAAAAAGAAAACTCGATCCATAATAAAGAAGTTTCCATGGAGTCGCTAAGAAAAATAAAAAACATTCGATATAAAAATATAATATCAATATACTTAAAAAATACCAAAATCACATAAAATATGAACATGTATTAAAACAAATATACGTATATTTACTTCGATTTTAATTTTATTTATAGCGATAACGCTATAAATTTGGTGACCCCGACGTGATAATTTTATGTCCAACGTGATAAATATATGCCAGAAGTGAAAATTTTATGTCCAACGTCATAAATATATGCCAGAAGTGAAAATTTGATGTCCAACGTCATAAATATATGCCAGACGTGATAATGTTATGTCCAACGTGATAGATATAATTATCGAAGTATAACACTTTCCTGTTTTGGAACAATTATTATCAATAATTTCAAGAAGAGATTCAATATATCAACTACCGTTATAAATTGACCATTTTATGAAGAGAAGAATTTTCTCGATGAATTTTGAATAGAGGTTCCAAATTTGAATAGATGTTCCTATAATTTATGGTAATTTCCTAATTCAATCAACTGAAGTTGTACATTACAAGTACTGTCATCTGTCGGTGAGTGAGTTAAAGTACATTCCCTTTTTAATCTAAGAGAGTAGTCAATCAATCAATCAATCACAATCGATTAGTTATGCCAAGACAATCTTCAGACGAGGATTTTCCTCAAACCCATTATGTCACGTCTGTCAAACCACCCCCATTCTGGAAATCAAAACCAGAAATTTGGTTTACCCAGATCGAATCACAGTTTTCTGTTGCAAAAATTGTCAATGACAAGAAAAAGTATGATCAGGTTATAGCTAATTTGCCATTAGATGTGATAGACAATATATACGATATAATATCTAATCCCCCGGAAACGGATCTCTATATAAATTTAAAGAAAGTTTTAATTTCACGTTTATCATCGAATGAGGAAAAACGTCTGAAAGATCTGTTATCAGGTTCCCAAATGGGCGATCTGAAACCTTCAGATTTCTATAGATCCATGCTGAATATGGTTGGAGGATTCAGCATGGTTAGTCAAGATTTATTGATAAAGCTATGGAAAAGACGTTTGCCTCAAACAGTATATATTGCCATTACAGCTTCAGGGAAAACAGACACAAAAGAGATTCTAGATATTGCAGATCGGATCTGGGAGTCCTGTCAAAATTCAATGGTTGCATCGTACTCCAAAAATCCTCTTGACTCTGAGTCAACCCCGTTATCAGATTTAACTACCACTATCAAAAATTTTTCAATCACTTTCCATGATTCAATTAATCAAGTATTACAAAAACAAGAAATTTTTAATTCTCGATTAAACTCTTTAGAATCCAGACTTTCCAATCAATCCTTCGAGTCTCAACCTTCTACTTCATGCTGCAACAATTACAAAAGTAGAAGCAATTCACAAACTCGTACCACTAATCGCAATCGTTCACCCAGCCGTAATAATGTTTCCAATAAATTTGATCGTACAGACAATATTATTTGTTACTACCATAAACTTTATGGTGCCAATGCCTATCGTTGTGGAGGTGAATGGTGCAAATTCAATAAGAATTGTAAAAAATCTGATAATTCTCAAAGATGACTGAAGTTTGATAATTTTATGACGTCTGATTTTGACATTTCTAACAGCAAACGTCGTCGACTTTTTATTTACGATATATCTAACAACCTGAACTTCCTAATCGACACTGGTGCCGATTTATCTGTGGTGCCACGCAATGCTTTCACAGATTTAAAAAAGAATTTTGATACGATATTAACCACGGCTAACGGTTCAACCATTTTTACATACGGTAAGAAAGTGTTAAAAGTCAATCTAAACTTACGTAGATTATTTCCTTTCGTTTTCAATATAGCAGACATTGACATACCGATAGTCGGAGCAGATTTCTTGTCTCATTTTGGTTTAGTTGTCGATCTTAAAGGAGCTCGAATAATTGATAAGACTAATTTGTCAGTTAATTGTTTTATTAAAAATAGTCCTTTAGACAATTATAGATTAGATACACTTAAATTATTTCCTTTGACAGATAAATATAACAAATTACTTTTACAATTTCCTAATTTAATTAGTTCACCAGATTACAATTTACCTATTAAACATTCTATTGTACATCATATAGTTAGTGAAGGTCATTTACCTTTTTCACGACCTCGTAGATTAGACAATCTTAAATTTAAAATAGCTCAAACAGAATTTAATAACATGGTAGAATTAGGTATCTGCAAACCATCATCTTCTCAAGTTTCCTCTCCACTCCATCTAGTGGCGAAAAAAGAGAAGAATGACTGGAGACCTTGTGGAGATTATCGACAACTAAATACGATTACCATTCCAGACAGATATCCATTACCTCATATCCACGACTTTAGCTCTCAGTTGCACGGCTGCACTATTTTCTCCAAGGTTGATTTAGTGCGAGCGTACCATCAGATACCTGTCGCTGAAAATGACGTTTATAAGACAGCTATAACAACTCCATTCGGACTGTTTGAATTTTCCCGCATGCCTTTTGGTCTACGCAATGCCGGTCAAACTTTCCAACGTTTTATGAATGAAGTACTTGTCAATTTACCTTTCGTTTTCGTCTATTTGAATGATATATTAATCGCAAGTCAATCAGATGTACAACATTTGGAACATTTGGAAAAGGTTTTCAAGAGATTAGACACATACGGAATTAACATTAAACCATCTAAATGTATCTTAGGAGTTGACAATTTAACCTTTTTAGGTCATCACATCTCTTCATCAGGTATTTTACCATCAACTGAGAGAGTCGAAGTCATTAATAATTTCCCTTTACCGACAACTCTCAAACAACTACAACGTTTCATAGGTATGGTGAATTTTTATCATCGTTTCATACCTCATTTTGCTGAAATATTACTTCCCCTATATTCTCTTTGTAACAGTTTATCTCATGATAAAATTACAAAGATAAATAGTTGGCCTTATCAATGTTTAGACGGATTTTCGAAAGCCAAAGACGCAATAAGTAATGCAGTAGTTTTAGCTCATCCTTGCAATAATGACGATACTATCTTATCTCTCTCAGTCGATTGTTCTAACCTTGCCATGGGTGCAGTTTTAGAGCAAAAAGATAATAAGGGATTTCTTGCTCCTTTAGCATTCTTTTCCTGTAAATTAACCACAGCACAAACCAATTATTCGGTTTTTGACAAAGAACTTTTAGCATTATATACTGCAATTAAACATTTTAAGTTTATACTTGAAGGTCGAAAGTTTAATTGTTTTACAGATCACAAACCTTTAATCAACGCTTTATTCACAAAAGCAGAAAGATCTCCTCGTCAAATACGTCATTTAGAATACATAGCTCAATTTTCTTGTAAAATACAACATGTTAAAGGAAAACATAATGTAGTAGCTGACAGCTTGTCACGTATTTACGACACTTCTTCCTTAAAACAAGATATTTTACCACTTCAACTTAAAAATTCTCCCTCCCTTAATGTTAACTTTGACCTAAAGTTGCTTAGTGAAGCTCAGGAGAAAGATTCAAATCTCAACTATTTATTGTCAGATAAATCATCACTAACTAAAACCAATTTCATTTTAAAAAAGATACAAATTCCAGATTCAAATGATTTTATTTGGTGTGATGTTTCTCGTGCAAAAGTCAGACCTTTTGTCCCACTTGTTTACAGACGAACGATATTCGATATTTTTCATAACTTATCTCATCCTGGTATTAAAGCCACTAGACTGTTGATTTCAAATAACTATTTTTGGCCGAAAATGAACACAGATTGCAATTTATGGTCAAAATCGTGCATTAACTGTCAAGCTGTCAAAGTCAGTCGACATACGCGTAGTGCTCTCGGGAACTTCACCATCCCGAAAATCAGATTCGACCACATCCACATAGATTTGGTAGGACCATTACCTCTATCCAAAGGTAACTCTTACATTCTTACGGTGATTGAACGATTCACTAGGTGGCCGGAAGCGTACCCTCTTCGCGATATCACAGCGGAAACAGTTGCGCGTACTTTATTTCAAAACTTTGTTTGTCGATTCGGTGTTCCCTTGTCAGTAACGACTGATCAAGGAGTACAATTCGAGTCAAGATTATTTAATGAATTTGCAAAGTTTTTAGGTTTTCATAGAATACGTACAACTGCATATCACCCCCAGGGCAACTCTTTAATTGAAAGATTTCATCGCTCACTTAAAACTTCCTTGTTAGCTAGAGCCAATACATCACATTGGACAGATGAATTACCCATCATTTTATTAGCATTTAGGACAACTCCCAAGGAAGATCTCAATGTTCACCTGCTGAACTCATATATGGTCAAACCCTTCGTTTACCTGGCGAATTTTTCGTTGAATCGTATAATTCCCCAGATATTCCTTATTTCATTGACAAATTACGCATTTATTTTAATAATTTAAAATTTGTTCCTCCAACTTCGCATGGCAATTACAAAACTTTTGTTAGTTCAGATCTTTCCTCTTGCGATTTTATTTTCGTTCGCATTGAACGTTTATTTACTCCTTTATATGAAGGACCGTTTAAAGTTTTATCTCGTTCAGATAAGTTATTTACCTTTAAGAAAGGAGCCAAAGTCATAACTGTCAATATTGATAGGGTTAAATCGGCTTTTGTATTAGTTGACAGATGTGACACTTTGCCTACCCCGATTAAAAAAGTACGTTTTGCAATCGACACGTTGATTGATTGACTATTTTCTTTTTTAACGAGGGGGTGTATATAGCGACTATAGCGACTCACTCACTGGAAATCAAGAAGTTCCAAAAGCGAGAAGTTTCCATGGAGTCGCTAAGAAACAAAAAGGAAAACTCGATCCATAATGGAGAAGTTTCCATGGAGTCGCTAAGAAAAATAAAAAACATTCGATATAAAAATATAATATCAATATACTTTTTTTTTTTTTTTTTTTTTTTTTTTTTTTTTTTAGATTACTCTGAAGGAGCGGGCGATTGGCCTTCCCCCACTGCGACCTATAAGGTCTATTGTAGTACTCCTTTTTTGTGTGCCTCAGGGCTCCCCATCCAAACATGGTCTTCCTAGACTTCGAGTCTGTTGATAAGGGCCCCCAGGCACGGTTATCAGCCTCTGTCTTTCTCTCGCCGAGCCGCCTCAGTCCAGTCAGGCTTTTACATCAATATACTTAAAAAATACCAAAATCACATAAAATATGAACATGTATTAAAAACAAATATACGTATATTTACTTCGATTTTAATTTTATTTATAGCGATAACGCTATAATGCTCATCTTGAAATTTTTTATTCAGGATGTTCCCATTATTAGCAATAATTTAGCACTTAGTTTGAAACAAAATTAGAGGGCTAGAAAATGGGCGATTTTTGGGGTCACTCTATGGAGTACTGGTTGAAGTATTTGCATTTTCGTCCTTTCTCTACTATTTGCTACTATTGAGAAGTGAAGGGCTATTCAATGGCTTCATTCAACCAGCTAAAATAATCTGTTAAATTTGCATCATAAATTAATTTTCGGGAGATCACGTTGTAAAAGATGAAAATCTTCATCAAAGTTAATAGATGCAAATAATTTAAGGTCACTAGCATATAATAGAACATTACTTTGAATATCTCCGCAAATATCGTTGATAAATAGAATACATCTGGTGCACCGACTGAAATACTGGAGAGTAAGTTCTCAGTTTAATTAAGAAAATTCTATTTTCATTAGTTATAACCCTTTGGAATGGTTCGTTGAAAATGATATTAGATCTCGACATTAAACGAAACTACACAAACTACTTGCTGCAACAGCTATTTCAGACACCGTTACCTACAATATCTTTTAGAAATGTAAGCATATAATTAAAGTTGGTAACTAGTTATGAATTGAAACCTTCACACCTAACTAATCGATAGTTGCAAATAATCCCTGAATGTGGAAACTTGATTAATACATCTTTTATTAGTTGACGTGCATGTGAATTAGTTTTATTATTAGTTCAGTCAATAGAGGAGGTGTGGAATGCGTGAGCAGGGACCTAAGCCATTCCTTTAGAAAGTTGTTCAGGGTGCTTAGGGAGTGAACACACTGAAAGTGCTGAGGTGAGCAGGAGGGGAGGGGGGCACAAAGAAAGTCCCACTTTTGGATTTTTCGCTTATATTTCGAAAACGATGCGTCTTAGGGAAAAATTTTGAACCATACCAAATGAAAGCTCATGAAATTCTCTACAACTTACATTTTGTATACTTTTTTCGAGCTACACGCTCCAGAAAACTGAAAATTTTCGAAAAACAGATTTTTACCTGAAAAATAGAAAATTGTATTTTAAAGATGATAAAAAAAGTCACATATAAGGTAAATAATTTTACCTACGATCACTACTGTAAATAGTAAAAAACATACTACATGCTATCTATGTAAGTTGAATATTGTAAACAAATCACACTGTAAACAAATCGCACGGTAAACAAAACGCACGGGACACGCAATTATAGGTGGCTTATATCGCTGACGCGGGGTTTAAAGAAACAAATGCGCCTACGTAATTTTCAAACACTGTCAAAACTGGCATAATATTTGTTGAATAATATTGTTGACAAGTAAACTAAATCCAGATTTTACAAAATAAATAAATAAATAAATATGATCGTAGGTAAAGTATAGTACATAATTCGAGTTGTAAAGCAATTACGCACTCATGGAAATACGCACTCGCCGCTACGCGGCATTGTGCATAACTTTTCCATTCGTGCGTAATATGCTTCTTACAACACTCATTACATAATATACTGTTATTTGATTTCAATAATTCTAATTGTTCTCACACTCAATAACTTCTCAATATTAAACTCTCAACTTCTCTGGATTCACGTTTTCATCCTCCTTGGCTGTGAGGCTCCTGGCATCCTCATCATCAGTGATGAGTGAAGGGGCTCTACGTCGTCTTCATCGATGTCCTCGTCGTAAATAGGCACGCCGTTGAGGCATTTCTCTTGACAGTGGAGACACGCCGCAGAACAGTTCAGCATTGCTTTCCGGCATCCACATATGCCACAACCACAATCCTTGGTGCAGCGGCAAAATATCGTTTTCAGTAGGACCTCCGGTGCTGGTGGATCTTCTGTTGTAATTGGCACCAGAGTGCCTCCTACATGTTTCCACCCCCACTCTTAAGGGGGCAGCTCATTCCCGAGCCACTGCTGCACTTGGTAGTAGGTGCACCGGGAAGGCTGTTTAGCTGCGCTTTCAGTTGGTGAGAGGGAGCTGATGTCAGGCTTAATATTTGCCACTGACCTTATGAACGATTGGAAGCGGTACTGGTTGAGGGAGGTCTGTCTTGCTGGTGGCCCATACCATTCGAGGAAGCAAATCTTCCTAGCCTCTTTAACCTCGCCTTGAGTGAAGGAGGGGTTGTAAAAGATCACTGCCGCTTCCTCGATGATTTCTAACTTTAAGTACAATTTTGAGAAGCTTTCCTTAAAGTTGAAGATGTTGTGTCGCAGTCGGTAAATGAATGTAAGAACAGGATGTGTTCAAATCCACGCTGCTGCATCTCTTGGGTGGAGAGTGCCATTGTTTTGGTTTTCCTTCGGTCGGGTTTCAGCAGCAGGATGTCTTGGGTGGGAGGAGTGGAAGCTATCAAAAGGACAGCGAGATCCACATCCTCACCAACGACAGCCACAGAACTGTGAGTGGATTATTCCATAGTAGTCTTCATGATAAGGATGTCAGCATCACCTTTGGCCTGGAGAGACTGTATCCAATCCTCCTGAAGCTTTATCTGTAGTAAGGAGATGAACTGACTTTTGTTGGTAGGATTGGACACAGGTAGACACAGATTGTTTCACGGGTATCGATTTTCTCCATGTCAAATTGATGTCAGCCGACCTCCTCAGTCTGTATCGTCGAATCTGTTCTTGTGACTTCGTACTGTTGGCTGAGTTTGCGTATCCATCAAATACCACAGCGGGACTCATTCCAGGATAGTGGTGGTTGACGTAAGTGATATCCACAAATAGTAGCAACGGAGTCATCTTTTTGCAAAATTACTCTGTGCAGTTGGAGATAAATTGGCATATGTATTCTTGAAGGGAATTCAATTCTCTATAACTTCCTCTTGGATTAATAGATAGACGATATATAGGAATGAAGGAATGTTTGATGAAAAATGTGAGGTAAAAATCTGTTTTTCGAAAATTTTCACTTTTTCGGAGCGTGTAGCTCGAAAACGGTTGCGAATTCGAAAAAGTATATACAATGAAAGTTGTAGAGAATTTCATGAGCTTTCATTTGGTATAAGAAAATGTTTCCCTACGATGCACCGTTTTAGAGATATAAGCGAAAAAACCAAAAGTGGGATTTTATTGTGCCTCCACCCCTCCGGCTCACCTCCTAGTCGTCAGGACTTTCAGTATCTTCACTTCCTAAGCACCCTGAACAACTTTCTAAAGGAATCGCATAGGTCCATGTTCACGCGCTCTACACCACCCTTTGGGCCATTCGTTGACTGGCTATATAGACATTATTGATATCGATTATATATTTACTTCACCTACCAGTAATGATGTTTTAGCTAAGAGTTACAAATAACTTGACTGGAGAACTTAAAATTAATAATGTTGTTCTTTTTTATCGAGATACTATATACTGACGCCTCAAAAAATAAAAACTGTGTAAGCTGCTCAGTTACCACATTAAACTCTACCATAGCAAGGCATCAACTATTCTTCAATACTTTTTTGGTATGTGCAATCGTTCACTCTTTTACAACTAGATTCATGCATCTTAATAAAGTTTTGATTCGGAATAGTAGCACATGTTATGGAAATGAATTTGATTTTATCGATATTGAGAGTGAGCAAAGATCGAATCTTTTTCCTTGATTGTTGGGCCCTGCATTTTTTACCGACTAATATACATACTCTTACTTTTCATGGTGAAGAAGATTTAGAAATTATCGGAGAAGCTTGATTCAAACAGGAAAATTATTTGCAACAACTGTTGGAAATCTTTTTCTAGCCACGACTGTACTATAAGTACGCGTATTGCGAGTACTTTTCTTCATTCATACTGGGTTAGTTTTTTAATTAAAACGAATAATAAGAAATTTCTATCACTGTCACTCCCCTCTTTCCAGATCGAAAGATTAATGCATGCGATAACGGAATAATGTTATTTTAACAATTTCAAAACAAGACACTTCCTCAGACTCTAAAAGAGGGATGGAGCAATTTAAACTTTTCTACCTACATAAAATTCTAAACTCTGTTTCCAAACCATGAATAAAAGTGATCGAAAGGTTATTTGCATTTATATTTTCTTTACTTTATGTAAAAATAATGGAATATCAATGGATATGGAATACGACTATAAAAGTCAAGTAGTGCCTGCCAAGGAAATTCCTATTTTCAAATATTTATATAATAGAGGCGTGTGGTAATTTATTTATACTTATAAAACGTTATTATAAGATTTCCTTTGAAGCAAACATATAAATACAGTACTTTCATAGAGTAGTGGATAATTTGACAAAAAGTGTACTTTTCTTGGAAAAATTGCTCGGACACACGTGCGTCGTCGATACTATGGTAGTACAGGAAAACTGTATTTTAACTCGAAAAAAATTTATGCAGACCTTAAACTTTGGTTATAGGTTCAGAATAGGCCAAAGTTCACGAAACAAAAAGTTTAGGAGTTTTACGGATTCGCGGGAACCTATTATAGGGGGCAAGAAAGGGTATTTTTAATTAAAAAATCGATTTTTCTCTATTTTCTCGGGAAATATTTCATTTACAAAAAAATAGTTCAAATAAAAATTGTTTCTGACAAAATTATCTTTAATTTGATATCTTTATTTAATTTTATAACAATAATTAACAAAAATATTAGAGATTTTAACTTCGGAATAATATCATATGAATTAGATCTCATTCATTTTTGACAGCTTAATAGTAAATGCATAAAAAAATGAAGTTTATATATTATGCGAGTGCTTGCTAATTTATAGAGGGGGTTAATGATTTCGGAGATCTGGAAGTTTAAAAGTTGCGTCCGAACGTTTATCAGTATTTAGTTTAAATGTTTAACTACCTCAAAAACTATGGCACTTAGGCCAAAAGCGCTAATAACCAAAATGAAAAACTATTAATTAGGCTTTCAAATAATTTGTTTTCTATTTTTATAGAATAAAAAGCAAGGCAAACAGAAACAATGTACTTTTTCACATTTTTTTTTTAATAAAAACGATGCAATTTTGTTAATATAAGTAGTCAGTAATTAAAAAAATATATTCCCATATACTGTTTTTCGTTAATAGACAAGGTGTTTCGAAAAGATTGGGACAACGCTTAGCCGTAGATTCATGACATCAAAACAAGTCGATTTAACTTAAAAAGTAGTGGTCTAACTCTTTTCGTTTTCAAGATATAAGGTGGTAAAGTAAAAAAATTGTATTTGTAATGTGTCTCTATCTTGGAGACTAGAATACGTATCTACTTCAAAGTTGGTAACGACATGTTTTTCGGGTCGTTAATTACAATGGTGATATTGCCGATGTCATATTTTGTAGATGGCGCTAGTTACAGGACTTTTACGTGACACTTTAAGCCATAACTTTTTTGAGGTTAGATTTTGGACATCGTCTTCTATTATAATCGAAACGCAATTTAGTTTCCTAAAGAAAATGTCAAATATATAATTTGTATAGGGTTGATTGTTTCGGAGATATTTAATTTTATAGATGACATCCGACTGTTTTTAGGATGAAGTATTTAGTTTGAAATGTTGAATATCTTAGAAACTATGACACTTCCATCAAAAGTTCTAAGAAACAAAACTGAAGGTAATTAATCAATCTATAAAATGACTTTTTGTTTGTTTCTATATCACAAAGAATAAATTATGTCGGCATTTTGTTATTGTAATTGCTTAGTAATTAATTTTCCTTTCAAAAATGGTATTTTTCGTTAATATATGGCATCACCTAGATGCTCAATTTATTTTGTCCCTTTAAAACCTTCGTTAAAAAAAAACTCCAGCCACCATCCGCTCATTGAAAAATGGCCGTATTTCGTTTAATTATTGCCATAAAATTAATTTAAAAATACCAAATTGAAGATAATTTTGCCAGGAACAACTTTTATTTGAACTATCTTTTTGTTAATGTCATATTTCCCGAGAAAGTAGAGAAAAATCGATTTTTTTTATTGAAAATGTCCCTTTTTACCCCCTATAAGTTCCCGCGGATCAATAAAACACCTAAACTTTCCTGTTTCATGAACTTTGGCCTATTTTAAACTTCTAACCAAAGTTTAAAGTCTGCACAAATTTTTTTCGAGTTACGGTAATTTTTTTCAATTTTTTCCTGTACTATGGGGATAGGGGACAAAAGTCGAATTTCATTCATTTATTTAATTTTAACGATTTATGGTTTATATATTAATAATTGTATACATTTCAATGTATTCGTGTGAACATATATAATATTGGTACCTGGAAATACAAAAACAAAATTGAAAAAACTTTGACCAATGTTGTAAATATCGATTTTTTATTAGTCATCCTCATCTGACTTATCACTTTTTTCTTCACTTCTGTCACTGTTTTCTTCAGAATTTTCTGAATTTGCACCGCGAATAATTTCGCACAGAGTATTAAGATGCGCCGCCGTCTTTTGATCTTGAAATTCCATTCGCTATACCATCTTTGATTCAATTTTGCGCAGTAGGGACCAGAATTTTTTTTTTAATTACCTAGCACTTCCTCGGTAATACTACCAATCTGGAAGATAGTGAGAAAAAGTTGGATCACAACCTTTTTTTGCAAATCTGCTTGCCGTTCAAAAACCTCATTATGCCTGATAATTCCGTAACGGCCTAAAAAAAATAAATTATCAACATTGTTTTTAGATGTGTCAAGCAATATATAGAAATACTCTACATATGTTTCAGCGTACTACAAAATGTGTACTAAAGTTACAGAGGTGGTTATTCTAAATTTATACCTAAAAACATTTATGCCTTAATTTATTTAAGACTTAATCGTTAATTATGAAAATTTTTCAGGTACACCAAAGCTGGTTATCTAAACTTAATATTTTTTCTATTATGGAGTATTTAAGAAATTTTACTGGTCATTCGGGGTACAAGGATTGTTTGTAAGGGATTTCTTTATTTATAATTGTTCAAGAAGATCTAAACGTTTACTTTTTCTTTCTGTATGAAGTAAATTTATGTTATCTGCGTCTATGAGTTGGCTATTTTCAATACAATGTGTTGACGTTCCTATATTTTTAATGTTATTTAAAATTACTAGTTTATGTTCTTTTACCCTGTTCACAATACTTCTACCACACTGACCCATATAGACAGCATTGCAATCTTTACATTTGATTTCATATATACACCAGATTTATTAAATTTATTTAATTTTTCTTTATTACTGGACAATATTTTTCCTAAATTCGTTTTATTCATATTTACTGTAAAGATACCTAAATTATTTAATTTTCTAGAAATTTTGTCATTATATTTCGGGATGTAATTAATAAAACTATATTTTTTAGATTTGTTAGGTGAGGTGAAATATTCCTTTTGAAGCATTTTGCGTTTGTTTTTGACCATGTATCCGTTACTTCTTGCAATTTCTTTGTTTATGTTTAATTCTCTATTAAAACCGTCTTCAAAGCAAAGTTCGTAAGTCTATGCATTAGACTATGAAAAAGTGAAAGTTTAATTTGCCACGATTATTGTGAAGTATAATGGATGCCCGTATCTATGATAGTAGGTTTGCGGTAGATGCTAAATTTTAACTGATTAGTATGTTTTTTAATATTAATATTTAAAAAGTATGATTGATTATTTTGCTCAAACTCCATTGTGAACTAAATTTTACTATTGAAGGAATTTGAGAAATTAAGGTAATTACTTAAGTTTCTTTCTGTATCAGTCCATATACAAAAAATATCGTCTACATAACGAGTCCAATAGAGAACATGTGAATTTACATTATTACCATTAAAAATTATAGCATAGCCGGATAAGTAGGGTGAAACGGCCCCCGGCCCTATCTTCATTGAGAGAAGGAATATAGTTAGCAATAACTGAAGGGAACAATTTTGCAAAATATTAACGCAAAAAGGTGGCGCGTTTCACGGGGTGACGAGGGGGATGAAATCCTAAGGACCAATTTTTTGTGCCAAAACGCAGCAACCGAAAATTTTAGAAAAAATATATGTTGGACGGGTATTGGAGAGGATTCTCAGAAAAAAATGTCGATCAATTTGGGGATGAACTAAGGGCGAGAAGACATCGGTATACTATTCAAATATTTTTAAGAGTAACTTCCCCTCGTTGCACCACATTCAAAATTTTTTTATAGCATCTATTTTCACCCCCATATAACATATTTTTTTCACAGCGTGGTCGAAACATTACGTCATAGTGAAAAAAAATCACGTTCGTGGTCTTTTGAGACTAGTAGTCTATGCATAATGAAGGCAGAAAGAGTGTAAATATTTCGTGCAAAGACGAGATGCCTTTCCTTCCCATTTTCGAGGATACTAAACACGACGGAAGTGGTGGGAGAAGTTTTTGACTGCCACAACCCCCTGAAATGTCCAAAAACCACCCCTTTCATGGATCCTTTTATATTTTCATACATAAACGAGTCTGGGGAGTGATTTATCGACGGGTTATACTTGAAATAAAATGGGAGGGGGTTATAGAGTAAGTGGAATCCAGGCAGCAGTTCGAGGGGGTCGATTAAACCCTCCCGAGGGTGGAATCATTTTTTTTTCAAATGATTCCGTTCAAACGTATTTCCCGTTTTCGGGGTCGCCGATCACGGGAAAAATATTCATTTTTTAGCTTCAACCCCTCCTCATCCCTCAAACGGGCAGAAACCACCCCACATATACCAGAAAGCATGCTATACAGGATTTACAGGTTTTTCGGCACATGATCGTTATTCCTCTGCATATCCCTCTATCTTTCACGGAAGAGAAGGTGGCAGCGACATCGGAGGTTGCTTCAGCCATTCCATTCATTAATTACACTTTGGATCGTCAATACGCCCTCCCCCGTTTTCGCAGGCGCTGATCACGATAACAATATAATGAATGAATTTTATACCCCTTGGAAGGGGTGAGGCAACCCCCGAAGTCGCTACCACCTTCTCTTCCGTGAAAAATGAAGGGATATGCACAGGACTAACGATCATGTGCCGAAAAAAACCGTAAATCCTGGATAGCACGCTTTCTGGTGGTTTCTGTCCGTTTGAAGGATGACGTGGGGTTGGAGCTAAAAATGAATATTTTTTCCATGATCAGCTACCCCGAAAACGGGGAATACGCATTTGAACCGAATCATTTGAAAAAAAATGATTTTCCACCTCTCGCCTCAGGAGGGTTTAATCAACCCCCTAGACCTGCTGTCTGGATTCCACCTTCTTTATAACCCCCTTCCATTTTATTTCAAGTATACCTATCGATAAATCACTCCCCCGACCCGTTTATATATGAAAACATAAAGGGATCCATAAAAGAGGTGGTTTTTGGCCATTTCAGGGGGTTACGGCGGTCAAAAACTTCTCCCACCAATTCCATCGTATTTAGCACACTCGAAAACGGGAGGGAAAGGTAATCTCGTCTTTGCACGAAATATTTACACTGTTTCTGTCTTCATTACATACACTACTAGTCTCGAAAGACCACGGACGTGATTTTTTTTCACTATGACGTAATGTTCCGACCACGTTGCGAAAAAAATATGTTATATGGAGGTGAAAGTAGACGCTACAAAAAAATTTTGAATGTGGTGCAACGAGGGGAAGTTACCCTTAAAAATATTTGAAAAGTATACCGATGTCTTCTCGCCCTTAGTTCTTTCCCAAATTGACCGACAATTTTTTCTGAGAATCCTCTCCAATACTTGTCCAACATATATTTTTTCCAAAATTTTCGGTTGCTGTGTTTTGGCACAAAAAATTGATCCTTTGGATTTCATCCCCCTCGTCATCCCGTGAAACGTGCCACCCTTTTGCGTTAATATTTTGCAAAATTGTTCCCTTCACTTATTGCTAACTATATTCCTTCTCTCAGTGAAGATAGGGCCGGGGGCCGTTTCACCCTACTTATCCGGCTATGCCCTTTGCCATAAATATCTCAGCTAACAAAGGAGAAATAGGTAAACCCATTGGTAAGCTATCTTTTTATTTATAAAATTCACCATCAAACTGAAAATAGTTCTGTTCACAAATTTTCAAAAGATCTTTTTCTGTTTTTTCGTTTGTGCTGATTTGTGAATTATTTTTAGAACGATTTCTTGCGGAATTAGTCCATTAAAAATGACTGTCACTTATCACTCTTATCAGCAAAACTGATGCTGGTGTGCTTAGCGAGAATAGAGCGCCCACCCGACAGGTTGTGCAATATATCAAAAGATGGCATTAATTGTGAATCTATTGGCAATTCTGAACCATTTCCCAAAAAAAAAAAAATGTACATTGTTTAGAGAATTTATTCACTATTTTACGAAAACACTGTCTCTTCTGCTTTCTAAAGATATATAAATGGAACATTTTCAACCTAGATTAAAAAGACGAAGTAAGTAAATAAAAATGTTAATACAGTAGAATGGATAGTGAGTTTATATTTATTGTAACAAATATCAAACAAACAGAAACCCAACTCAAGCATAAGAGGTATGCTATATAATTACAAAAAATGGCAACAGTTAACATAATATGTACAAAAAAAGGAAATCTAATATTTGGTTACCCGAAACATTTTTTGTCTTTACCGGGACAGCAGATAAAAAATCTGATACGAGTAGGTTTTCACCAGAGTTTATTTATTATTTTCTTCAGGCGGTTATTTTATAAGCGTCTTTCTATGCCTGACCAAGCTGATATAGAAAATTGTTATGTCTAGCTAATAATTTAATTTCATGTCGGTTGTAATTTAAACTGTTTGTGTTAGTCGGGGAGCCCTCCCTAGCTGTACGTGCACCCCCCACCGATCCTTGGGGATAATGTTTTTCATAAAGATTAAAGCCTAAGGAACAATTTAAGATATGTCCCCAAAAAAAAAAACTGGCTGTACTTTCAAAATGGCGGCCATATGTTAAAAAAAACTGTTGCCGATATTGTTTTTGTCATTTAACACAAAAACTAAAATAGATGGACAAAAACTTTTTACAAAAAACAACGTACATACAATTTTCTACAACTTTGTTCCTACACAATATTTTGACAGGAGTTACCATTCTCCAGATAAATGAGTCCAAAATTAAGACCACATGGAAATGCATATGTCGGTAAATCACTTAGAGGAAATAACTGTGACAATTATTCTAAGGCGTATAATATAACTTTATATTATTAACATAACAAAAATAAAATAAACTGAAAAAAATTAATAATAATAATAATATTATAATTTGCGGACATTTATCTCAAACGGCAACAATGGTATCTGGAAAATGGTAACTCCTATCCAAATATTGTATAGGAACAAAATTGTAGGAAATTTTATGCACTTTGTTTTTGTGCAGAAAGTTTTTCTCCATCATTTTTAGTTTTCGTGTTAAATGACAAAAAAAATATTTGCAATTTTTTTTTAAACGGACGCCATTTTGAAAGTAGAGCTAGTTTTTTCTTGGGGACATGTCTTAAATTGTTCCTTAGGCTTTAATCTTTATGAAAAACATTGTCCCCAAGGATCTGGAGGTGCACGGACACTTCGGGTGGGCTCTCGTAGTATCATTTATCTGTAAACTCCTTTCCAAATATTGTATAGGAACATAATTGTAGGAAAATTTATGCACTTTGTTTTTTGTGCAGAAAGTTTTTCTCCATCTTTTTTAGTTTTTGTGTTAAATGGCAAAAACAATATTTGCAAATTTTTTGTTCCTTAGGCTTTAATCTTTATGAAAAACGTTGTCCCCAAGATCGCGGGTTCCCATAGTATGTGTGTTTTTTTCAGTTTCTAACTGAAAGAGAAACTAGAAGTAAACATTATGCTCTTCGTCGGTTTATTGAAGTTTTTATACAGGGTCCGCTATAAAGTTGGCTACATTGGGGAAAATTATTGAAATTTCTAAAAAAAACCTCTCTAGGGGGTTCGTTTCTGAATGTCTGACCACCTAAAAATACATTTTGACACGTCATATAATCACCGGTTTGGCAGGAATATAAAAGATAGTTGACGGTGGTACCGAAAAACATGTCAAATTGACGAGATGTATTTAAAAAAATGCTTAGTATCCAACGAGGACCACACCAATTTGAAACCAGATCTGAAAAAAAAATTAAAAAATGCAAATGTGTATACTATAAAAAAATCATAATTCTTTTTCTACCTGGAAATAGCTTTATGATGCAAAAAAATATTGAAGATTTTTTTTTCAAATAGGCTAGAATGTCACGAAATGTCAAGTTTAAGCAAAAAAAATTCTGTCTGACGGTCTGTCTATAACTTTTCTTGTGCGCACGATTAGTCTGGAAAGGTGTAAATATTGATTTGAAATTGGTACACCTGTACACCTAAGCATTATAACGAGATCTGCAACTAGATTATATTTTGATATTTTTCCGACGAAGGGTTCGGGGGTAAATGGAGGTAAATGGGGGTAAATATTAGTAGTATTATGCGGGGACCTGTTAATTTATGTGGATGCCACCACTTTTGAGGAGCTTGTACTTAAAAAAAAATAACCATTGAAGTTGAAAGAGAATTGCATTTTGAGAAAAAAAGTTCTATGTAATTTTCCAAATAAATCGGTCTTTGTTACAACAAGTTGAAAATTGCGATTTTAGCTCAAGGTAGTACTGTCGGTCTTAGAATTAATGTTCAGAATTTAATAAAATTCAGCATATTGGTAGATTATGGTAAGGTAATGATCCAATTAAATTTTTGAAGAGCTACAGAGAACCAGTAAAAAATATTGACATTTGAAATTTTATGCTTTTAACATTGAGAAATCACAGGTTTTATCATATTTTACAAAAAGTACCATTCAGATTTCAATTAAAAACGAGAAAACAAGAGAAAAAATAATATACAAAACATTTTAGACACTTGAAAGTACAGCTTTAAAGCATGTGATAGTAGTAATTAATAACGAATAAACATTGATCTTTATGAGAAATCACAGGTTTCATCATATTTTACAAAAAGTACCGTTCAGATTTCAATTAAAAAGGAGAAAACGAGAGAAAATAATATACAAAACATTTTCGACTCTTAAAAGTACAGCTTCAGAGCATGTGATAGTAGTAATTATAGCGAATAAATGTTAAAAGTCTACTTTTTATATCGTAGTTTATTAGACGTGGCAACGTCGTAAAAGAAGTTACAATGCTCGCTAAATTTAAAAATGCATGGAATATGAGAATGTAGGTTTCATAAAAGTTCTTTATTAAAAATAACATGAACGATGTTCGATTAGCACAACCATATTTATTAAATCTAATAAAATATAAATGACTAATAATGTTACAGATAATAATATTTCATTTTGTTAGTAATTAATCTTATAACGATTTCTTGGTTATTTTTTTCTTCATTTTCTAAAAAATTAAAAATTCTCTGTAATATTTTTTGTGTTTGGTAACTTTAACAACACCGTTCTCAACGTTCCCTGCAATGTTTAATAAACCGTTATATTTATTTTTTATATATGCATCTTCAACCATTTCATCTTAAAAAATCATCTTTCCCAGAAACCTTTGTTTTGAAGGGTGGAGATTAATGGAGCGTCTAGTTGATACATGATTTGAAGTAGACATCGTATATGAGATCAATTTTAATTAATTACCGATTAATTACAGCTACAAAATAATTTTACCCTAAAACGAAAAGTTGCCAATTCCGCCCAAATGCTGATGGTAGCAAAAGATTTGTAGTGGAAAATGCTTGTTTAACCTTATTTTTAATTTCGAGCTAGCTCTCATGGTTCCGGAAATATCTGCGAATAGCAAACATTCGCAAAAGAAAAATAGTAAAGAACAATAGCTCGCATTTCGGAACCGGAAAAATTGCAAAAACATGCAATCTTGACACGTTCATGTTTTTGGAAAACACCAGCGGGAGGGCCGTACGATGTCGCGATGTAAAGAGGAAGACTTCCAGTTAAACCTTATCGTAAATCGCACATCGTAATTTGAAAATTCGGCTCGGCACGACCGAATCGAATATGGCATTTTTTGATTATTGATTTCGAAGGCAGTTGAAGTGACGATTTTGATAAATCATTGTCAATTCTCTCTCACTCCATCGCGACGTTGCCTAGTCTAAATACTGCGCAAGTCAAACGAGAATGAAATTTGTTTTGTAATTTCTCTAGAATAATTTGTTTCGGAAATTAAAATATTACAAAACATTGTACGTAACTCATCCGGAAACACATTTTACAGAACTTGTAGGCTTTCAGACTTCAGCTTCGACATCATCCTGTTTGTCTAAGCGTCCTGTAAAAATGCTCTTTCCGGATTTGTTACTCATAATACTATTATGTCAAATATTGAACTATTTAACATACTCTTTCTATTTTTAGACACAAAACCGAAGCTGAAAAACCACTACCGAGCCCACAGACTGTCGTTCTGGCTCAACCTAGTACCAGACCTTCACAAGCCCGGCGGTGACGATGTGCCAATGTCCCATCACGAACTCCCAGACGACGATCCCCCTCTTCCAAAACTGCCATCTCTAAACCCAAGAAAACTGCCAACAACCGAACCCCCGGTCGATCTCCGCACCACCATCAACAACAATACCGCTGTGGCAACCATCGGCCCAGCGGACTCCACCGAAAGGGTAGAAGAACTGGGCGGTATCAGCACCACCACCCACCCCGTGGAGGACGGTTTTGCGGCGTACTCCACCGCCCTAAGTGTCACCATAGCAATAGGATGCTCGCTGTTGATACTAAACGTGCTAATATTCGCGGGTGTGTACTATCAAAGAGACAAGACGCGCATGAACGAAAACGGCGGTCATCAGCCTAAAAAAAGAAACGAGAACGGCCAGATGCCTAATAACATATGTGGTGACTTAGAATCCAGCATAATTGGTGTCAAAGGTGACCCGGCGACTATCCTCGGGCACCACCACTCCCACCACCAACTCCCGCCTCCCGAGTTCGCGGACTTGCCGCAGAATAATGCCACGCTGCCGCGTCCCCCACCCCCACCGAAGCTTTCCAAAGCTAACGTGAACACTTTGTCATCGCACCAAGTGCCCGAGAACCAGCCCTTGCTGTCGACGCACAGCATACAGCTGATAAATACCGGCACGCTGACAAAGAAAAACACTCAGATGAACTCTAAGCAAAACACAAAAATGGAGGAGTTGAGAGTGTGACAACATTGTGTGTTGGTGGTCTGCAATAACTTTTGCTCAAACTTTTTTTTATTTCCTACTGTATGTCTAGGATAAAAAAGCCTTTGGAAAATCTAATCAGGCTACGAGGTTCGCAGCAGGTGGGTAACTGGTATTTTAATGGCATCTTTCGATTTGGATAACGACAATCAGGGTTACGTAGCCAAAAGTCTAACCATAACCGTGCTAGTAAATAAAGTTGTTTTTTTTTTCTTTCCTAAAAGTATCAAAGGTAATTTACTATTCAGGGCATTAGAAAATTATGTGGACATAGAACCATTGCAGGTCCTTGATATGATGATACATGGCAGTAATCAAAATTATGGGTTAATAGTAAAATTATGGTATAGCTTTAAAAATACCTCAATGTCCCCTTTCTTCCTTCACTACAACTAATACAGACTATAGAATAAAAAAGGGAATGTACCCGTGAATAATTCCTGCAAATAATTTTTCGCTTGTATAATGTAGGGGGGGGGGGTATCACAATTATTAATTTATGTTTTCCACAAAAAATGTCGTTGCTGCTACTACTGTCAAGTTGAAAATGATAGACAGAATTGGTTTTTCTCAATTATCCCGTTTCCTGTTAGTTCTACTCTAAAATTAGATATTACCAATGTTGTAGAGAATAAGTTCTATTTAAACTAGTTTTCCCTATTCTTAATACTTTACGATTTACAGCCCCCTGAGAGGTGAAAATTTGTGTTTCATGGCAGATTTTTGCAATTATCTTTGTACCCATGTTCTTATATAGTAATTAGTTATATTATTATCTACATTGTATGTCATAAAAGGCCATGGCAGGTTAAGATAAGTGTCCGTGCCTTTGCAACCAATTTGTTTGTATTTCACATATATTGTAAATCTACTCGTGACAAATTATTAATGATATTTGCAGGAAATCTTTTCTCGAAGAAAAGAAAATTTTATGTTTTTGAATTTTTTGAAAAGTTTAAATACGTACTTACATGTTAAAGGCACCCACCATTTTTTAAATTAATTATACACCATACAATAAGCTGCAACATATATTTTTCACATTACTCTATCGATGGGGAAACATAGTCAAATTGGAAAAGATAATGCCAGGAACATAAAACGATTTTAATGCCATGGGCGTATGAGGAACTTTATGAAACTTCTAGCTTTAATTCAGTTTCTAAGCTCTTAAAAGATATTTGACGTTTTATTTTGTTCAATTTTCTGCTCTGAATAATTTTTTAATATTGCACAAACGGAATTTATGGAACTGATAATTCGAAGTATTGCCGGAGGCGCCGGTTGTAAAAGCATGTCTTTAATTTTCATATTTTGAAGTTTATGATGTATTATGGGGCCACTTAGAAAATAAGTTAGCTTTCAGAGGGGAGGGAAAAGTGAGACAAAATGAACGATAGGAGGGTATATGAAAAGTTCTCACAAAAAATTGAAAAATAACTTATATTTAGTATTTCAATTTCGTCCTCTCGTAGCAATCAATTCAGCTATAATATCCCAAGGACGTTGATAATACGAAATAATTTTGTCACAGTTTCCGAAAGCACTTGCTTGGTAATATCCCGACGCCGTAGGCGGAGGGATATTACCTAAAAGCAACGTGCTTGAGGAAGTTGTGATAAAATTATGAGCTGTTTATCAACGTTCGAGGGGTACTCGCATAGAAATTTGTTTGCAATTTATTTTATTTATTTGTTCAAAACTATTTATTAAACACACAATTATTAAAAGAACAATTTGTAAAATTAAATGTAGATTATATATTATGTATTATTTGGTGTGTTTTCCTCTATTATAATATGCATTAAATCGTTATTTGCAGTTCCAAATCGACATTGTCAAAAAATAAATTTTAAATTATTGAACTGTCAAACTGGATGACATAAGTGAAATGATCCCTAAGGGATCTATTCAGTGTAAATTTGTTGTGTTTGGTTGTTTCAGCACACGTGATTATAAATGTGCGAATTTTATAGGATTGATATTTGAGCTAAAAATTTTATAATATCCCTAGAGCTTAAATTATTTCCGGAAATTTTTTCGAGGTCATGAATATTTTGAAAATTATCCCGAACCGCAGGCGAGGGATAATTTTCTTAAAATATTCATGAACGGGGAAAAATTTCCGGATATTAATTTAAGGTCGTGGGATATTCGGTAAGAAAATTTCACACCATTATTTTATAAATATTATGCCAAAATTGAACATTTTTATTACGAATGACAAAAATTCATTCATTATAGTGAGCCATGAAATAATAACGGGTGGTTAATAAAATACGAAATTTCTTAGGGAAATAACATACGATTCTCCAAGTTTAGTTACATGAACTTTTTATAAATAACTTAAAAACATATTATATTTCCGTTTTTTATTAACTTTGGTCTACTAAAATTGGTGGAACATCATTTATTTTTGATAATTATTCTGAAGTACCCACCTACTTCAAGATTTATTATATGTTTAATAAAATACGAAATTTCTTAGTGAAATAACATACCATTCTCCAAGTTTAGTTACATGAACTTTTTATAAATAACTTAAAAACATATTATATTTCCGTTTTTTATTAACTTTGGTCTACTAAAATTGGTGGAACATCATTTATTTTTGATAATTATTCTGAAGTACCCACCTACTTCAAGATTTATTATATGTTTAATAAAATACGAAATTTCTTAGTGAAATAACATACCATTTCTCCAAGTTTAGTTACATGAACTTTTTATAAATAACTTAAAAACATATTATATTTCCGTTTTTTATTAACTTTGGTCTACTAAATTGGTGAAACATCATTTATTTTTGATAATTATTCTGAAGTACCCACCTACTTCAAGATTTATATGTTTAATAAAACACGAAATTTCTTAGTGAAATAACATACCATTTCTCCAAGTTTAGTTACATGAACTTTTTATAAATAACTTAAAAACATATTATATTTCCGTTTTTTATTAACTTTGATCTACTAAAATTGGTGGAACATCATTTATTTCTGATATTACTTAAATGCGACCATAGGGAATGTATTCATTCTTGTCGCCGAGACAATAATTAACAAGGTCTAGGCGGCCATGGAATAATAAAAGGTAAGATAGTAATGGCTGCCGCACTTACAGACGTCAATTAGATTCATTTTTACATTTTAATCATAACAAAATTTGGTTATCAGCCAAAAGAATAAAGTGCATAGGCATATAGCACAAAAAGGTTCTAAAACATATGGATTGTGTATTTTGTGCAAAAAATATTCAGAAATTGAAAAATTCATCGTCAGCTTACTTACTTGTCACAATTGGTTGAGCATATTCATTATGAATAAATATTGGATGAAAAGCCATTCAGGAGAATTCAAAAGTATCTACTAAAATCTTCAAGCCAATTTAATAGACTATCTAAATTAAAAGTATATAAAATTGTGTCGAAATATTTCATATATTTTATTAAACATTGACATTTACAAAGTTCAGTCTTCAGTCCTATTTATTCTCCATTAAGACGAGAAGAATTCTTGCTAGACTTCCAAGTCCACTTAAACTTAGTTACTTATGTGTTAATAAAATTTGTTAGTTTAACGTATATTATTGTGATACCCAATTTTTGTAAACAAAAAAAAACAATTATTAACATATTAATTTGTGTACTTATAATATCCTCGTGAATATCTAGTGACACATTAAGGACTAAGGTTGAAGGTAAAAAGGAATTAAAAATCTTAAATGGAGTATACGTTGCATTGAGATCTCGGAAACGGTGAAAAATAATATTATAGTAAAATGGAAAAAATGTTGCGCAACTAGGGGGTTAATAAAATCCCATAAACAGAAGTTTATTAAAAGTAATAATTTTGGAGTATTTTGATAAAAAGTAAACTATCGAGTTTTCCTTTTTATTGGAGCTAAATAAAAAAGACAGTTTCTTAAAGCACACAAGACATTTCCTGTGTCAGAGTCCCTATCCGAAACTCCCATGCATTGCATTTTTACCCTAGATCCACACAATAACACAGGTCGACAAAAAAAAATCTGGACTAAACCTATCATGCCTTAAGTATTTTTGTGTGCTGAATCTGAATTTTCCACTTAGATTTCGAGCAAACGTCAAACATTGTCAAAAAATCGTATTTTGATGATAAAAACCGAGATTTACTCGAAATCTACGCGGTGAAAAAAATTTTAAATTGAAAATTCGGATTCAGCACACAAAAATACATAAGCAATGATAAGTTTAATCCTTGGAACAGAACTTTTTTCTTGTAGATCTATGGCACAGGTGCACTTTGTACACAGGTCTACAAAAAAAGAAACTCTGTTCCAATGACTAAATCTATCATTCCTTATGTATTTTTGTATGCTGAATCCGAATTTTCAATTAAAAAAAAAATTTACCGTGTAGATTTCGAGTAAATCCCGGTTTTATCGTCAAAATACGGTACAATAAAAACCGGAATTTACTCGAAATCTAAGAGCTAGAAAATTTTTTAATTGAAAATTCGGATTCAGCACACAAAAATACTTAAGGCATGATAGGTTTAGTCCTTGGAGAAGAATTTTTTTTTTTTTGTAGACCTGTGAATTGAGTAAACGTGTTATTTTCGCCTAAATTAGGTAACAAAAAAGAAAAAAAACATCCTAAATTAAGTCTTTTTTAATTTCCTAATTATAGTCTCTAAACTCTGTTTCCATGGTCACAAGTTTATCGTTTTCCTCTATTACTACGCCACATAAAATTCACTTCATTTTACAATGAAACTTAGATTGCTTATTTATCTTAAATATTTTTTAAGTAAATAATCCACGCACAATTCGCACAATGACCATACGTTCTACAATATGATACAAGTGGTAATAAGAGAAAGAATATCGTTACACATTTTACTTCCACATTCAGTGGAAATATAGTATGGACAAAAATATTTTTGAAAATTTTTATTATCCAAATAGGCTTAGAATGTCATGAAACGTCGAGATTTTAAGTTTGAGCAAAAAAAAAATTCTGCCTGTCGGTCTGTCTGTAACTTCTTTGTGCGGACGATTACTCTGGAACCTCCGATTAAAGAACTTATATCTAGATACATAATGGCATTGATTTATTTGTCGCTGAAAGACTCACAATCTAAGGCACTTCTTCCCATAAGTTGCTGATTGGCCCATCGGCGTATTCGCGGCCGCTCGTACACGATCGGCTTCAGTTCGATTATCATAATCTCAGTTGACAATTCGGCCATTAATGTCAATAAATGTTTTTCGTGTTCTCCGACCAAAAACTGGTGAAAAAGTAATTTTATTTTAAGTTGTGATTTGCTTAATACCTAAATAATATTCTCTATTCATATTTACACAGTTTAGTGACAATATATTTTGTGCAAATAAATAGTGTAGTGCTGTGCCGTTTGCAGAAAGCAGTTTAGAAAAGAAGAAAATCGATCGTTCCATAGTCGTAACATGATGAAGTTCAGTTTACAGTTATAAAGTAAATAGCAATTAAATTTTAATATCCTTTCAATACATATTTATCTTACTGTTTTATCTTACTGTATTTACCATAATATTACTGTATTTACCATAACATTAAAATATTTACCATTCTACACATTTTCTACACACACAACGCCACTGTTGCCTATGGGATGTGATGTTCATCTATCCATTTTAATGGACATATAATGTGACTATGTTAGGAGCAAACAAGGTATATAGTGAAAAGATAGCCTGTTATGTATCTAGATATAAGTTCTTTAATCGGAGTCTGGAACCGTTTAAGATATTGACTTGAAATTTGGTACCCGTACCGTGTATTTTAACGAGATCTGGAACTAGATTATCCCGTTAAAGGGAGAAAGTAAGAGTCCATAAAATTGGTATTTAGTATATATAAGAGAAGCTAAGCTCTCAAAATTTTTTTTTGGCATTAACCACCCCCATTACCAACTCCCACCCCATTATTCAAGGGGGCGAAAAAAATAAAATTGTCATTTAGTGTGTGTACAAGAACCAAAGGCCTCAAAATTTTTTTTTTACCTTATCCACCACTACTACCACCCCCCTTCCACCACCTTCAGCCTCACTACCGATGTGGCATATCGTTTTATAGGTTTTTGGGGTAGACGATTTCAAATATTATATTATTAAAGTTCCATAACAAATGATTTCCACATTCAAATTTTTTTCGTTCTGAGAGACTTGGATAGAAGATCTGGATGTGGAAGTAGTGATTCCTTGGGTAGCGGTTTTATAATTTGACCTTCGACGAAAACGAATAACGTTGATAGTACACCGCTCTGAGACTAGTTAGTTTTAGTGGACGCGTGCGTATTAATACTCAATTTCTGCAATTTGCGCGCTCTAAAAAAAATCACTGTACCTAAACTATAAAAGACACAATAAAAATTATGCTATCAAAAACTTTTTTGGTCTTTTGGCTTTATTTTCTTCGCAGCATGTTATACAAAATTTTCAAAAACAAGAAAGTTTGTAGCTTAGTGAAAAGACTGCGTATTTTCTGAACTTTCAAGGTTATCTAAGTTTTTAACAAACTTAAAAATGTTTTAGTTAACAATACTATACACAGATAGAAGCGCTTAAGTGTGTGTTTTATAACAAAAAAATGTGGATAGCTCCATTCGTTTTTGAGTCATGGCATTAGATGTTCAAAAAAACATGATTAAAAAAAAAATTCACACCTTTTTAAAATTAACAATGTCCGTGACCACTAAAAAATGTCGTATTTCATGATTTCTAATGAACATCGACCTACTTAACGAAATGGTATATATCTAGGTTTGTTCTAAGATTAAAAAAAAATCGAGAAGGAAGCGACTTTTCCCCTGTTTTTTACTCCACTACATAGCATTAAAATCTTTTTATGTTCCTGACAATACCTTTTCCAATTTGACTACGTTACTCTTTCGATAGAGTTTTGTGAAAAATATATGCTGTAACTTATTGTATGGTGTATAATTAATAAAAAAATGGTGGGTATCTCTAAGCTGTAAGTACGTATTTAAATTTTTCAAAAGGTTCAAAAGCATCAAATTTTTTTTTCTTCAAGAAAAGCAATCCTGCAAATATCATTAATAGATTGTCACGAGTAGATTTACAATATATGTGAAGTAGAAACAAATTGGATCACTTGATTAAGAAAAAAATTTTTTTCGGATTTTCGAAAGTTTTTGAGGTCAAAACTATTTGAGGTAGTATCTTACACAAAAATACATCACTGTAAGGAACCACACGTAAAAAGGTTGCAAAGGCTCTTATCTTAACCTGCCATGGCCTTTGCTAAAACTCCTGTTTAAACAATTTTCTTCCACGGTTTTAACATTACAACAGCTTGAACTTTGAAAAAAATGATAAAACTTTCGAGCTGTTATAATGTTTAAACAATTGATTGTGAAATAAATGTACATTTTTTATTCGTTACAATATTTGTAATATCTAATTTTAGGGTGGAACTAACAGGAAAAGAGAATCCTACTTTGGTCTTCATTTTCCCAACATGGCGGACGTAGCGGTAACGATATTTCTGTGGAAAACATTAATACATGACAATCGCTTCTGTATTATACAAACACAGAATTTCTTGTAGGAATTATTCACCAATCAAATGACTACTGATCATTAAACGGTTATCGGAAAATTTTTGAGGAAAAGTCATAGGAAGTTTCCATAATTTATTTGTTTATTTAGTATACGTTGCTCAACAGATGTGTCCATTTACAAAGTAGGACAGGTACACAAAAACAAAAAATTGAATAACCGCAATATGCAACTGAAAATATAAGATAATTGAAACCAATGAAACTAGTCAGCATTATGTCTATATGTGTGTACAAAGCAAAGATAATAGTAAAACTAAATAAAAACAGTAACTAATTAAATTTCACTATCTATAACAATCTTTTATGGAATTAACAGTGCAGTTAAAAATAACTTCCGCAATATCATTTGCAAATAGATTAAAAGCAAGGAATTGGGAATTGATCCTTGTGGAACACCAGATATCATTAGGTACTCGACAGGGCAAAACCCACTATAAGCTACAGATTGTATTCTGTCTAGAATATAAAATTGAAAAAATATCAACAGAGAATAGGTTTTAAATGGGACAACCTGTATATTTTTGCACATTTGGATCTTGCTAGCCAAAATACATATGATGTGACTCAAATATTATTTTGATTTCAAAAAAATACAGATTTTTTATGTTCTGTTTTCATCATAGAAGGCCGCAATTTTGCCAAAATTGTTAAAAATTAGTCTGCAAGTACCTTTAAAATATTATCTCTTCAGATACTTAGCATTAAACACGATTTGTTTTTCATTAAGTTCAACGATATTGGTATTTCTATAACTATTTTAAATGGAACTCTTATGTGACAACCTGTTATTTAATACGAAGAAAATAATATGCATAATGTCTACCTTATATTTGTACTAAATTAATAATTATTAAAAAAATAAATTTTTGATAATTTTTTTGTTTATATTTTTTGAAAATTAAAATAATATTTGAAGATCAGATCTTAGGTACTCTGGCCAGCAGGATCCAAATATGCAAAATTATACAGGTTATCTCATTAAAAAAATTGATTTTCATGTAAATTGCATCGAAACCGGAAGTCGGCCACTTTGGTTCTTTACATCATATAATTGGAAATTTCATCCCATATCACCACATCAATGAAAAATATCCATTCGCCCATCCAAAAGTTACAAGAGTGTCCCTATCGGCTGAGTCACCAAGTATAATATTGTGTAATGAAATTTCAAAACCTATGCAAAAATTGCATATTATCGACATATTCCTGAAATTGACATCATTTTTCTCGACCCTTTTAAAAATTGTGCATACTTTTGAATATCTCCACATATCTAGAATCTGGCCATTGTCAATACACAAGCTAGATATTACCGAAATTGGATATCAAAAAAATAACAACACAATCTCCAGTCTGGAAAAACGGGATACCGTCCGGCCCAGCAGTTAATTTAGATTTCAGCTTCCTTAGAGCGTTAAGTACTTAATTTTTTTCAATGAATTATTTGATAACAAATGATGGGATGTTTGCTACTTGGTCATTTAGCTCGAGATTGTTTATGGGTGACTGGAAAGGCTTACTAAAAAAAATTTGCGAATTATTTATATATGATTTATAAGTGGAAATATCAGTAATTTTTTTTTTACTAATAATATTATTCCTAATTCCAGTTTCCGCGCAATATTGTTTTCAAGGATCCGGGCGTCATTAGCGTAGGTTATATCGATATCAACTTCAATTTTAGTTAGGCTGGTGCCAAAGCGGATTTTGAAGGCTAAAAAAATATTAACAGGCAACGACCAGCCGAAAAATTTAGTTAAAGTTATAACTAAGAGAAAAAACAAAAATTAAACACGAGATAAAGTGAAATTGTGAGGTGCTGTTTAGGGATTGTAAGTATTTTTTTGCGATTTTCGGCGAAACGTGACCTCCTAGTGGAAAATGTCCTTCACAAAAGTTGTAGATAATAAAAAAATCTAAAACTTCACATAAGGCATTTTTCAACATAACCTCACGTTTTCCGAGAAAATGGCGAAAAACCGATTTTTCGGTTTTTTATTTTTCTCTCGTAAAAATAATTCAATTTACATTAAATTTGGTAAAAGTATGCTTTTTTGCATTGAATAAGCATGATTTTTTTGGAATCTGGAAAACAAGTGGTTTCCGAGATATTTACATTTTTCGAAAAAAAAAAATCTTCCACGGAAAACATTATTGGTGTTTTTTTCGATTCAAATATTCTATTCAGGCTCATTTTAACCGTTGAAATGTCTACTTTAAAATAGTCTATATATGTTGATGGTTTATTTTTCATGAAACCGCTTAAAATTGAGAAAAACCAAAAAAATTACTTTTCGAATCACGAATTTTTCAATATTGTATTTTATTTTCAATATTTTTTCATTATTTATGTAAATAAATGGACTAAATTTCAATGACAGAATTTACTTTAATGTAATATTAGTAAAGTTGAATGAATTTAATTAAAGAAAGTGACGGACACCATCCTGGAACTTTTAAATAAATGACAAATTAATAAAAATTTTGCATATGACTAAGAGTTAGTGAACATTTCGCGTTATTACTCGAAGTAGGTTAAAAATTTGCGAAAAAGTTGCCATAGGGGTAACGAGTTGCCATTTCGAACGTTTCGACTTGGCGATGGGCAGCAGGGGGTGTAAGAACACCCCAAAATCGTCAAATAGTAGTCGAAATTTTTATTATTGCAAGTTGGTTGAAACTTCGTATTTTGCTTGAATTAAGGTATATTAATAACCATACAAATTGTCAGACAAAAATTTCAGGCAGCAGGGGTGTAAGAACATCCTAAAGTCGTAAAATAGTAGTCGAAATTTTCATTATTGCAAGTTGGTTGAAACTTCGTATTTTGCTTGAATTAAGGTACATAAATAACCAGTCAGAAAAAAATTTTAGGCGCAGGGTGTAAAAGAACACCTCAAACATATATTTTTTTACGTAAAATTTTTATTGTTTGCTCCTGTCTGACAATTGAATATGTTATTCTAGAGACCTTTTTGACCGTGTAATTTAATTGTCAGACAAGAATTCGGGCCAGCACACCCTGTAAATACGTTGCAAATTTTCCTCTGGGCCTGTCGCAAGTGACCTCAAGCGCGCCATATATTTCAAAAAGAGATTTCGATTTCTATGGCGCAATGATTTTGTGTTTTTTTTTATATTTTGGAAGTGATTTTAAACAAAAATTAAAGATTAAGATTAGAATTTTCAATTTGTTAAAGAACGTTTACGTTTACGTTTACGGTGTCAAAAAAAATACGTATATGTATAAATAAAAAAAAATAAACGTTAAACAGGCTCGTCTTCATCTCCAGTCGCTGTGGAATACTCATCATCATGTAAAATATTGTGAGCATTTTTTCAATAAAATATATAGTTTAGAAGATTTTGGGCATTGTATGATCCATTATAAAATTTCAGTCCGAAAAAATTAAATTGTTTTTTTTATATTTCAGCTTACATCTCGAGAATCAAGTGAGATGACAAAAAAAGTCATTGAATATCTTTTATAGAAAATTAAATTGCCAATGTAAATGCTCATATGCATTTTTTTAATAAATGAAATATTTAAAAAGATAACGTGGATTAACTCTTTAATCGGAGAATGGAGTATATCTTCAAAATTAAGCGTGGTATCAATACTTTTTATTCTTTTTTTTTTTGTTTAAAATCACTTCCAAAATATAAAAAAAAAAAACGCAAAATCATTGCGCCATAGAAATCGAAATCTCTTTTTGAAATATATGGTGCGCTTGAGGTCACTGGCGGCCGGCCGAGAGGAAAGTTTGCAACGTATTTTTTATAGGGTGTGCTGGTCCGAATGTTTGTCTGACAATTAAATTACACGGTCAAAAAGGTATCTAGAATAACATATTCAATTGTCAGACATGAGCAAATAATAAAAATTTCACGTAATAAAAATACATGTTTGAGGTGTTCTTACACCCTCTGCTGCCTGAAATTTTTTTCTGACAATTTGTATGGTTATTCATATACCTTAATTCAAGCAAAATACGAAGTTTCAACCAACTGGCAATAATGAAAATTTCGACTACTATTTTATGACTTTGGAGTGTTCTTTCTGCCTGAAATTTTTGTCTGAAAATCTGTATGGTTATTCATGTACCTTAAGTCAAGCAAAATACGAAGTTTCAACCAACTGGCAATAATGAAAATTTCGACTACTATTTTATGACTTTGGAGTGTTCTTTCTGCCTGAAATTTTTGTCTGAAAATCTGTATGGTTATTCATGTACCTTAAGTCAAGCAAAATATGAAGTTTCAACCAACTTGCAGTAATGAAAATTTCAACTAATATTTTACGACTTGGTGTTCTTACACCCCCTGCTGCCTGAAATTTTTGACATTTTGTACGGCTCGGTCATCTAGTTCTGTGGAAGCATTTAGCATTTAGCAGAAGTAGCTCCTTTTAGAAGACCACGTGGTGATTGAGTATTTTAATTAAAAAATATAACAGAAAAACTGCTTATTAACAAGCATCGGCTGTCATCATAAAATGTACCAATTTATGCAGTAATTGTCATGAAAACTGCTCAAATAGAGATAAAGAAATAGTTGAAGACGTAAGTAATTCGGGAGGGATTATTGATTATTGTAGATTGTAGCTTGGCCCTGGGTTGACCTTTCTTCACGTCGACCTAAAAGGTATTTTGTGATTATTGATGAAGAGCCAGCAAAGAGTCTTGATATTGAAATTAAAAAGCTCGAAGACGTCGATAATCTCGAAGATTCTTCGGAATTTGAAAGTTTTATTGATGAAGAAGAAGAACAACCACAATGCAAAAGATCTGAAATCCATTAGAATTTTATAATTTTTCATAAATTTTTTATTTTTATAAACAAATGACAAAACAATATTTTTCTGAAGACGATGCGAGTCAAAATTTGTAAAAAATATCAATAAATTAATTGTTCTACTTAATAATTAGGTATTCAAATTATTCTATTCAAATATATACCTAAAACAGATTACACATCGTTATACTATTTATTTAGTGAAAAAATAGTAAAATATACGTTAACAAAAATGCACACTGGGCCAGCTTACGACTTTCAATACGGTACGGTGCATTGCAATAAAATTTCAGAATGTTTTCCCCACCTTCTTCAATTAAATTCATTCAACTTTAGTAATATTACATTGAAGTAAATTCTGTGATTGAAATTTAACCGCTAAATGAAACCGCTTAAAATTGAGAAAAACTAAAAAAATGACCATAGAGAGAGGTCATTTTTTTAGTTTTTCTCAATTTTAAGCGGTTTCATGAAAAACAAACCATTAACATATTAAACCACTTTAATATAATATTGAAAAATTCGTGATTCGAAAAGTAATTTTTTTGGTTTTTCTCAATTTTAAGCGGTTTCATGAAAAATAAACCATCAACATATATAGACTATTTTAAAGTAGACATTTCAACGGTTAAAATGAGCCCGGATAGAATATTTAAATCTAAAAAAACACCAATAAAGTTTTCCGTGGAAGATTTTGAATTTCTTTTTCGAAAAATGTAAATATCTCGGAAACTACTTGTTTTCCAGATTCCAAAAAATCATGCTTATTCAATGCAAAAAAAGTATACTTTCACAAAATCTCATGTAAATTGAATTATTTTTACGAGAGAAAAGTTTTAGATTTTTTTATTATCTACAACATTTTCCGCTAGGAGGTCACGTTTCTCCGAAAATGGCAGACACCACTCCATTTCACAATTTCACTTTATCTCGTTTTTAATTTTTGTTTTTTCCCTTAGTTATAACCTTAAACTAAATGTTTCGGCTGGTCTTTGACTGTTAATAATTTTTTTTTCAAAAAGGTATTGACACCAGCCTAAATTCTTAATCGCTAAATTCCACATAGGCTGCTACAGTGTCGCTATATGCCAATGTCCCCATGTTGCTTGTGACCGCACCATAACTGCGCTTTAAATTTTACCTTGTGGATATTTCCTTGAACCATGGTGGATATTTCCTTTTCTTGAGTTGAACTTTGGATAATTTTTAATTGTTCTTCAGCTTGAGTCCACAATATATCTATTTTCCCTACTGCTACCGCTTCAAAATTATTGATAGAAATTAATTTTTATAACAGCCTCCTAATAAAACGACCGCAATTTTTTGCCTCTTCATAATATTTATGATACAGACATTGATTTTGTAGTTTGTATTTAACTTTTTTCTTAATATACATCGATATCCAATATTATTATTAATGTTTGCTTTTATAGCTTTTTCTAGTGATGTTTTATTGGTTCGGGGTTTAACATAAGAACCTCTCCAAATTGGGCTGGACTGTGTTAAATCTTGGTAAATATGACGTTTTTATGTCATTTACTGAATTAATGCTGTATTGATCTTTTCCCGTGGTCGTTTCTAGATATGCTCTTACTTTTACATTTTAGCAAACGAAAAGTCGTTAAAAGTTTGCGCTTTCAATACTAAATTTATGTTGTTTTCTTTTCCTATATAATAAAATTGCGATACATAACACACTTAATAGCCCTACGGTTATTAGTCCAGTCAACGGAGCGTTAAAATGACCAAAGTCTCTAATTTGAGTGCTAATGAATGGATTTTGATGAAACCTTGTGCAATGTGTTTGTAATGACGTTAATAAAAAAAGTTGAAAAAAAAGATCACAGTAGGAAATGATCGGAAGAGGTAGAAAACACCTCTTTTATTATGGGTTCCGTGACTTGTAGAATTAGGTAAAAAATGAAAAAACATATATTTACCTTTTTTTTTGGCCCAAAATAAGATGTTTTTACTCTTGTGAATTTTTTCGAAACATGCATGTTTTTCGAAATATGGCCAGTCGAATATTCCTAATAGTGGGGGAGGGGAAATGTAAAAGTAAATTCCAGACTTTTTCTTTTTCGCAACTTTTCTGTAAAGTGCGTTTTCACCGAGTTTTTTCGGGAAAACCTGAAATACTTTTTGAAATTTTAACGCTTTAAAAACATGTAATCTAAAAATTTTTTAAAATTCACACATATGCACTGAGGCCTTTTATCTCTTGGAATTTTTTTGTAACTTGCTAATTTTGCGAGTTACAGGCAGTTTTTCACAATAGATTTAATTTTTTTTAAATAATTTTTCTGGAAAACTTTTTCACATTTTCATTTTAACAATTATATTGAACCTTTAAAAGTGGTATAACTATATAGGTTTCATATTTTTCATATTTTTCTTATAAAAATATATATAAATCACGCTAATTTTTCGAATTTTCATGTATTTTTTAACGTGCAGAAAAAAATGTAGTAAATTATTTATCATGAAAAACTACCTTGTAACTCGAAAAATTAGCAAGTTACAAAAAAATTCCAAGAGACAAAAAATATTTAGAAGGCCTCAGTGCCTCAGACATATGGTCTGAATTTTTTCAAATTTTTAAATTACATATTTTTAAGGCGCTACAATTTCAACGAAATGGGTAGTTTTTCAGGTTTTCAGGGAAAAACTCGCTGAAAACGCACTTTACAGAAAAGTTGCAAATAAGAAAAAGTCTTGCATTTCGATGATACATTCACCTGAATATTTTCAGATATTTTTTCAACTTTACATTTCCCCTCCCCCACTTTTAGAAATTTTCTAGTGGCCATATCTCGAAAAATATGCATTTTTCGAAAAAAATCACAGAGTAACAACATCTTATTTTGGGCCAAAAAGTGAACATATTGTTTTTTTTTTTTTTTTTCATTTTGACCCGAGTTTGAACCTAACTATAGAGTTAAAAGAGCTAAAATGGGTTAATCCAGTCATATAAGGATTCCACCTCGGAATGAAAGATAATAAGCTATAAACTTGTATAAATCTTTGTTATGGCATTTTATAAGTTGACTCAAAAGTCTCATAGAATTTTGTGTACGCGAGTCAAGATATTCAAGGTCAAAAGTCGCAAGAATCGGTTTTTTGTAAATATCTCGTTTTCTATGCTCTAAATGGCATTTTGATTTATTATAAAAGTTGTAGAGCATAAAATTCTCTACAAATTTTATTTCAAGCAATATTTTGTACATTTAACCGGTCTTGAAGTAGAACGCGAAGAGTGGAGAGCGCTTAGCCGTATCTATCGTAACGCAAGGTCAACTGTGGAATCCAATAAATAATACGTTTTATATATTATTTATTTTTATAGTAGAGGCTGCTGCGGCAATTATTAGGGAAGATATTCGATCATGTATAGTTGAAACCAAGTCTTATCCGCCTCCAAGTAAAATGCTGGATGATGTTAATGAAGAAATACCAAAAACTTTATTAAATTTTTTAATAAAAAATAGAAAAGGAAAAACAGATCATTTAAAAACAAGATATAAGTCATGTGTGGCGACTCGTTTACTTTAGTAAAAGATATGTGCGACTCGCCCACACTGGAGGTCTAGCAGCGTAACCAAGTAAAAGAAAGAAGAAAACAAAAATATCAGAATAACATGATAATATATTTTGAAGTATCAATATTTTATATATACAATGTTAAAATGTTTATTTGTATAACCAAGAACTGAATATATATTCATTAATCATGGATTACTTTTAATATTATTATAGATGTATAGAAAGAATTAGTATATCCCATCTATAAATTGGTGACCCCGAATATTTTCACGTATACCGACTGTGAACCTGAAGGTCTCTATGAATTCTATAAATTGGTGACCCCGAAAATTTTCACGTATACCTCCTGGGACTATAAATTGGTGACCTGAACAAAAGCTTATAACGCTTTATTATAAATTGGATACCCCAGCAGAAGACACTTTTCTTAATAATATATATACGTCTTGAACGTGAGTTGCAATTCTTCCAAAATATACGTTTTCGACGTGAAGTTATGGATTGGTTTTCCCGACACAGAATTTTTAATTGATGATCCCGATGCAGTATTTATAAATTAATAATCCCAAAGCAGAGCTTGTAAATTGATTATCCGAACAAAACCTATTCCAAAATCTTTTTTGAATTTATGGTGCATCTTGATTTGGATTGATTGAATTTTATGGAATTCATCATCGATTTTTTTTATTAAATAAGTGAGTTGTGTTTCCATATTTATTTCGTTCAGAGAACAATTGATCAATCAATCAATCATTTTTATCATATATTATTATCACTCATTTTTTTAAATGACACCTCCTACGGAGAATATTTTGTTAGACGATCCACCAGTCACGTCAGATACAGTGATACCGAATAGTAATTATGCTGCGAATTCCTTTTTGGGATGTCAATTCTTTTGCACTTGGTTTAGTTGTGCAGTATCACATGTATCTCTTTTAATATATGAGAAGCCAGTTGTACCTGGATTTAGCAAGATTCAAGTCCAAAATCTAGGTGATGAGTAAGTACTAACCGAAAAAAATCGTAATGCAGTTGATTTTCTATGGTTCTACGGAAAGTGGAGAAATATTTCATCATTGCCAGGATATCTTGAACAGCTTACAAAAAATAACAAGCTAAAAACGTACTCTTCGCCTGTTCACTGAATTTTTATATAATTGTTACACATTCTATAGGATACTCGTCGCAGTTTTTGTAAATAATGTTAGTTTTAGACATTTTTAATTTTATAATACGAACTTAGTTGGTAAAAGACTCAGTGTAAAATAAAGTAAAAATAGAAAAAAACATACCAAACCCTATTTGGGTTTCGAACCCGGGACCCTTGGATTCAGAGTCAATTTCAATTAAAAGCGTAAGAACTACACCACCACCTTACACGTAAAAAATGTAAATTTTTACATTATAAGACACGAGCTAAAATCATATTTTCACAGTTGTATACTACATTATGTAAAATATATACATATTTAAATATTAAAATGAAATATCATTCCACCAGATTTCTATTCAATTACAAAAACATAAAAATCAAGAAAATTTTTTTCAAATTTAAATCATTAATAACATTTTTATTTACCGATCGATTTTGTTAAAAAATAATAGGGTTCTTCCTCTAGCTAACACTAACTTACTGTCCAAATTTCAATACAATCGGATTTTTCTCTCTTGAGTTATCTGCTTACAAGAAACGTGACGGGCGGACGGACGGACGGACGGACGGACATTTTGAAAGTTGTTTAGAATTCGTTCACTAACACAATGATATGAAATTTTTTTTGTCTGCGAACGATATTTACGGTTTTAGAAATGTGCCGATCAAATACAATATACTCTTCGTTTTCGTATTTGCGAAGAGTATAATAAAAATATTTTAACTTCTCGGGTTATGTTTCTTCCTTTTATTGATCATCCTGCTAATAATTTAGACACAATTAATGTCACATTACACTTCGTTATAAATATTGCCAAGACACAGACAAAAAACGTGCGTAATAACTGTTGATCATCCCCTGTACTCTAAAAAGCACGTGAAATGGTTGCTGCGTTAGACTTGTCCAAGACAGTTGTGAATGGTTGAATATACAAAATATTACTTGAAACAAAATTTGTAGAGAATTTTTTGCTCTAGAACGTTTATAATAAATCAAAATGTCATTTAGAGCATAGAACACGAGACATTTACAAAAAAACGATTCTTGCGACCTTTGACCTTGAATATCTTGGCTCGCGTACACAAGATTCTATGAGAATTTTGAGCCAACTTATAAAATGCCAAAACAAAGATTTATACAAGTTTACAGCTTATTATCTTTCATTCCGAGGTTTACCCTTTTTGGTTTTCTACCCCTTCCGATCACTTTTTACTTTAATCCTTTTCTCAACGTTTTTATTAACGTCATTACAAACACATTGCATAAGGTTTCATCAAAATCCATTCATTAGCACTCAAATCAGAGGTGAAATCCCCCGTTGATTGGATTATATGTGTTTCGTATTTACAAATGAACAAAGTCATTTGTAAATGCCTTTCAGATAGCAGGAAAGCTGTGGACTGCAGGGCATTTTGTCATTATTCCTTAATTTATATTTTCTAGATTTTGACTATTATCTGGTAACTTCGGAAGAAGAAAGTGATATTTGTCGTTGTATAAAACTAACAGTACATGACACAGTTCCACCAGAAAGAAACATGTTAACCCATATGTGCGTCTATCTGTTAAACTAAAACGGCGTATCTACAATCTACATTCATGCGTGATTTTGAGTTATAGGTATCTAGAATGTCTACACGTTTCGTCTGCAATATCTACGTCGTTAAAATAAAGTAGATACTACCTTTTGCTTTACCAGGGCAATGTATCTCTGTTACGACACAGATTCGAATACTTATAAGAAGCTTTTCTTATTTTTCTTAATCCTCAACACGGTGCATAAGTTTGTCTACGTAATTTTGTATAACTTGGTGTATTCAAGAAAATATATTGTCATAATATGAATTGTGATATTCTAAATATACTCTAGAATCTCTATAGTACAGGAAAAATAATTTTCAATTACATAAAATACCGGCTGGCTAAAATTTTGCAATTTACGAACAAAAAATGTATAAACGAGTCACCTACGTGCCGGATGTTAGGGCGTGGGAAAAATGGGGGTGGCAGTGTTTACCTATACCACTGCGAAGTTTTAGCTAGCCATATATTAATATATCGTTCAAAAAAATACTTAGAAAATGAAATAGTGTTTTCGACTTAGCAAAATGACAGTTTAATCTGGACTTTTTGGCTATGTACCCTGATTGCCCACCATATAAAATCCATACCGTTAAAATATTAACCCCACAAGTTGTAACGTTTTGTACTAACGATTTTCTATGATAAATCCTAGGCTTTACCGTATAGTGGAGGCAAATTTAAAACAATAGTTTCTTTGTAATACGATTTTATCAGTGACACGTTTGTTTCCACGTATACTTAGAGACTACCTATCTCGTAACGGTTTATGAACTGAATGTTTAAACCTATTAATGATCTGTGAATATTAGGTAAGCACTACAGCGTTGTGATTTTCAAACAGTCCATTCGTACACAGACCAATATTTTTTTCGTTTAGTAAATTACATTCGCTGTAGATATATTACGATTAAATTTGTATACATTACAAAACGTTTTCACTGCATTGGAACATTATTTTACAGTTGTTTTAGTAATAGTTTAGTTGCCTGGTCTGGAACAGGGGCTTTGCCTAAGATAATTTCAGGAGAAATCAAACATTTTATTGAGTAAAAACTCCTGAAATCTGCGAGGTATAATGACGTCTTGAAAATTGCAGTTAAACAGTTGTTCCTTTTTTCGATATTCTGGTCAAAAATACTTCGGTACGCACAATCGGAAATATTGTAGCTGACAAATGACAAGCTTACAGGGGACTTGTTTATATGTTTTTAGATTTTAATTTTCGTATTGCACAGTGTGTTCCACCATTCCTCCCTAAAGGGGAAGAATTATCTTACAAATACACATTTTATATTACACAGCCCAAAAAAAAAAAAGGGGGCAGTTTTCACCCCCTGTGGGAGTGGAATTGAATAACAACAGTGGTCCGTGACTTTCTAAGTCTAACTCTGAGTACTACGCAATTTTAACCAATCGTAGCATTTTAGGTCAATGTTTTTTCTTGGTTTTTTTTTTCATTTAAGATAAGAGGTGATTTTTGGCAGCGGAGTTTCAAGCTTTTTTTAGGATCACTGCAGCTTTTTTCAAATTGAATCTTGAATGAGGGTTGACACTGTAGGACGTGGATGGTACGTAAGTTTCTAGTTCTATTTTAGAGTACTACGCAATTTCAGCCATCCATGAAAATAGAAATCCTGTAATCTTTTGTTTTGTTTTTCTCGTGTCCTTTAAACTTAGGCGTGGTTTTCTCAACCCTATAGGGGTAGTTTATGAAGATTACGTCGGACCTGATGCAGTTTCTTATCACTTTAACAAAACTTAGACATTTCGAGCTTTTTCAGGAGTCATTGCTCTTTTGGATCGATTTTTTTATATATGGGGTAGTTTTCGCCCCTCCCTGGGGGTGTGTTTCATATCTATTGTATGTACGCTGCCGTTTAACCTTAATTTTTCTAATTTAATTGATTAAGATGTAACTATTCTCGTAGCTTAATCTTCTTTTTACCCCATTCCAGGGGTGTTTTTTGGCTCTAGCTACGAATTTTGTAGGGATACATGGTTCTGGTTTGCTGGACAGAATTTTTTTTGTGGGGATGTGTTATTCTTCTGTTGATACTAAATTTTTATTATAAACATTTTATTTAAGGATGGTTTCCACACTTTACCGCGGATGGGCCAAAAAAGCCCTTTTTTTAACATTGTTCTTTACAATCAGTATCAAAAATCAAAGTACACAGGCAGATAAAAAACTCTAGCTCCATTAATTGTTGTCATATAAAAATTTTAGGAATCTCTAATGTTATACACATAAAATTTTCTTTTCTATTTGGTATCTTTTGTCTATTATTTTTTCTGTAGAATGACCACCTTGTATATTTTTTTAAATAAAAGTATATCAAACGTCCTTCCTTGGCGATAATATTAACTACATTTCAAGTGTTATTTTCTTCCTGTCGTTTCTTAATTAATTTATATTTATAATGACCAACCTAAATATTTTTCGCTAAAAATGTATCAAGTTTCTTCCTTTACAGTTGTGTCAACGACATGCCAAATATTGTCATCCTCCGTCACATTTTTCTCGTTAATTATGTTTAAGAGTGTCCACGCTGCATATTTGCCACCTAAAAGTAAAATAGGTTTTCTCCTTGACAATTGTGTTAGCTACATGCAAAATAACCTTCACATTTCTATTGTTAATTAATTTTTTAAATTTGTCCACACGGTATACTTTTCACTAAAATTATATGCCATTTTTTCGTTGGCAGTAGCGTCAACTACCTACCAAACATTATTTTTCTTCGTCAAATAGTTCTGTAGATATAGCATAGCACCAACAGACAGAACTCTAGACCGACAAACAGGCAAACTGAAGAAATTGAGTGAGCTTAATTTTCATAATATAAATAACACAGCCACACAAAAAAAACTTCAGACCCAGAAACTAGACATACCAATCTTTATGTATTTTGACATCCTGAATTCGATGCCGCCATCAGAATTTAATTTTATCGTTGTTTTTTTTATCTTAGATTTTATCTTTAAAATTTTTATCGCAAGAAACAACCAATCGGTGCCAGGTAGACTCAAAACTACTATAAATTATATTCAGATATATGTATGGCAAAGTTTAGCTAATGCTACTCCACCATTTAACCAGGACAGCAAGATGAGTGCCGAAGTTGCCCGGCGTGCCTTAACGTTGCCGATCGAGGTCACTGAAACCGATACCGTACCTCACTTCACCTCAATTTGACGTTAAAAAAGCTCTACAAGACAAATTCTGACGAGTATTTGCCAAAAACTCACAAATTCAGTCATTTTATCGTCAAAATCGACCACCATGGGCGGCAATTGAACTGAGAACTAATAAAATTTTTAATCAGGTATATGTTTTTCCATGTATTTCGATGCACTGAATCTGAATTTGATGTTAAAAATGGTCTACAAGACAAATTCCAACGAGTATTTGCCAATAACTCACAAATTCAACCATGTTATCGCCAAAAACGGTCACCAGGTGGCAGATAAAATTTAAACTAATGACATTTAAATCTAGATCTATGTTTTTCCATGTATTTTGACGTGCTGAATCCGAATTTGATATTGAAAAAGCTCTGCGATACGAATTATAATGGGTATTCATCTAAAGTTCGTAAAACCAGCAATTCTTTTATCAAAAACGATCACCAGATGGCTGTAAAGTTAAACTTCGTAAAGTAAATTTTCAGGTAAAAAGCTATCATAGCGATATCACGAATTTCTTCTCGTCTTTTTACTGTACTGTTAATCTCCCATTGTTCTACATTTTTTTGCTAGATATCGTGCTCTCTTATCTTAAAATGATCTACGTAAGGAAACTCTTTTTTTGTTAGCTAATGAAGTTAGCCTCTTCAATGACCAGCAATAATCGGCCACCATGTGGGCGTTCCACCTCCCTTGATATCTGTCCTCCATTTCCCTTATGTCCTGATGAAATCGCACACTATGCTCCTCATTGAAATCTCCTAGGTTTGCCGGGAAGACATAGTCAAGTATCTCATCTCGCCGTCCTGGTTAAGTGGTGGAGGATATCCCTCTTCAATGACCAGCAATAGTTGGCCACCATGTGGGCGTTCTACCGCCCTTGATATCTATCCTCCATCTCCCTTATGTCCTGGTGAAATCGCTCACTATGCTCCTCATTGAAATCTCCTAGGTTTGCCGGGAAGACATAGTCAAGTATCTCATCTCGCCGTCCTGGTTAAGTGGTGGAGGATATCCCTCTTCAATGACCAGCAATAGTCGGCCACCATGTGGGCGTTCCACCGCCCTTGATATCTGTCCTCCATCTCCATTATGTCCTGGTAAAATCGCTCACTATGTCCCTCATTGAAATCTCCTAGGTTTGCCGGGAAGACATAGTCAAGTATCTCATCTCGCCGTCCTGGTTAAGTGGTGGAGGATATCCCTCTTCAATGACCAGCAATAGTCGGCCACCATGTGGGCGTTCCACCGCCCTTGATATCTGTCCTCCATCTCCCTTATGTCCTGGTGAAATCGCTCACTATGCTCCTCATTGAAATCTCCTAGGTTTGCCGGGAAGACATAGTCAAGTATCTCATCTCGCCGTCCTGGTTAAGTAGTGGAGTAACATTTTTGAGTTTATCTGACATCAATTGGTCGTTTTTTGCGATAAAAATGAAATTTTAAAAATAAAATCGAAGATAAAAAAAAGCCAACGATAAAATTAAATTCTGATGGCGGCGTCGAATTCAGGAGGTCAAAATACATAAAGATAGGTAGGCCTAGTTCTGGTTCTGAACTTATTTTGTGTGTGTGTGGCTGTGTAGTCTGAAACGTGATAATTCCAATAAATCTCGGAGAGTGACGTGTTCACGTTTGCAATATTTCGTTCCTGTAAGCGAGGGAAGTAAAACAGACAGTAGCGGCTAATGACATGAAAAGCTGATGAGGCAGGGGTCTAGATACTCAGACTCAGATAGGTATATGTATAGTAGTAGTAGTACTCGCAATATTGGCTTCGATTTATTAATAAACCATTAGCTCAACGCAAATATATAATGATATAATAGAAACAAAAGATATAAGATAATTCCTATTATCAAATATCAAAAGCCGTGTATGCCGACGAAAGAATTAGCCGGCGCGTACAAACGGTCAGCAATAAAACAATTATCTTATATCTATTTCGCGTACTATACCTAGTTAGGTTTCTTAAGGAATTCTTTACTTCGTCAGTTAAATAAATTTGTACCTTTCTAAACTACACTGTTTTGTCCGTTTATAAAATTACGAATTAGGTGCAGATTTACTGCAAATTTACTAGTGATTCACTGAGTCACTGCCTCACCTGTCTCATGGGAAAGCCGCCACTGAAAACAGCATTTTAGAGAGAAGGATTTCAACTTTCGAGTACATACATCTTTAATTAATATTATAAGTATTATATAATTGTATAAAGCATGAAACCAAAGGTGTGGGAGTTATATGTGTACGTGATCAGAGCGTGCAATAAATCCTGTTAACGTTTACATTTGGTAAATCAAAATAATGTTTACAAAGGTTTATCAAACCCAAAATTTGTAGACTGTCCCTCATATTCTGCTTTTAGGCGAGATATGAGTGCGGCGATGAAAAGTCAGACTATCTTTGTTCTTTTAGCGCGCAGTGGCGGCGCAATTTTCTCTCTCTAGAAGGACTGTCCCGAAATATGACATTCTACTACTTATCCTGATTACCATCATGCAAAACAGTGACTCAAAATTCGAGGATAATTACCTCCGACCTTAAGCGGGTCATTGCAAGCCCGTTCGAGTTGCGAGGTCTTAGCTTAATTAACATTACACAAATTCTTACATTTTGGATCCGAACCTGCTTTTGGTGTGATTCCACACCAGCTGCTCACCGCCTAATGACATTTTTTGGTGGAGAACATGAGTTAATAGGCAATTTTATAGTCTACAAATCTTCTATCAAATCAACGTCGTCAGAGCCATAGCGAGCCGACTTTCTTGGAGGGTTATTTTTTAAAATTTGCCAACCCTATAGACTTAAAAAGGCAACTCTGTTAAAAAGGGTCTCAGGCAAGCGCGTACTAGGAATAGAAATTGATGAGCAATGGGAGAGGGGGTCCGAAAATATTTTTTTCCCTCCAAAATGGAAATTTGATAAGCGAGGGAGAGAAAATTGAAAAAAAAAATTGGACTCACCGAGAAACTCCTGATGGGCACATGCTTACACTTAACGGAATATGACGATTAACGACTGGTCTCGCCAACTCATGCCTAAAATTTCCTACTTTTTCCAAGTCTGACAAAGTCTGACATACTCCCCAAGACTACGGCCCTGAACGTCGTTCAATGAAATCTGCCGCTTGTCACTATTGAGAGATCAATTCATCACTATCCTTCTTTTCCGGCTAAGGCATAGTTAAGTTCCTAACAAATGTCTTTTAAACTTCTACTGCTATCGAGGAAAAATTAACATTTTTTTTTCAGTTTTTTTATATAAATTTTATATAAAAGCCTAAATTTCACTTTAGTCAGACTGTCATTCTGTTGGTCTAGTGTATATCTGTGTTTGGCCCTATAGCTGCAATACTATTTGACGAGGAAAAATAATATCTGATACGTTGACACTATTGCCAACGAAGAAGCGGGATATACATGTAAAAAGGAATATACGTGAGAAATATACAGAGTGGACAACTGAAAAACATTAATGAAAGAAAAAATGTGACGGAGGTCAGTAATATTTGGCGTGTAACTAACATAATTGTTAGGAAAGAAATCTGTTATATTTTTTAGTGAAACATATACAGGGTGGTCACTCGAAAAAATTAATTAAGAAAGATTGGTGGCAAATAATACATTTAATATAGTTGACAGTATTACCGAGGATGAAACCTAATTTACTTTTAACGAAAAATATACAGGGTAGTCGTTCTAAAAAAATAATTAATTAAGACATAATAGATCAGAATCATATTTGAAATGTTGTTTTCATTATTGTCAGGAATAAAACCGGATATATTTTTACTTAAAAAAATATACAGGGTGGTCATCCTACAGAAAAGATAATGAATAAAAAAAGTGCCAAATAAAAAGGAAAGTTTTGTATAAATACCATCACAGATTTTTTTTTTAAGTAAAAGGTTAAGGCGTGAAAAATTGATACATTGCATTGTTTAGAACCATTAATCCCGCCAAATGTATAATAGAAGTTTGGTTCTCCTTAAATTATTTTGAAACAAGACCACCTAACGACTGGCCGTTAAATAACTTAATTCTATTATATTTTGGATACACTCTTGAAATATATTTGAAATATCTTATTTTTGAGTAATCGCTTGTGACTTCCAGCGTTTTCAAAATATATATAAAGTTTATTCTCAAGTTTTGCATACATGCTTAGGTGAATTTTAAATAGGATGATTTAATGCTGATTATTAAATCCTATAAACAATAAACATATCTTTTAAAATATATCATATTTTAAGTTTGGAAATATATAATGATATTTAACAATGTCTAAAATATAAACTGTTGTGTTCTCATATATTATAATCAATTGTCGAGTTGAATATTAACACACTTGTAAGCCATGGAATAGGTGTAGCTCCATTTTCCACTAATTTTAAAATAATGATTTAAAACTATTGTATCTATAGTTAATTGTAAAAATTCATATGTTTTCAAGTGACAAAAACTAGTATAAAGAATTCGGTAAAAATTTACGTCAATTTGACAATAGAATGAACATTGTATACGTATTCTTAGTAGGTAGGCATCGAAACTAACTGAAAACAGATACATGCATTAGAGCATTGATACCTCTTTGGTTCCATTACAAAATTTTAATTTTTTTACAATGAATCTCAATTTACCAAGCATCTGGTGTCCCTCAGGGACAAACTATTGGACCTAGCAATAGTATTGCGAGTGCTATATAAGTATGCTTGCTGTACACTCACAATCTTAATGATGTTAAAAATCTTCCTTTTTGGAGGATTTTGCTTTTGCAAAAGTTGTCTCCCAGCGATAATTGGTTTTTCAAGGACTGAAGACCCTGCTACTTGGCTACCTAATTTATTAACGAACGCTGTTAATATGTTTTGAAATAATATGAGGAGATATTTGTTGAACATTCATACTAATTCTGCCTCATAATTTTTCCAACAGTTGAGTAAACCTCTTATAAACTACTGATTTTGATGACCTCAAAGAAAATACTCTAAGGGAATTAAATCTGGTGACCGTGGTGGCCATTAAGTGTGCCCTCTTTGACCTACCTATCTTTGTGAAAACGTTTCATTTAGTTATTGTTCTACATACCCATAGTAAGGTGGAGATCCATCTTTCATCTAATAATTGTTCTGATTTGGCTTGGTTTGGAAATAACTGAATTAGAGCTGGAATGATTTCATCAAGATATCAAAGAAACGGAGCGCCAATATCAAGGGATGAAATTATGAAATAACTACTGTTGGATGCTGAGAAAGGGAAAAAACGAGAGAATGTCTCTGCATAGAACTTTCGAATGTGAAAAGTGTGTTACAGCAGGCAAACATGAGTTAACTTTTGAATACACACAAATGTTAAATATAGATGCGGATATCACTATCACTCATGATTTACAATAACTTATTTTTGCAACATTTCTCGAAAATAGAAAAACATGACTTAGTAGGATTAATTTGACCCGAGATACGGAGTCAACGGACGAAAATAAGTTGCTCTGAATTACTTTTAAGAACAGATAAGTTAAAGCTCGAGAAAGGGAATTTGTCATGGATTTTTAGCTATTTTTTGAGGTTAGAAAAAACTGTGAGGTGATGGAGAAATTATTACACATGCAAACTATTTGAAAATATCCACTCAAGTAACAATAGTAATATATTGATACCTTTCCGATCAAAATACAGTTGTTTTTACAAAAAACCATAGCAATTAAAAATATATATAAAATTTATCAAAGATATCCTAGTAGTCCAATGACAAATTAAGATGTAATTAACTTAAAAATCTAGTATGTCATGTAAGATTCATAAAACAATTATTTATATTACCTACTATGAATTTAATTAATTTTCGAATTAATTTTTATGCTTATATTATTCTTTATTTTACTATTTTTTAAATAGTTCGAAAACCACAGGTCTCACATCCTTAAAACTTGATATCATTGCAATTGTTTAATTATTTAAATATAAAAGATTTTATAGGGTCAACCATTTAAAAAATTACCGATGACGCCATATTTCAAAGAATATGGCAGCTGTTGAAAATCATACACCACCGAATGGCCTAAAATACTTACAAAACTTTTAATAGGACCCGCACATTTTAAATGGAAAATGGCTCTCAGTCGATTTGTGTCTTATTGTGATATGTTGCAGTTCGAGTCGTGCTGATCAAAAATTTTCACAACTTTGATCTCATGTAATTTTTCATAAAAATGCGTATTTTTGGCACAAAATCTAAAAAAAGGCGCAAAAGTCTATATATGTATATTTATTTTTTCGCGCCCTCTAGCGGCGAAACTATGCGGAATTCGAAAAAAAAAAGGTAGAGACAAAATTTATGGGAAATTGTATGCTGCATAACTTTGCTCTCTTGATATTTTTCACCAAAATGCATAGTTTTTCCTCAAAATAGAGAAAAAGTGGGAACATTTTCTTTAATTTTTTCTAATTTGAAGGGACTATAAGGAATATAATCAAACTGCAACCAACAACTCTTCTCCGGACTAATACGCCGCCGAGCGCTGGATTACAAATTGTAACCCTGGCCGCGTTAAGTGCAATAACTATGTACTGCCACAAACTGCTAAAGCTTCGATTCCAATAAACGCCAGCCGAAAGACTTATTCCTACTGAAAGGAGCTCTCGTGTCAGCCACTCCACACCACTTGCAGACTGCAGTCTTGGGCTGACGGCTCTCGTAAGTACAAGGTAGGTCCAGAATGGCTGTAACGAGACCCTTGATCACTCTTGGCATAGGGCGAGATTTATAAAACCACGACATGCAACAAAAATGGTAGGCTCCATCTAGCGGCAGATGTTTATAGCAATCGAAGTAGCAGTAGCCCTGACATGGGTATAGTCCGGAGAATAGCTGTTGGTTGCTGTCTTGTTTTATTCCTTATATATTTAAGAAAATCTATAGAGGAGTTCGACAAAATATTACGTTAGTAAATTTTATAGCTGTTCTTTCTGCCTCTTAACTCTACCCTGCACTATTTATTGGATGATGTTTAGGTGAACCTCAGAGTACATTGATTATCGCATAAATAATGAATTAATTAACTTTCATTATATTTATAAACCCACCCCATTTTTTCATCTTCTAACCCATGTAGATCGAAATATTTTATTTAGCTTGAGAGCTTTTGACCAACACTAATCGAACTGCAACATATGACAGTTAGACACAAATCGACAATTTTCCATTTAAACATGCGTGGTCCTTTAGCTATTGTTTGAATCATTATTTTAAAATTTTAAAATTTTTATAAAAAGAGAAGTATGAATACACCTGAATCGTGGCTTGCCTGGTAGTTCACAAATTATCCTGATACGAGCAAATGAAGTTATGTAGGCAATACCAATTAACCAAAACTGTAAAATAGTGTTCAAAATGCAGCCATCTTTTGTAAAGATACTCTGAATTTAAATTAAGTATGTATGGTAAGACGATTTGAGATGGAATTCTTGTAAAACCTTAACGGTTATTGTTCACGTCGTTGCCTATAACCCTCACAGAAAATGTAAAACCTCTCTCAGTGCTTAATTTTCGTTCCTGGATAGCATAGGCTTAATGGCTTAATTGAAGGTGGGCCAATAAATAGTAATGGTGCAGAACAGCGCCCTTTAGTGCTATTATTTTCCAATCAAATTATAGAACGAGACGTTAATGTTCAACAAATTCTGATTGGGAAAATCAATAGACAATGTCTCGGAAGAGAGACTCTGTTTGCTTTTAAGCCGACGCTGAAAGTAAACACGTTGCACTTCTTTACTCTAAATAGACCTCGACATTTTTCATTAAATCAATGTGGCGACGTCACCACGCATTAGCTAATTTGATGTTGACGATGCAGCGATAAAAAATATATTGTTTTCCCTGACAAAGACGAGGAAAATATAAATGGTACAAAAATTGCAGAAAAAACTATATTGCACCAACAAAGAGTATTAAGGTACGTTCACAAAACTGGCATTTTATTAGACAGTGTGTATCAAAAGTAGACGATCAAAGATGATTTTGTGAACAAATCTTGTTCACAAGAAATTTCAGTTAATTTTTAAGTGACGCTAACATAAAAAAAATGTACTACAGAAAGTTGACCAGCTATCAGAAAATGTTAATGCATATTCCAAAAAGTATAGCACATAGAGTTATCTATAGCAGATTTGTTATCATAATATTGAACATTGAAAATCGTATTTAAGCTATTTATTATACGAACGAAAATTACAATTATTAAAGTAGTCTATGAAAATGGCAAGTATTCTACTTTAATAATTGTAATTTCGGTTCGTATAGTAAATAGCTTAAATACGAATTTCAATGTTCAATAACTCGAAAACGTTTAAAGATATCATTTGTCACATTTATGAAATCAGAAAAAAAAGAATAATTCAAAAATTCAATACATAGGGCATTCTATTAAAAAATATATATTATTGCTTCTTGTATCTCTGAATTTCTACAAGCCACTGTGCTTCCATTGACTTATTAAAGGGGTTCAATTACAGTCCTACAACTTTCGTCTGAAACTTTTTTTTCCCATCTCCAATAATAACGATAATAAATATAATGAATAACCCTGTATAACGGGTGGGTCAGCCGATAGGGACACTCTTGTAACTTTTGGATGGGCGAATGGATTTTTTTCAAATTTAGTACGAAATTTCCAATTATATGATGTAAAGAACCAAAATAGTGGATTTCCGGTTCCTGTAATTTACATGAAAATTAAATTTTTAAATGGGACAACCTGTATATTTTTGCATATTTGGATCCTGCTGGCCAAAATACATATGATCTGTCACCTAAATAAATATTAGTTTGGTTTTCAAAAAATATTAGAAAACAATTATTATTATTACTTATTTAATTATAAATTTAGTACAAAGAGAAGGTAGACATTATGCATATCATTTTCTTCGTAATTTAAATAACAGGTTGTCCCATAAGAGTTCCATTAAAAAAATAGTTTTCGTTGAGAAACCAATATCGTTGAACTTAATGAAGAATAAATCGTGTTTAATGTTATTATCTGAAGAGATAATATTTTAGAAGTACTTTCGCAAAATCGCGGCCTTCTATGATTAAAACTAAAATTAAAATCTATATTTAAAAATATACAGGTTATCCCATTTAAAAATTCGATTTTCATGTCGATTGCATCGAAACTGGAAGTCGGCCATTTTGGTTCTTTACATCATATAATTGGACACTTCATCCTATATCATTACACCAAATTTGAAGAAAATCCATTCGCCCATTCAAAAGTTACAAGAATGGCTGAGCCGCTCGGTATGTGCAAACATATGCACATGTTTTAAAAGCAAAAGTTAACAGTTCGTTTTTTCTTTAACACATTATAGTACAGTAACTAGAGGTTTTAACTTCGCAATAATGTTTGGCAGTGTAATAGTAAATGCTTCACAGAAAAGTTTCTATATTGTGAGGGGGCTTGCTAATTTATAGGGGGTGGATACCACCTCCTCTCAGGCACTTAAAAAATTAATATATTTATTGAAGCTGAAGTAGAATCAAATTTTAAGAAAAAAAGGTTCTATGCAATTTTTCACATAAATTGATAGTTTTTAAGTTATAACGACTTCAAAATTGCGATTTTAGCTTTAAAAAAAAGCTATTTCCAAACGGCTTTCGCCAAGTATCTCGAAAAGTATTACTTTATCGAAAAAATGTTACAGACCAATTACAGAAAGTACAAACTAGGAATTAATTATATTTTTTGATTATTGATGTAGGATTAATAATTTCGGAGATATTTAAGTTTACATTTGGCATCCAAGTGTTCGTAAGATAATTATTTAGAGTGATAGTTAAATATCTCAGAAACTGAAGAAGTTATGACCGAAGAAATGTGCGTTTACACATTCTTTTAATAACAACGTAGCCATGTTGTTACTGTAGCCAGTAATTAAAAAAGGAATTTCAAACACTGTTTCTCATTAATATATAGCATGACGTATATGCTCAAATTTTTGGTTTGTATACAGCATTGGCTTTAGAAAAAAATACAGTTTAAACTATAAAGGTATTTTCGATAAAACGTATTTTTTTTTTCCTTTTCCAAATATCTCAATAAATATTAGTTTTATTGAAAAATGAATAGAGACCAAAAATAAAGCTCATCAACTGATAGTGAATTTCGCTTCTTTATTCATTTACATAGATTTAATAGTTTCGGAGATATGAAAGTATACAAATGGTGTTCGAACGTTTATAAGACGAAAAATACAGTTTAAATGTTAATTATCTCAGAATTTGTGACACCTACGTCATGCATGCTAAGAAATGAAATTAAAAGCAATTAATTGCGATTTCAAATTATTTTCTACTCGTTCCTCTAGCATAAGAAATAAAGAAGTTATGACGGAAAAATGTGCGTATTTAAATTTTTTTATATAAAAAGATCGCCATTTTGTTACTCTAATTAGCCAGTAATTTAAAAAAATTATCTCAATTACAGTTTTTCGTTAAGATGTAGCATTATCTAGATGCTCAAATTTTTTTAAAGCATTTGCTTTAGAAAAAAATGCATTTTAAACTTTAAAGGTAGTTTCGAAACAATTGGATACCAAATATAAACTTAAATATCTCCGAAATTATTAATCCTACACCAATAAACAAAAAATATAATTAATTCCCAGTTTGTACTTTCTGTAATTGGTCCATAACATTTTTTCGATAAAGTAATACTTCTCGAGATACTTGACGAAAGCCGTTTGGAAATAACTTTTTTTTAAGATAAAATCACAATTCTGAAGTCGTTATAACTTAAAAATTACCAATTTATGTGAAAAATTGCATTAGACCCTTTTCTTCTTAAAATTAGATTCTATTTCAACTCCAATAAATATATATATTTTTTAAGAGCCACCCCCTGAGAGGGGGTGGCCACCCCCTATAAATTAGCAAGCCCCCGCACAATATAGAAACTTTTCTGTGAAGCATTTATTATTATACAGCTAAGAATGAACGAAATCCGTTCAATATGACATTATTCCGAAGTTAAAACCTCTAGTTATAGTCACTGTATAATACTATTGTGAAGACATAACTATGGTCACAAATGATGATCCCAAGATAATTTAAAAGTCTGCTTTTCAGTCTTGAAAACCGTGTTCTTGTCTTATTTTCCTTTAATATCTCGGGTTCATTTTATCTGATCAGGCCAAACAAAAGTCAAAATATTTGTAAATAAATTATGAATAAGACTGCATGAGGTCAAACCGATCTGCCATTTTGTTTCTTTGCAGATAAGTAAAAAACCACTAAAGTTTCCAATTTTCCATAAACCGAAATTACAAAAAAAAATGATTAATCTTTTTTAATAAAACTTGGTGAAATTATAGATCCTGTAGATACAATCCGTTATGGAAAATAACAAATAAAAATATTTATTATTTTTACTAAAAAACGAGATTTTTGAAAAATTCTTGAAGCTTCATAAAAAAACGGGTGTTTGGTCGCACTACGATTTTTTTTATCCTAAATTGTAACCTCTTGAACGAGCTTTGTAATGATCATAAAAATTATTTTTTATAATATTTTAGGAAAAAAAATCAATATGTTCAGGATTTGAACTGCGGATTTTCGCATGGGAATCCTCAACAACAACAAGCATTTTATAGTCCACTCAAATTAGGAAAAAAGCGAAGAAAAATTCTGAACAGCAGTTTCTCTGCAATGGAAGTAAGTATTCCACTTCTATAACAAGGTTTTGCTTATGCGCAGAAAAAAAGAAATGATTTTTGAGATATATACATACATATATATACGTTTTTTCGTGTTTTTTTTCATTTAGACGTGTATGTCTCGAAAAGTACGCGTTTTTAAGGCTAAACGAACATAAGTAAATGTGTTCAGAATACGACTTCCTACAAAAAAGGCTCTATACATTTTTTCGATTATCCCATTGGCTTTTCCGGAAAAGCGATTTGAAAAATATATATATATGTTTTTTTTCGTGTATTTTTTATTTTGAATGCAAATATCTCGAAAAGTGCCCGATTTTAGGCCCAAATGAACATAAGTAAACTTGTTCAGAATGAGATTTCCTGCAATAAAGCTCGTATACATTTTTCTGATTATCCCATTGGTTTTTCCGGAAAAGCTTCTTGAAAAATATATATATTTGCTTTTTCGTGTTTTTTTTTCATTTTGACGTATATGTCTCTCAAATATATAGAACCTTTTTTGTAGGAAATCACATTCTGAACAAGTTTAGTAATGTTCATTTAGCCTTAAAAATTCGTACTTTCCGAGATATATATGTCCAAATGAAAAAAAAAGTACGAAAAAGCAAGTATATATATTCTTCAAGAATCTTTTCCGGAAAAACCAATGGAATAATCGGAAAATGTATAGGAGTTTTTTTGTAGAAAATCTCATTCTGAAGAAGTTTATTATTGTTCATTTAACCCTAAAATCGCGTGCTTTTCGAGATATTTGCATTCAAAATGAAAAAAAACACGGAAAAACACATAGATATATTTTTCAAGTGGATTTTCCGGAAAAACCAATGGGATAATCGGGAAAATGTATAGAATCTTTTTTGTAAGAAATCGTATTCTGAACACGTTTACCTGTATTCATTTAGCCTCAAAAATGCGTACTTTTCGAGATATGAAAGTCTAAATAAAAAAAACACGAAAAAACGTATATATATGTATATATCTCAAAAATCATGTCTTTTTTTTCTGCGCATAAGCAAAAAATTGTTTTAACTACTATTTATGCAAAGAAACTGCTGTTCAAAATCTTTATTTAAAACGGCGTTTTTTTTCCTAATTTAAGTGGACTATTATTAATGTTTAAAGATGCAATAATTCGTCATTCCGAAGTTAGGCCCGGAGCCAGCTAGACAACCACGGCGAACATCGCCGAGGTGGGTGTAATGCTTGGGCGGTGACGGATTAGTTGGTGAGTTGGGAATCTTCACTCTAACTATTGCGCTATGGCCATGAAACATTTCTCCATCGACGAATTATGGCAACGAAATCAAAACATGTAATTTTTGAATGGTCAGATCTTCGTTCATACATGAGTGGGAAGACCGTACGATATCGATATCGAAAGAGCATCGTAATCTTCGATAAAACAAATGTATTACAAAAAAAAGCAATTTACAAAAATGCATAAAATGAAACTTTAAAATAATACAATTTTTTTTTTATTACTATTGCAAAGCTCGTTCAAAAAGCTACTATTCAAGAAAAAATTCTTAGTGTGACCAAATGGCAGTTTTTTATGAAGCCTTAAAAAACCTTGTTTTTTAAGGAACAGAACAGGACCTATCATTTCGCCAAGTTTCATTAAAAAAGAATAATTATATTATTTCTTTAGTAATATCGGTTTATGTAAGATAAGAAATTTTCGTGGTTTTTATTTTTTCACAAAAAAATAAAACGGAAGATCGGATTTGGACGCATGCCGTTTTATTCATAATTTATTGACAAACATTATGCTTTTTTATTTGGTCTGATCCGATGAACAGAACCCGACAAACGCGACAAAAACACGTTGTTCAAAATTAAAACTTAATTTCCAAAAAACCCTCTACTCCCAAATTAGACAGAACTTTATTGTAGCATCCTAATAACATACAAATTGCATTTTCACAAAAAAAATTGTCCCGTTTCTCTGAAATAATCTTTGAAAAAAACTTTTACTTCGACTAACTAATATTTAAAATTAAACTAAAAAATACATTTCATAATTAAATCATTTCAAACGTCCTGTCCTGTAACCATGACTTGTCCATTACAAATCAGCTTTCAACCTGTGACTTTTTTATCATTAATACAAACCGTTCAATGTAATAAGCCAGTACTTATATTTTTTGTCACATATTAGCCTCACGAGGTGTGTCACATGTCGCTGATGAAATTTTGCTGGTTTTTCACTCCCCAAATGACACCCGAAGGGATTGAGTTTGTCTGAAAATATCAAACTGCAGCTTAAAGTTTTTATGTCACGTATACTGTCGGCTTTAATCCAAATTCGTGCCTGATTGAATGGAACACAACCCAACAATTTGTATAATCCGGTTAGTTATGAACTGCCGGATGAGATTTACGAGCGTAAAACTGCTGAAATAAATATATAAATACAAACAAATTACGTAACTTGCTGTATTTGTGGACACTTTATTACGCAACTGTATGAAAAGTCAGTTATTCGGTGAAGTGGTTTTGTTTTGTGTTATTGTGAAATTGATTAGTTGAAATGGGAAATGTACAGAACACTTTTAAAAAAGAAATTAAGGTAGCAATTTCCAAATAAATAAACTAACATGAGTGATCGGTTCCTCGAGGCCTCATTTTCCAAAAATGGCAGCAAAAATAGACTTTTGCAAAGGATTAAAAACCTGTGAGTACTAGCAAAAAGTACAAATGAGCACCAAAAACAATGCTTAAACTACCTTACTACAATCTGATATAAGTACAGCGATCAGGCAACAGTGAAAGGCCATGGCAGGTTAAGATAACTGTCCGTGACTTTGCAACATTTTTGAGTGTGGTTCCTTCCAGTGATGTATCTTTGCGTAAGATACTACCACAAAAAGTTTACAATAAGCTACAACATATATTTCTCACAAAACTCTATCGAATTGGAAGAAATAATGTCAGGAACATAAAAAGATTTTAATGTCATGGGCGTATGAAGAACTTTACGAATTTTTTAGCTTTAATTCAGTTTCTAAGCCCTTAAAAGATATTTTGACTTTTTATTTTGTGCAATTGTCCGCTCTGAATTAATTTTTTAACATTACACGAAAGGATAATTCGAGAGGCGCCGCGTGTAATAACATGTTTTTAATTTTCATATTTTGAAGTTCATGATATGTTATGGGGCCATTCAAAAAATACGTTCGCTTTCAGAGGGGAGGGGAAAATGTGTCAAACTGAATGATAGGAGGGTATATGAAAAGTTCTCACAAAAAAATAAAAAATAACTAAAATAAAAATAAATAACGTGTATAATTGTCTTCAGATTTACTACGCACTCAAAAAATGTCGGCGCCTTTGATCTTTACCTCACCGACAAAGACGCCGACATCTTTTACAGGAATAATAAGTATGTAGTCAACTTTAAGTACGTATTTAATTCAAAAAATTCAAAAGCACCAAATTTTTTTTCTTCAAAAGATTTCCTGAAAATATTATTAATAAATTGTCACGAGTAGATTTACCATATATGTGAAATACAAAAAAATTACTTCACTTGATTAAGAAAAAAAACTAAAAAACTAAAAACGAATCAAAAATAGTGTAAAATTGGTTTTAATGACATAGCATTGGCTTTAACGCCACTGTCGTTAAATAATTACACTAGGTGAACAGACACAAAGACTGTATAAATAAAAGGCACGTTAAATATCGTTTTTCATTTTGAGCTTAAAAACAATGTTAAAATCGGCCAATTAAGAACGTTATTGAATAGTAGTGGTACCGCTATTTTTACTACCCGAGTAGCAATTTAAATGCCAACAAGTATTTATCGGGTTTTATCACAGATTTAAGAAGGTAAATAAACCGAACTGGGTTTTATTATTTCTTTTGTGCACACCAATTTATCTGCAGATAATATGTACTTAAAAAAGGCTTTCAAGTTATCTTTAAAGCAATTTGTTAAACCTCTTTGCTCTTTAAGAACTATTGGTTTTATAGCCACTAAATTACTGCATTATTCAAAACCCCAATAAACTAATTAAGTTTTATAGTGGATTTTAAATATTTTAAGTTTTGTGGTAGACATCTATAAATCTTTATGTTTTATGGGAGTTTTAAAATAAGGTCTTTAAGTACTCCTTATGATCAAGCAATAAAACTAATAACTCTTACCCTTAATATATGTTATCATAAATACTATTTGCTTTTAACGATAATTGGTAATGGTTCCTTAAAACCTAATAATTTTTTGGTAGCTTTATTAAGCTACGTTAAAACTTTTTGGTCTTTATAAAGCACTTATAGATCCTTTGGTTCCCCCATTTACGCCTTTAAACTTTGAGAGACGGGGCATATAATACCTAATACACTCATCATGTATTCAAAGGATATTATAAGGAAACTGTTTAAAATCTACTTACTCGTAGTTTTTCACTTTTTCTTGTTCAATTAACTCTCTAATCACAAAAATAACGAGAAATTAATGATCGCACACTCAGAAAATATTTTTTTAGGTTATGTTATCTAAGCTAAGTACATGTGGATTAGAGATTGTCAGAGACAAATCTTAAGAGTTTTAAAGAAGAATAGTAAGGCTGGGTAAAGTCTTACCTGCTTTAAAATAATAATAAAGTGGAACAATTGGAATTTAACAAAACCTTTTGTTTTATAAAAATATTTCCTAAAGCCACAAATTCTTAATAGGGTATTCTATTAAAATAAATGGTTTTATTAATTTTTCAGCCATGTTTTTTTTTGTTAACTATGGCAGACATGTTTAAATAAAGTTGGGGCAACAGTGTTTAATTATATTTTTCTCATTCTTACTGTTTACATTTAGCTTGCAACTATCTAAAATGTGTTAATATGTCATATAAACCCCTAAAAAGCTCAAATTCACACTGAGTGAGCTAAAACTAGGGTTACTATTTCTTTTATTAATTGTAAATAACAATTAATAAGCTGATAAATGAAAGGCTCTTGATTTTTTTAAAAAAATTTTTATATACTTTATCAGTAAAGTGGTCTGCGTTGATAATTTTTTGATACTAGGTTGTTTATTAATATCAAATTTTAAAACGTTAGCACATGCAGATATTTCAATCGAGGCAGACATATTTTATTACTTTGCGACATTTTTTGATTTAGAGAGATTAAGTGCAACAAGTGTTCGACAAAGAATTATTAAAGACACAATTATTTATGATGTCCTCAAAGCAGGCTTAAAATTTGATTGCAAGCATTAACGGCTTTAAGAAGATTTTATAAAAGGTTTTATGGTAAACTTGAAAACATCTTGCAGATTTGGGTTCTAAAGTACTGTTGGTTTTATCGATAGTTTAAAGGAAGATATTTATAACCTTTATAAAAGGTCTTTTTTGGTTTTATGCCGAGTTTATTGTAGCTTTTGAGAGGTTATTTAGTATAAACAGTTTTACGATCAATTTTATTATATAGGGGACGTTCCGTGTCAAACGGATCACATGCACTCTCAAAATTTGTGCTGATGGATTGAAATGATTTCGAATCAGTTTACGATATTGGTTATGGGGTTTTTGGGATCTCTAAGTCTTATTGTATCATCGAAATTTAAAAATTTAAAATGGCGGATCCAATATGGCGGACGCAAGCCCCTTCTAACCCATTTTTCAGCTGCAGTGTGAACCCAGCATATTTGACACTACTGGTATGGGGGTTTTTCGTGTCTCTGATTTCAGATGTACCGTCGAAATTGCAAAATCCAAAATGGCGGATCCAAGATGGCGGACGGAATCAATATGGAGGTATAAACGCCCTTTTCTTTCGCTTATTAATAGTAGAGTTTATATACTCAAATTCGAGTATAAATATCAACATTATACTCAAACCTGGGCATAAAAACGGATTCCCGATGATAAGTTTGTAATAAGAGGTCTTAAAAACGCCCATATCAATACTTTAACTTACCTGAATTCATGCTGTAGCCAAAAAAAGGTGAGAAAAGGCGTTTATGCTGCCGTATTGGCTCCGTCCACCATCTTGGATCCGCCATTTTGGATTTTGAGACCTCAAACGTCAAAATCCATCAGCACAAATTTTGGAAGTGCACGTGATCTTGAATCCGCCATTTTAGATTTTGCAATTTCGAAGGTACATCTAAAATCAGAGACACGAAAAACCCCCATACCAGTAGTTTCGAATATACTGGGTTCATACTGCAGCCGAAAAATAGGTTAGAAGGGGCTGGCGTCCGCTATATTGGATCCGCCATTTTGAATTTTGAAATTTCGATGATACAATAGGACTCAGAGATCTCAAAAACTCCATACCAATATCGAAAACTGATTCGAAATCATTTTGTGCGATAAAATCCTTTTTTAAGAATCCGCCATTTTAAGTTTCGTATTTTCGATGTTGAATTCATAGTTAGCGATCCTAAAAACTATGTAATATGTATTTAGGTGGTATTTTTAAAAGATTATTAACATTTTATTATACCTTTTAATTAATTTTATCTCGAGAACCGACTTTGTAAGCGCGATATTGGATCCACCATATTAAATTTTTTTAAAGACCAGCAGTTTTTTAAAAGTGCATTTGAGACCTCAAACGTCAAAATCCATCAACACACATTTTGGGAGTGCACGTGATCCGTTTGACACGGGACGTCCCATAGACTTAATAACCTCTTGTAGACTGTGATAAAACTTAAATTGTTACTTGGGTAGTCAATCAGGCCGGGATGGCCCATTTTGCCTAGGGATCTACAGTTTAGCGTGGACTCCAAACCACGGTCCTCGACCACCAACTTTGACCCATCCTGGTCCACCCACCACCTTTCATGGCTGCTCAATAGCCCGGGATTATCTCATAGGCCAGCCACCGCCTTTCAAGGTGGTTCACTGGCTCTAGGATTGTCTCTGTTGGGAGCCTACCGACTACTAGATGAGCCATGGATCACCCATCCAAGTACCGGACTCGCTCCGCGTTGCTGAGCCTCGCTGATCGAGTGACGGAACTTAAACCGTACATAATATATCATGAACTTCAAAATATGAAAATTACATGTTGTTACACGTGGTGGCGCCTCTGGCAATACCTCGAATTAATCAGTTCCCTAAATTCTTTTTCTACAATATTAAAAAATTAATTCAGAGAGAAACATTGGACAAAATAAAGCGTCAAAATATCTTTTATTGGCTTAGAAACTGAATTAAAGCTAAAAGATTCATAAAGTTCTTCATTCGCCGATGGCATTAAAATCCTTTATGTTGCTGACATTATCTTCTCCATTTTGGCTACGTTACCCCTTCGATAGAATTTTCTGAAAAATATATGTTGTAGCTTATTCTATGGTGTATAATTAATAAAAAAAATGGTGGGTGTCTCTAACGCGTAAGCACGTATTTAAATTTTTCAAAAAATTCAAAAGCATCAAATTTGTTTTTCTTCATGAAAAGATATCCTGAAAATATCATTAATAGATTATCACGAGCAGATTTACAGTATATATATGAAATACAAACAAGTTGGTTCACTTGATTAAGAAAAAAAAAATTTTTTTCGGATTCTCGAAAAAAAAAATTCCCGGATATTATAAAGTTTTTGAGATCAAAACTTTTTGCGGTACACGCAAAAATGTTGCAAAGGCACGAACACTTATCTTAAGCTGCCATAGACTTTGCTATTTGTTATACCTATAGTCAGGAATCTACTTTCTCAAAAGACATTCGAAGTCATAGTTTTCGAAATATCGCTCGAAGAGCATTATCTCGAATGACCTTACGGATCTAAGTGTGGAAGGTTCTAGCCTGGCCGTAATTCCAAAAAGGTCTAAAAAATGTTTCCGAAAATATTTATATTACTGAAAATTGATTCATTTCATGTTTCCACCACATCCACAGGCTTACTTTTTAATATTTCTTAATGATTATCAAAGCAATTGAAAGCTTATTCTTTCTAGATTCAGGTGCTGCCCAATTATCTTCGAAATTGTTATTAACAAATGCTTCAGAAATTGTTTAAATAAAGCATGCCAGAATAGTGTAGTTTAAATTTCAGCATCGAAGCATTTTAAAAACCTTTGCAGTAGATTCATGTTTCTAGATATGAAATCCGCAAAAAAGAATGGAGCAATTTTTAGTGAAAGAATTATCTGCATTCCTTTATTATTATAAAGGATATGATTATTTTGGGTCATTTTTTTTTTATTATTAACAAAAGGCTAAAACGCAAAAGTTTAAATATTTCTGCTAATATATCAACTCTATACTATTCGTTCTTCATGTTCTATTGATTTGTCTAAGAAGTTGTTATATTTGAAGTCTCCTTGTTGGTTAAAATTTTATTTGTTGATTTGAAAATTTTAATTTAAATATACATTTTCATCTACAGCAGGGGCGATAAATAATGGGGGTGAAGAGGGGGCGGGGGCAGGAGTGCCCCCGTAGCTCCCCTAGATACGCCGCTGTCTATATAGACTTACCTAGATTTGAACTTTAATTATTCCTGATAAACCAGAATTGATCAAATTAACATTGCTAATATGTCAGTATGTCATCATCCATAACATGTCATCATCGTATCGTCCACAAACATGTGCATTTTACATATTTAACTTATTTTACAATATCGTTAACGTAAATTAAAGAGAATTGGTCCAAGAACTGACCCTTATGGGACTAAATCTCACATTTTGTATCCTAGAATTAAGATACCTATGTTTTAAATAATTTAGTGCATCACTTGCAAGACCAGTTTCTTCCAATTTCGTTTCAAATACCCATTGGAAATCTATAAACACTGTTAATATTACTTCTTTTCTACAGGTTTACAATATATTTACATATATTCAAAATTATGAACTCATAAGTGTGGAGTTGTCGGACTGGTTGCATAGTAAAACACATAGAAGTTTAATAGTTGATCTTTAACCTTAATTTTCAACATTTTCTCTTAAACCAAATATGTACACAAAAACTTGTCAACATTATGTAACGTTAACATATTACCTCTGAGTTATGGGCCACCCCGTATATCATATTCAACGATGATAATAACACAGAACATAATCTTTTACCTTCCTTATGCTGAGTGGTTCATAGAATATTCTACGTATCCCGGTAATTCAATCAGATTCTGTTAAGTGTACCAATCTAATTGGTCGACGAATATCACTCCTGACACTAGAATACCGTCTATATTAACCTTTACCGCATCACACTGGATCCAAATTCAATTTCGTTTTGAAGCCGTATCATGTCATGCAATTCAATTCATCGTGCTCGGGAGCAATTGTTACGCATTATGTCTGGATAAATACTGGTTTATACACCCATCAACAGTTGCTTTACGTAAAATAGTACCATTCGCTATGATCTCACGTTAGCTGGGATTTTTAGGTGTCCACTGAAAGATGTCATTGGGATGTAATACAATATAGGTTGTCGTCGTAGTGAAATAAAATACTATTTGCGTTGCGTAAAAAAAATAATATGTCCGTATTTTTTTTCACATTACATCGATTGATATAAAAAAATAATAATAAAGTATTCTCGCGCATCTCAGGACTTAGCAGACCCCGAGCCTTCTCATTGGCTGCCGTTTGTCGCCGATAAACTAGAGAGTATGGCCTGCTCAATTACCTAACACATTCGCTGCCCACTTAGATAAATGGGGTTGTCACCATGTGCCTCTGAATTTATTTTGATATAGGTATTATAATTATTATAATTTCAGTTCAAAATAGTATCTAGAGTTGATTTTGACTTCTTTTTTTTTTGACGAAAAAACAGAAACGCGTCTGGCGCGTTGTGGGCACAGACCAATGTTGTGACGAACTCTGTGCCCATGAACTCGCCAGGCGCGTTTTTTTAAAAAAAATATGTTTATATTATATATGTTCAGAGCTGGGAGTAATTAATTACTAAAGTAATTAAATTACTAATTTAAATACTTTTTTTAAAAAGTAATTGTAATTGAATTACATTTTTCAAAGCAGTAATTGTACTTAAAAATTATTAATTCCTCAAGCGATACTCTGAAAATACCTTTTCAGAGTAATTAATTACTGATAGAAATTACTTCATGTAATTTAAATTACTTCAAGTTATTTAAATTACTTCAAATAATTTAAATTATTTCAAGTAATTTGAATTACTTCAAGTAATTTAAATTACTTCTCAATAATTTCAAATCTCTAAAATAATTTGAATACTGTAGAGTTGAATTGTTTTACCGTAATTAAATTATTTTAGGGTGTTTAAATTACTTTACCTTCCTATTAAAAGGAAACATTAACATATAATATTATTCATATTTCATAGTTTGTGTTATTTTACTTCCACATCCAGTGGAAGTAGGTATAGTAACGCAAAAAAAAATTATAATTTTTTATTGTTCAAATAGGCTTAGAATGTCATGAAACGTCGAGATTTTAAGTTTGAGCAAAAAAATGTCTGTCTGTAGGTCTGTCTGTCTGTCTATCTGCAACTTTTTTGTGCGCACATTTACTCTGCAACTATTGAAGATACTGACTTGAAATTTGGTAAACGCATGTACATAATTCGACAATTTTTTCTACATCCCTGAACCGGTTAACAAAAATTTTGTTGGGCTTTTAGGGACAATTTTATAGAATGGTACTAGACTATTGAAAACTAAAGGAAATTTTTTTTTTCTCGTGCGAAAATCAAAAAATTTTTTTATTGATTTCAATAGTCTGGTATCATTCTATCATGTTTTCTCTAAAGACTTATCAAAGATTTTTTTCAAATCGTTCAGGAATATACAGTGGTATTTAAGAACGCAAAGAACGTTATTTTGGAACGCGTTGACCGATTTAAAAATTTTTTTTTGGGATATAGTGTTCGATGAGCTTTATCTGACTGTTTTGAAAAATTTGTAATTTTCATATTTTCAAGGCCTACTAAGCTCCTCTAAATGGGTCGAAATTTCGAGATCGACTATTAGGCAATCTTTTATCGGCAAATTGGATAGCGTATTCGATTCGCAGTTGTCTCAAATACTTCTATACAAAATTTTAACTCGATACCTCATATAGGGTGTTTGTTATTCAATAGCCGAATTTAAAATTTCTCACTTTTCGACTGGCCCTGTATAAAAGTCAGTTAGGTTTACTAAAGAGGTAAAGGAGTCATTCGACTTAAGGCGCTAAATGAGGAAGAAAAAAAGAAAAATTCTTCTTTAAATAAATAGTGTTTCTATACATTATTCGGTTGCTGTACGTAGGTGCCTTAATGAAAATTTTTCAAACAAACTTCAACTTTCAAACAAACATTTTTATTGTCTTTTATTGTATTGTATTGTATTTAGGGCCATTGGAAGAGCACTATCTAGGTGAAATGGTGCCTATTTACCATGTATGTTATATTTTTATGTTAAATAAAGGTATAATTATTATTAAAATTAAATGAATTAGACGGCCTAGCTTTTCTTTTTTCTTCCTTATTTAGTATCTGATGTTGATGTTGCTATATAAAGAAGAAAAAAGAAAAGCTATTCCGTCCAATCCATTTGTTTGAAAAATTTTCATTAAGGCACCTACGCACAGCAACCGAATAATGTATAGAAGCACTATTTATTTAAAGAATAACTTTTTCTTTTTCTTCCTCATTTAGTGTCTGATGTTCCTTAAGTCGAATGACTACTTTACCTTTTTAGTAAACTTTACCGATTTTTATACAGGGCCAGTCGAATAGTGAGAAATTTTAAATTTGGCTATTGAATAACAAACACCTATATGAGGTATCGAGCTAAAATTTTGTATAGAGGTATTTGAGACAACTGCGAATCGAATACACTATCCAAGTTGCCGACAAAAAATTGTCTAATAGTCGATCTCGAAATTTGGACCCATTTAGAGGAGCTCTTAGTAGGCCTTGAAAATGTGAAAATTACAAATTTTTCAAAATAGTCAAATAAAGCTCATCCCAAAAAAAAAAATTTAAAATCGGCCAACGCGTTCCAAAATAACGGGGTGTTGCGGTCTTAAATAGCACACACTGTAGAAGAAATTGTCGAATTATAAAATCGTTTTCTTAAGCACGGGACCGCCACCCTTAATGAGATCTGGAATTATATTATATTTTGATCTTATTCCGTTGAAATGTTTGGGGTAAATAGGTAAATCATGCAAGTAAGAGTCCTTAAAATTGGTATTTAGAATATATAACAGAAGCTAACGTCTCAAAAAATATTTTGGCATTAGCCACCCCCATTACCACCTCCACCCCATTATTAAAGGAGGTGAAAAAATAAAATTGTGATTTAGTGTGTATACAAGAACTAAAGGCCTCATTTTTTTTTACTTTACCCACCTCCACTACAACCCTACTACCATCACCCCCACTACCATTGTGGCATATCGTTTTATGGATTTTTGGGGTATGCGATTTCAAAAAATATTATATTACTAAAGTTTCATAAATAATTATTTCCACATACAAAATTTTTTTCGTTGTGAGAGAATTAGATAGAAAATTTTATACCAATCAATATTAGCCAATCGGACAATTTATTTTGTCATTGTTGCTATGACAACCATCAAATTTTTTGGAAATCTTACTTTCCCATGAGCACCTACCATGTGATTAATAAGTGGAAATTTCCCTGGTTTGACAGCAATGATTAGACAATGGTGTTTATATTATGAAAAATATTTTTATATTTATTTTAAATTAAATTGGTACAATTTTGGTTTACTATGTTTTCTTACATCATTAACTAATTCCAAATGTTTTAAAAATTCCACTAGTACATCTTCTTTCTCAGAAAATAAAGCACAGAGCCGTTTTATGACATATTTCAAGACACTTGCGATTCCATGGCTAACTATTAGCAATTTTTTTTAGGGGATATTATTTGTCACCACTTTAAATCACAGCAAATATCATTTCGTCTTGGTTTCCCTTTCCTGCAGTATAAAGGTTGCATACGAAATAAATTATTTTGATTAATATTAATTCGTTATATTATTTTTATGCGACTAGAGCGTAGGAAATATAAGAAATAAGTATACTAAACTTGTTTTAATTTTACTTCACTCTTATTATTCCATATTTTATCTACTATTAAATATTTCATTTTACTAAGATATGAGGAAACCACATAAAAAAATAAAAACCAAAAAATTAATCTAACACCAGCACCAGTCTACAAGATTTTGCAAACATTTCTGAAGTTTTTTTTTTTTGTCAAGTAATTTTGGTCTAAAATTTTCTTACCGAATCTCCCTCGCTCTTGAATTAAAAATTCGGAAATTTTTTCTCGCTCACGGATTTTTTAAAGAAAATTTTCAAGATTTTCAAAAAATTCGGACCTCAAAAAAAATTCCGGAAATAATTCAAGCACTAGGGAGATTACAAGTATCTGGAAGTAGTGATTTCTTGGGCAGCGGTTTTTATATTTGTTTTTAGTTATAGATTTTCATTCCTTTGTGATTACTGTCTTTACTGATTACTAAAAAATTTAGATATATCTTCCTTTTGTATTATTCAGTATTTGTATATGTTTATAATTATTGTACACTAACAAATGATCCTAAATTTACTAATCATCTCCCATTTCCATTATAGCAAATTTAGAAGGTGTAGAGTAATTATAAAAGTAATTTATTTATTCAATTACCATTACCAAATAATTAGTAATTTAATTACATTTTTTTAATAGTAATTTAATTACATGGTAATCAAATTACTTCTCAACATTAGTAATTTGTAATTTGTAATTAATTACTTTTTCAAAGTAATTTGCCCAGCTCTGTATATGTTATATTTATAACTGAATCCTACAGATGTATAAAGATAAACAAACATTTTTCATACAAAGAATAAATATAATATTCGAAAAATGAACAAAACAAAAGAATTTTCTAAGTATTCAATAACATTATATAAATAACAAAAAAGAAACCTGAAGCTCAATGATTTGCATGATAAACTCGGAAACATGGAGTCAAGCAGAGCCCAGGACTCCCAGGGCATTGAGGACAATAGTAAACCGAATCTTTTCTTTGTTTGTTATCACTCCAGCAAACTTGACATCTTCTTCGTTTTGCCTTTCCATTGTCTCCTTTAGGGCAGTATTCCGGTAAATGGTAAATTTTTATTTTCGGTACTGGATTTGGTGGTGGTGGCCCAAGCAGTTTTTCAATAACCGATAGTCTGAACTCATAAAAGCTTAGTTTCTTATTAGTACCTTTTTTTATACAAATAGTATGAATTCAACATCATTTGAAATATGTGTATAGCCAACTTTTTATACCAAATGATAGTCACAAGAGTAGTAAGCTAACATTTGGTCCTGATGATCAACTCCTGACATGAAATTATTATATTTGTTTATGAGTTGTGGCTTCTGTAGCACCTGTCCACGTCGATTAGTAACGGCTTCAAACTCACCGTTAAATTCACTAGATATCGCTAAAATTTCTCTTCGATCTTTCCACTTTATGACGCATATCCCTTGGGCGCTGTATTGGTTGATCGATTCCCCTTTTTTTTCAATTCCTTTTTTAAAACTTGAGTGGGATTTTCTTTTCTATTAGCTCTTAGAGTCCCTGTGACGTAAGTTTTTTTATTTAACAAATCTTCCGTAAATTTGACGCTATTATAGAAGTTGTCCATGTAGATAGAATGTCCAACTCCTAGTTTACCTCGTAATAAAGCTAAGACAACTTTCTCTGTATGTTGATCCCATGAGTTATTCGAATTGGCTTCTCAATAATACCGTACAATCGAAATTGTGTACACTACTGGCCATATAAAATGGGCCTCTCAAATTTTCATAGTGTAATTTTGGTTTTAAATATTATTTGCACATTTTCTACGTCGTTTCCAAACGACGCCAAACTGATCTTCTCAAATTTGTGTTGCTTGAAATTAAAGAAATCTGTTTTCAGTTATCTACATCAAATCTAACTCTGAAGTAACATGCATAAACACGCACACCATAAACGCACACCACAATTAACTAGACAAGCACCGAATCCAAAATCAAGGCTGTCGGCAAACATACATCCAAACCCACCGGAATTGTTAGTGCCGCACGACCTTACCAAAGCTTTTCCCATCAGCTCCTTGTTGATATCAGAACGACGCGACGTTCAGCAGATCGGCCTCTTCGCTTTTTGCTGTCTAGTTTTCCTGAAATATCAACTGTTTTATATTGTCCACTCTTCGGTTGATGTGACCAAAAAATGAGAGTTTATCTAGTTTTCCTTAAAAGTTCTCTTCTTTATTAGCTGTACTTTCAACCCACTTATAGCAATGAAGCTATAAATAATTAAAATTGTTGTTGAAATATACGTATATTTATATATTTATGATTTTGTATTGTTTACAATAACTTTACATTGATAAAAATATATTTGATTACTATTTTCATGTGTTGTTAAGAATATATTATTTGTTTCTTCCGTCTTCCATTGTTTCTTGAAACTTCTGATTTGGTAGTAAGTGAGTGAGCGAGTGAGTCGCTATATACACCCCCTCGTTAGAAAAGAAAAGAGTAACTGAACCAACGTGTCGATTGCGAAACGTACTTTTTTAATCGGGGTAGCGAAGTGTCACATCTGTCAACTAATGCAAAAGCTGGTTCAACCCTATCAATTTGTTTCCTTTATTAAAGGTAAATAACTTATAAGGTCCTTCATATAAAGGAGAAAACGAACCTTTAAATCGTTCCTTGCGAACAAAAATAAAATCACAAGAGGAAAGGTCTGAACTAACAAAAGTTTTGGAATTAACATGAGAAATTGGAGGAACAAATTTTAAATTATTAAAGTAAATGCGTAATTTGTCAATGAAATAAGGGATATCTGGGGAATTATACGATTCAACGAAAAATTCGCCAGGTAAACGAAGGGTTTGGCCATATATAAGTTCAGCAGGCGAACATTGCAGATCTTCCTTGGGAGTTGTCCTAAATGCCAATAAAATAATGGGTAATTCATCTGTCCAATGCGATGTATTGTCAATAAGGAAGTTTTAAGTGAGCGATGAAATCTTCCAATTAGGGAATTTGATTGAGGGTGATATGCAGTTGTACGTATTCTATGAAAGCCTAAGAACTTTGCAAATTCATTAAATAATCTTGACTCGAATTGTATACCCTGATCCGTCGTCACTGTAAGGGAGGTAGCTTGACAGATGTGACATAGTGAGTTTGAGGAAAACTTAAAGGTTCAATTGAAGGATCGTCTGAAGGTTGTGTTGGCATAATTAATTGATTGGTGATTGGTTGATTGACTGTTTTCTTAAATAAAAAGAGAAATGTAAGTTAACTCACTTACCGGCAATGACAGCACTCGTATTGTTCAACTTCAATGGGGAGCAAGACTGATGATAAATTAGAGGAACATCAATTCAAAAGTAAAAATTTATCAGTAAATTTTTTGTGTATTCTTCTTTACGTTAAAAGATTAGCATCATCTGGATTCAATTTATAGTAGTCTGTAATATATGGAATCTCTTTTTAGAGTCGTCAATTAAAATGGTTCTAAATCAGGGATGTGGATATGTGCCAATTTATATCAACCAATTTATACAATTTTAGGTATTTATATTATAAAAATTTTAAGCATTTCTTTTTGCTTTTGAACTTCTTTCAATCGGTTTGATAAGTTCTTATATTCTTGGAGTTGGTTTATATTTCAGTGCATTCTTGGAGATTGTCTACGGGTCATCACGTCTTGATATTCTGCGAGCTTCAGGTATAGAAATAATTTTTAGTCTTTCTTTAATTTATTTGATTATATAGGAGATCCCATCACGTCGGATCAGAATTGATAGCAATAAAGCTATAGCTGTAGCAATAAAGCTATAGCTGTAGCAATAAAGCTAAAGCTAAAGAACGTTCTGGTGCCTATCTATGCCAACCAAAGCTTCATTATTCCTATTCAACTATTAAATATATGAGAAAAATGCAAAGAAATTACGTTTTATGAAAATTAATTTTCTTCTAATTATCTATGTATAACATTTCGATGTAATCAACACTTCACGAGATACTATTGAAAATAGATGAAAATTGCGTCTGATGATGAATTTTAATTGCCTTGGGGCACAGGTTAGCGTTATCCGATCGAGTTAAAATTTTGAATACTTAATTTCTTAAATAATTGGAACCACTTTAGGAGTTGATGCCGAAAAAATTGTAAGAAAAAAAGATCGTCAAGTATAGCTAAGGACCACTCTAACCTATATACATAGACATACTTATTGAGAAATTAACAAGTATAATGACTTCTATTTTGAAAATATTACTAGAGATTAGCCAAATATATATTTTACTTTAAAATACAATTATATTATATTGTATGTCACATTACAAAATTATGTATGAGGTCATTTGTACTATAAAGTACCTATTCTAATTATCTTATCTGCACATATAAATTCAACTCTTGAAATCAGTAATATCCATTGAATTTATATAAACAAATATTCGAGAACATGTGACAACTTCATTATAAATTCAAGTTATCACTGAAATACACCGGATTTACTAAAACAAAAATTTTGCATATACAAATCAGAATTGTTCATTTCAATTTCATGGAGCCAAAATTAATTTCGAATGAAATTGTTTGAATTAAATCGGTCTTTATTGCTTCTCGTAAAATTTAACCAACTATTGTTTCAACATTGAAATTTTTTGCTATTTTACTTATTGTGAATTGACTATCAAAAAATTCAATATGGCGCTCATAAGAAAAACCAAAGTTGGTGGCATTAACACAAAAGCAAATGACGGTAGAGATTTTACGGTAACGTCAACGAAAGGATCTTAAAAAAGCTTCCCAACAATTTATTTATTAAAATATCACCAGTCATCAAATTAGGCAAATACGGGAAGTTATTTAAAATGCACCTTTTCAGTTTTTGAAAATATTTTAAAAAACGGAGAAACTAAAAAAAGATTGCTTTAACATTTGATATTTTTTACGTACAATATTTACATTTATTTAATTCATATCCTATTTCTACGCTTTTTTTTTTCATTGTTTTGCGAAAAACTAATCATTGATTGCTCCCAGGATGGCAATAAATTTTACCTAAACGTCGCGTCGTTAAGTTAACGAACCATTTTTTTATACGTAAGAACCGATTAAATAGAAACTTCTCCAACTGTAAACATGTTGGTCTAAAAACTTTTGTATGATAATTCAACTTATTTACTACAACAAAAACAAACTTTCGTGTCCCCAGCCATGTTGAGATATGGCGAATGAAAAAAGTCAACGAAAAGGGCTATCGAGTCCTATTATACTGGGAATAGAGATTGACTAGATATTTGAAAGCAATAAAAATTGAAGGTTCGATTTAATTTTTAGCAGAAATTAATTGCCCTGTAATTGGCTATATTATAATAGTATAAACTACTAGCAAAAATATCCATTCCTCGAACGGACTGAAGTATCTGGGAAAGGATGAGACGCGATAGAAATATATTGAGAATAATTTGAATCCTCTATTATACATTATTTATGAGACGGTTTATGAAAATTTACTAGAATGTATTCTGATATGCTCCATAAGCGACAATTGTGCCAAAGTAATGTTGGTTTTCTTTGTTACTAGAAATGGGAAAATTATAGCTTGATCAATATGGAGTAGTGTTGTAAGTACAGTTTTTGGGATTCCCTAGGTAACATGGATTAAATTCGAGATACTTGGCAGATTACACAGCCCCACAAAAAAAAAGTTAAAAGCAGCGAACCAGACAGATGTATTTTCGGTCGCTGAATCCGAATCCGGGGTCAAAAAAATCGTACACCCCCAAAATCATTAGCTAGAGCCTAAAAAACACCCCTGAAATGGAATAAAGAGACTACGAGAATAGTTGTTACTTCTTAATCAATCGAATCATACAAATTAAGGTTAAACAGCAGGGCACATATAATAGATATGAAACACACCCCCAAGGAGGGGCGAAAATTAGCCCCTATATATAAAAAAAATCGATCCAAAACAGCAATGACTGCTGAAAAAGCTCGAAATGTCTAAGTTTTGTTAAAGTGTTAAGAAACTACATCAGGTCCGACGTAATCTTCATAAAGTGCCCCTATAGTTCAAAGGACACGAGAAAAACAAGAAAAACGTAAAATCCAACAGAACTTCTATTTTCATGGATGCTATGATTAGCTGAAATTGCGTAGTACTATAAAATAGAACCAGAAACTTACGTACCATCAACATCCTACACTGTCAACCCTCAGAGGGTGTGAAAACTACCCCCTATGCAAGATTTAACTATAAAAAGTTACAGTGACTTCTATAAAAATTCGAAACACCTGCGTTGTGTGGAAGAGAGAAGAAACTAGACTATGTTTGACGATGTGCTTGAAAACCACCCCCACGTGGTTGCGAGATACTCCCTTCATCTGTAGGATGCTGGAAAAACAGAGAGATACTAACCGGATTTACATTTTTATGGATGCTATGATTGGCAAAAATCGTGTTACACACTTAAAGTTTGAAACTCATCTCCTATAAATGTTATTAAGTAACACCCCCAGAAAGGATGTAAACTACCGTAATTCAAGATGTAACGAAAAAGCTATACTGTTGCTTATTCGTTTCATTTCCATAGTTTTTTTTTTATAGGGGTGGCGTCTCTCAACCCCGTGGGGGTAGTTTTCAAGCACAGCGTCGAACATAGTCTAGTTTCTTCTCTCTTCCACACAATGCAGGTGTTTCGAATTTTTATAGAAGTCACTGTAACTTTTTATAGTCAAACCTTACATAGAGGGTAGTTTTCACACCCTCTGAGGGTTGACGCTGTAAAATGTTGATGGTACGTAAGTTTCTAGTTCTATTTTAGAGTATTACGCAATTTCAGCCAATCATAGCATCCATGAAAATAGAAATCTTGTTGCATTTTACGTTTTTTCTTGTTTTTCTCGTGTCCTTTAAACTTGGGGTGGTTGTTCTCAACTCTATAGGGGCAGTTTATGAAGGTTACGTCGGACCTGATGCAGTTTCTTAAGACTTTAACGAAACTTAGACATTTTGAGCTTTTTCAGCAGTCATTGCTGTTTTGGATCGATTTTTTTATATATGGGGGCTACTTTTCACACTTCCCTGGAGGTGTGTTTCATATCTATTGTATGTACGCTGCCTAATTTGTATAATTCGATTGATTAAGATGTAACAACTATTCTCGTAGCTTAATATTCTTTTTACCCCGTTTCAGGGGTGTTTTTTTGGCTCTAGCTTATAATTTTGGGGATGTACGATTTTTCTTGACCCCGGATTCGGATTTGGCGACCGAAAATACATAGGACTACGTGGGTCTGGTTCGCTGCTTTGAACTTTTTTTTGTGGGGCTGTGTTATATGTTAATTTTACCCATTGTCTACCTACAAGCAAAGGACCCCGCTTAATCCTTATGGGAAATAGCTTTCCTCAAACTTTTTGAAACTCTGATTTGTGGCAGTTCTTGATGTACAGAATAAATGTTCTCAAGAGCACTAAGTCCTAAATATTCATGGTTTTGAGATATATCCCTCTGAATTTGGACTTTACGTGCATTCTGCAGCATAGTTAAATCCTTATGAGAAATAACTTTCGGTCAAACTCTTTAAAACTCTGGATTCTAGTAGTTCTTGATATGTAGAACAAAAGTTTTCAAGGGCACTGAGCCTTAATATCTCATGGTTTTGAGATATTGTCCTCTGTCAGAGCGAGAGGGAATTGAAAGTAGATAAAAAAAAGTTGAAACAAAGTTAAGTTTTTTAGTGGTCCTGAGCAGATCATTTTCTATTGACTTTAAAACAAAGAGACATGCGGACTGAATGCACACATCTCGAAAATGCTATTTGTTAGACATGTTTGGTATACAAAGTACAAATTTCCATTATCACTTCTTTATGACATCTCTCTCAGTCATCCTCACCATAAAAGAAAATCTCATAGACGTCTGGTGACAACCATTCACATTTTTTGTCTTTGTTAGGGCCTTCCCAAATTAAAAAATGTTTAGTTTTGATTTTGCTATGGCATAGTGGATCCAGGTACTGATTTCTGAAAATTATTTAGTTCTTTTTATTGATAGAGAAAAGTCAACACAAATTTCACAATTTTCTTACATAACTATAAAAAAACATATCTTTTATTATATTTGTACCAAATTTTATCCTACATCAACAAATAGAACAGTTACAGATTTTTTAGACACGAATTTTCTGTTTGTCCCATGCTGCGGCATCATTATATTTATTGCTCCATGGTCATTTTAGTTTCTAATCCTTTGTAAAAATTGGGTTTAGTTATTAACTGCTTAAAAAGTAAAGTTCTTTATGTTTTAAAGACTATAAAACAAAAAATACTTTAGTCTGAACGACTTTGAAAATTAACAGGATTAATTAATAAATAAATCGACAAATACAAGAACTGTGACCGGCGAATCCACCATAAATTCGAATATTATATTTGGTCTGTGTAACAACTGAAATCATTAATAAGTAAATAATTTAAATAGTAATTCTGCTATGGCCGTTAAGAAATTGTACTTTTTTAATTAATTTTGATACGCAAAACATATGTTTATGGTAATGGTGAAAAGAGTAAAAAGCGTGAAAAATAGTATATTATTGTTTTATTAGGATTAAAAGTGATATTTTGTTACGAGTTTGTAGGTTTGCCGGACGAACGAAGTGAGTCCGACAGTTACATACAAGTCACAATAAGTGGCTTTTACTCTTAATAAAACATGCTATTTTTTCTTCAAACCTCGATTAGCTATAAAAAAAAATAAAGTTAAAATCTTCAATTTCACCACCAAAAACGCATTGTATTAATATCGAATGACCGGCGTATTAAATAAAATACGCGTTGCTATGGATATTACTTTTTTTGCCGCTCACAGTGTCAGAAATAGTTATTTTTATACCAAGGCCGCGAAATTCCTTTTTACGTACACGAGAGAAAAATTACCGACGAGGCCGCTAAAAAATTTCGCGGCCATGGTATAAACACTATTTTTTGTGCAACCGTAAATTATAGTTAGTATAGATGGTAAAAAATGACACCACCGTTTATGCTATATTTGGTAATTAAACGCGGTGGCCTTAACGTCAGAGCGTTTCTATGGAAACGGTATTTTGAACATATACTTCTTGACAGTTCTCGAATAATCGTAAAAATTAAATAATGTATGTATTTGTTGTGAATTTGGAAATAATTATGTACTAATTCTGTTTAATAAGATATAAAAATTTTTGTTTGTCATATTTTAGAAATATCAATTTTGAAGTGACTTAAACGTCAATTATTATGAAAGTGACTTTTGGTTTTTCGGCCGTTACTAAGGGTAACGGCCGTGAAATTGAATCTCACGGACTGTTTTGAGAACGCGAAATACTCACTTCACGTACGGCTGCACAAAAAAGTACTTTTTTCTACGACAAATAACGCACAGTAACCATGACTCAAAATTGTCTTTTTTCACACAATGTGTGCTAAAATCTAAAAGACACAGTACTGTCATGTTTTACATACAGTCCTGTCAAAAACAGAATCGACACCTTTTATTTGAATTTTTTGAAGTAGACTAGCCTATTCAGCTTGGTAACTGACTTTATTTAACAACTATATATCTGTTTGGAAGTCTTCAAACCACATTTTTTAAAGAAGTTTATATTTGGTCTGTGTAACAACTGGTTGATCTGTTTACTTATGAAATTGTTTGTTTTCCTTGCAGTCGTAGAAAAAATACTGTAAACAACACGTTTGAAAACATCTTTTCACGCTCATTCGACTTGTGGAACTCGCCTTCGGCTCGTTCCACCAAACTATCTCACGCATGTGAGAAGATTCGTGTTTGAAACTTGTTGTTTAAAATATCATTACCTCCGTTGTTAATGGCAACGCATGGCCGTCTAAAATGTCAAACTTTATTGACATGAAATGAGTTAAGAAATGTCATGTTTTTCCGACGTTTGAAGAAAAAATCATTTATTTGTATATTAACATCAGAAAGTGTGCCAATCATAGAATTTGTGAAAAAAACAACAATAGTAACTTTACTGCTTTCACAGTATACCAGCTACAGCAAGCAGAGTTGAAACTCTACTGAAATTACAAAATTTGTTGTTAAAGAAAGTTGTGTAATTATTATTATCTTCTTTGCGGTAGACAGTAAAGAAATTGAATGTTTTTAAGTTAATTTCAAAAAAGTTATACAATTTTAATGTTGTTGCAGTTACAAATAGAAAGTGGCTGACTTTCCTCTTAAATGTTGTTTAATTAGATTTTTTGTAAGCAGCTAAATGCTTAAAAATATAACATGTTAAAAGCTAATTAAAAAATTAAACAATTTAAAAATTAAATATCGAGCGAGCTGTAATCTTCGTCTGATGAAGCCTCCGAAGCAGTTTAGGCAAACACCGAAACAGTTGAACACTACACTCAAATACTATCACTCGACACACGTTTCGTCAATCATGTTAGCATCATCTGGAGATGATTAAAACAATTTTAATAATTTCCAGATGATGCCAATATGGTTAGTGAAACGCGCGTTGACTGATAGTATTCAAGTATTTTGATTTTTTGTGAAACCACTTCAGTGGTTAAGATTAAAGTTAAGACAACCACGTTTGAAGGTGTCCATAAATTATCAGTTCCCTATATTTAGACAAGAAAATACATTTTGATTTAAGAACAACTAGATTACAAACGTGATTTAAAAAAAGACGCAATAAACACTTGAAACAATTTATCCAGTCTAAGAGCAAATTATTAAATATTGCATTTTTTAAATATTTTCATTTTGTGTCTAGAATTACATACATTATTTTAAGCACTGAGACTTCTTACGATCTATGACTGTTACCAACAGATGTATAAACACGCATTTTTCGTCAGAGAATTCCACCTCAAACTTTTTGTTATATTGAGAAAATGTATGAATGTTGTGTACATACACTAGACTAAAAAAATGTTAAATAAATTATTTAAAACCGATGACAGTGTTTTATTTATTCTTACCTGAAGTTCCTGTGGCAGTTCTGGTTTCCAAAAATTTTATGGAGCAAATAATATTTATAAATGACATAATAACCGACTGCTGCTCAATTCTCTGAAACTCTTACTTTTGTGCCCTATAATCGATACTGCCAAATGCATTCTACAATACGTGTTTTTCTGATCAATACACGTTTATTTAATTGAATGCTATGCAGAAACAACGTTGTAAACGACAAAAGTAGTTTTAGCGGGAATCGAAAAAAACATTTGTTTATTGCTCTGCAAAAATGTTGAATAACCAACAATGCAAAGTGTCCCAATAAAAACTCCCAGGTCTGATATCTTCTAAACGAATAGAGATATTTTAATTATGTAAAAGCCAATTTGGAGGGCATAGATTGATTTTTGAATATATCAGTATTATAATCATGTTTAATTCATTTAAAGAAATATTCCTGTGGGAGGAACTTCGAAATGAAGTTTATATGAAAGATAATGCATTTCTAAGTAGATTATGTTCTACAAAAGACATTCGTAAATCAAGCCGTTTTTGAAATATTTGAATCCAAATCTTACCATTTGTCCATATTGAATAATTGTAATCTCTTGAACATTTATGTTCTTTAAATGCGACAATCTGTATTTAATTTAGAAATTCTAAAAGAAAATCATATTTAAAGAATTTTTTATATCTTATGAATTAAATACATGAAGTTACCTTTGGAAAAAAAAACGAAAAATATTATTTATCATATAATTCGAACATTTAAGAGGGAGCAACACGATCAAATCAGAGGGGAATGGGCAGAAATGAGCCAATGAAGTACAGAGAGCTGTTGTGTTGGTTGTCTAGTTTTGGCGTTCGTACTTTCTTCACTATTGTCTACCTACTTACAATCACATCGAGACCAAATACACGAAATTAGTGCGCATCTGTTATAAATGTAATTATTTTTGCAATCATTTTTAATTATATCAAAGTGACTCCATCTACCAAAACAGCATTGTACTAAAAAAAATTTCCAGCTAAAAGCATTTTGCGGACTGGCTCATGTTATTAAACTGATCAAAAGATATTCTTGTAAGTAAGTGAATAACTACACTTCTGTTGAAGAATATTTTTAGATAAAACTTGTTTATTAACCAATGTGAAGAGAGATCTTCCTAATAAACAAGATTTAGCTAAACATGTTCTTCATTAGAAGTGTAGTATTCATTTACTTACAAGAATATCTTTTCTTCAGTTTAATAACGCCAACCGTTTGGCTAAAAACTGCTTTTTTCCAGTCAAGATTCTTAGTACAGTGCTTTTTAATAGATGGTACCACCTACAGCACTAAAATAGTGCATCTGCATCATGTAACCAACATAACTTTGAATTCTAAGTTTTTCAAGTTTATTCTAATTTTACTTCCACATCCAGTGGAAGTATAGTAACGAAAAACAAATTTTAAAAAATTTTTATTGTTCAAATAAGCTTAGAATGTCATGAAACGTCGAGATTTTAGTAATGAAAAGTAATGAAATTAAAATATCTACAGTCAAAGTTGTTCAAAATTATTGTCGTTTTCATTAACATACATTATAAATCTGTTAAGTAGTTCAGATCTATAAACTTTTAATAATGTATGCCGATTAATGGCTGCCATACTAGCATCGATTTTATTATAAAGATCTGACAATATCTTCTCGTTGGTTGTTTGTAAACTTCACTTTAAAAAAATCCCCATAAATAAAAGTGTAATGAAGTAATGTCAGGAGATCGAGCGGGCCACCTAGTACTCCATTGGTACCAATCCATCTTCCCGGGTATGTTTCATTTAAATAATTAATGATGTTTTGATGGTTATGTGGACCTGCTCCATCATGATGAACCAACATAATATCTCTCTGAAAGGGCAAATTTTTTGATAGTATTTCGCAAAAATTGTAAATATCTTTCACCGATTAAATTCTCATGGCAGAGGTGTGGGCCAACAATGTTACTATTAACAATACCACACCAAATATTCACTACAAAACGATTGTGAAATCTAGTTTGTATCATCCACCTAGAATTCTCTTGAGACCAGTATTTATCTCTTGTGATTACTCCATTGTTGTGGAATCGACTTCATTATTCCACGTAATTTAATCCGAAAAATTCGGATTTTGTTCTAAGAGAATGGAAAATTGCGCCAAAAAATCTAGTTTACGCTCATTGTCCCCTGGAATCAAATAATGAACCAACAAACTTTGTATGGAAAACATTGTGTATTTTAAGAATTCTGTGGCAGGTGGAATGTTCAATATTTGTTTCTTCCGTCAACTTGCGTACTGACATGTTGGGGTTATTTTCTACTTGTTGTAATACTGAAGCAATATTTTCATCATCTTCATCTTCATCTCTTCCTTCTTGTTGTTTTTGGTTTTTTAAAACTTCAATAATTTTTCAAATTAGAACACAAACTTACAAAAACTTTTACGCTCTGGTAAAGGTCTGTCAGGAAAACGTATTTCATATAAACTTACAGCTCTTGAAGCATTTTTACGACATTCTTCATTAATTGTAATCATGATTAATTCATCTTGTTTTGTATGAGAGACCATATTTAATAACACATTCACAAGGAAAACAATAATTAGAGACTACAATACAGTTCTATTGACATACCAATAAATAAAAATGTGATTGAAATTGAGAAATGTCAAAACTATTTGTTATTCCACAGGTTATAATTGCATTTAATTTATAAGGAATGAGGCTTACTAAGTTTTCTAGATATTCACTATTTTTAATAAAGCAATTATATGAAAAATTCTTTAAATAAGATTTTGTTTTCATATTTGTAAATTAAATATAGATTGTTCCACTTAAAGAAATGAAATGTTAAAGAGATTACAATTATTCAATGTGGAAAAATGGCAACATTTGGACTCAAATATCTCAAAAACTGTTGGTTACGAATTTCTTTTAGAGAACATAATCTACTTAGAAATGCATTCTCTATCACATAAACTGCATTTCAAAGTTTCTCCCATCGAAATATTTCTTTAGGCCCAGCGCCGTTTACATCTGATATATTCAAAACTGAAGCCCCCCTGGCTGTTACTGAATTAAAACATCTCTATTCGTTTAGAAGATATTCAGCCTGGAAGTTTTTATTGGGGCACCCTGTACATATGATACGATAAGCAGTATATTATATTAACATTCGATATAAATAGTCCTAGATTAATTAATTGAACTGATATAGAATTTAATGCTAATGAATGAATAAAAAGGTCTAAAATTTTGTTTAGATATTACCAACAATAAAGACAGAATTGTTAGCAGTGAGTACTGAAATAGCACTTAACTCGTTAGATAACAGCGTTAATAAACATGTTTTTTTAATTGTTGTAAACACACAACACAACAAGTTAACTTATAATAAAATACAACATACAATAAAGATATCCGTTGTAAACTGTCTTCTAATGAATTAATTTTCTGTAAAGCTAACAAAGGTAATACGCTGACGCTATTATCTAAATCAGATTACAATAATAAAATGAATGTAGTTTTAAATACCGATTTTAAGGAATTAAAATATGGCCCCACTAAAAAATTTCTGTATCTTATTACTGTACCTGGCAAATGCCAAACTAGTTTCACTTGATGTAAAAAGTTTATTTACCTCTGTCTTTATTAAAGATCTTAATAATCGGTCGAGTAAGCAAAAAAACTGCACTTTTTGCAGAGAACACCAAACTTGCCATGCATCCTGTCCAGACCCATTGTCAATGTTTAGGAAGGGGAGCCACCTGAAACCTATCCCTCTAACAAAATGGCGGTCATGTTTCCCAAAATGGCCCCCATAAAATTTAAATTTTTTAAATTATTTTAATATAATAGATTTAGGTGCCTAATTATATGTTTTTATGAATGCTGATTGAAAAAAAAAGGCTCTAAAACGTTCTCAGGAGTCCATAGGATGAAATATCTAACATGGCGAACAAAATAACCAGAGTGTAATAATTGTAACGTGATTTTTTTTTCTTTTTCGGCGGGTGAATACTATTTTTCTATAAATTTTAAGTTGTGTGATGGAGGTAATAGTTGACTTCTAATTAGAGGGTGTAATAAATAAATGACAAATATTTTTAAAGAAATGCCACAAAAATTAAAAAAAAAAGTGGATAGAAAATACTGCAAATCCAATTAAAATCCAGATTCTCATTTAGTATCTGACATTGATATCACTAAATAAGGACGAAAAAAGAAAAGCTATTCCGTCCAATCCAGTTGTTTGAAAAATTTTCATTAAGGCACCTACGTACAGCAACCGAATAATGTATAGAAACACTATTTATTTAAAGAATAACTTTTTTTTTCCTCATTTGGTGTCTGATGTTCCTTTTTTTTAGTAAACCTAACCGACTTTTATACAGGACCAGTCGAAATGTGAGAAATTTGTTTGCCTATTGAATAACAAACACCCTATATGAGGTATCGAGCTAAAATTTTGTATAGGGGTATCTGAGACAACTGCGAATCGAATACGCTATCCAATTTGTCGATAGAAAATGGCCTAACAGTCGATCTCGAAATTTCGACCCATTTAGAGAAGCTTAGTAAGCCTTGAAAACATGAAAATTATAAATTTTTCAAAACAGTCAAATAAAGCTGATCGAGCACTATTAAAAAAAAAAAAAAATTAAATCTACCAACGCGTTCCCAGGTAATAGGGTGTTGCGGTGTTAAATAGCACACACTGTATATTCATGTATTTTATATACACAATATTTACTGACTTATCTTATGAATTCTATTGTATGGCAGAAAAGGTTAATATTATATATTATATATTATATATTATATATTATATATTATATATTATATATTATATATTATATATTATATATTATATATTATATATTATATATTATATATTATATATTATATATTATAAATTATATATTATATTTTATAAATTATATATTATATATTATATAATATATATTATATATTATATATTATATAATATATATTATATATTATATAATATATAATATATATTATATATTATATATTATATATTATATATTATATATTATATATTATATATCATATAATTAAAAACCAGCCTATGTTTGATCCTTTTGGCGCAGAGGTTCCTTTTATCAATATATTTCAATCTTTTTACAGAAAGTGATAAAATACCCAACAAACAGTAAGAAATCGCAATATGCACAAATAACAATTAATTATAGAAAATAACCATGTTCATTTATTTTTTAAATATTTTTTGACATAAAGACTACGTACCTGAAACACCTTGTATAAGGCAAACTTGCACGACGCTGTTATTTGTAACAGCAAGGGTACAGGATGAAATAAAAATACAATTTGGCATACAGAGGTCGAAATTAGTATTTAATTACTATGCAAACGATTTCCTTAGCCAAGTTTTAATGTAATGAAAATTTAAAATGTAAACAAAAATTTTAATTAAAACGTATTACAAACTTCCTACCAGTAATTAATATTTAGGGGCCTGCCTGACCATAGTCAACTCCACTTCTTTCCGAAGGAACATTCCCTTAATTTTTGTTTCTTTAATAGGCCAGACATTTTAGTTTTTACCTTCAAAAAATTATTTAAACCAAAAAATTGGTAGACAACATATTAAAAGTCCTAAGCCCTCCTATATCTGCTTCATAATTTGTGTGTAAAAAGCATAAGTCCCATTTTCTGTATATTGCAAGTTGATTCTATAAGTACAAAAGTTGTAGTCGATAAGTAATTCAACAGAATTATATATTATACTGGTGTTGTGTCTCGGCTTCTGAATTCATATTCCAATCGAAATTTATTTTATATTAGCGTTTTATGCTTAGAAAGAAGCTCGCAAAGGAATTAAGCGTAATAACCCACATCAGGTTGTGTATTAACTTTATATTTTTGTAAACACTACTTTTCGAAATGTTAAACATGTAGTAAATTTTGGTAGCCTACTTAGACTTAATCTGGATCATTTTCGACTTCCTCTTCATTCACCGTACTGCCATTGTAGCAACCTGCAGGTGCGAAATGCAGCTCTGCAAAAGCATTGGGCCCCACAGTCAGATTTGCAAGTACAGGATATCATGTCTAGTAGCTTTTCAGGCGCAGGTGGCAAGAGGGCAGTGACAGGTATCAGAAGAAAGCTGATTTCCCATCCATTCTTGAGTCTAGAAAAAAATAAGAGATGCTATACACTCCCAAATTTTAGCAAACTTTACACATGCACACAAAATTTGAAAAGTAGTGTGTTCCTGGTACTTCAATGGATAACCCCCATGTATTTAGACGTGCTGTACGCGAATCAGGTGTACGTCTAGTTCATCCACCATTTTTTTTGTAAATCGCGAAATAACTTTAAAAAACTCATAATTTAGATTATTTTCGCGATTTACTAAAAATTGGTGAGTAATGGAGCTAAACGGACACCTGATTCGCATTCAGAATATCGAAACACATAGGGATTACTCAATGCAGTCTCAGAAACAAACCACTTTTCACTTTTTTTTTGTGTTTGTGCAATATATTTGCATATGCGGTTTTCATGTATTACACAAGCACACACACACAAAAATTGTCTGTTTATGGAAATCATTGAGCAACCCCTACACATTTCGATGTGACGATTACTAATTAAGTGTTCGTTTAGCTCCACCACCCACCAATTTTTAGTAAAATAACCTAAATTAAGAGCTTATTTTTAGAATATTTTCGCGACTTACAAAAAAATGGTGGGTGATGAAGCAATCCTGACTCTGGATTCGAATTCAGCGCGTCAAAATATATAGAGAAAAGTTGGTCTAGTCAAAATAACAGACCACTCTTTTTTTTATTTGTGCCTGTGTTATTAAAATAGAATAACTGCAAGTAGATCCTTAATAGCACATGATGTCCGCTGGACGTCCGTTTTATGTCCATTTAATGTACTGATGTCCATGGACATAAATTGGACGTCTACCGGACATCTATCATCGGATTTATTTGAAATTGTTCGGAATGGACCTCCTCTGAATGTCCATTTTATGTACGGGAAGTATGTACATTTTATGTCCATACAGGGACAGGAGATGGACGTTCATTTCATGTCCGTTGATTTAAATATTATATTTTTGTAATAAATGATAATATCTCCATACCGCTTTCTCTCCAACACGTTTACGAGATATGTATATATAAAAAGTGGTTTTTCAATATTACAATGTTTTTGTTTATACCTATTTGACAACTATTTCTGTAAAATTTGTAGTTTATTTTTTATAGTAATTTGTTTGATATTTTAAATTTATCCTTTTTCGTAAATTTTTAATGATATTTATTTGATACTAAACATATATTAAACATTAAAATACTTTCTACATTTTGAAATAGCTATATTAGTCAAAGACCTACTTCCAACTGTGCAGTTTTTAAGTAAGTACTAATAAGCTAGGTTTGTGGCCGAGTGAGAAAGCATTGACTTACAAATCATGAGGTGGGCGGTTCGATCCCTGCTCATTCCGTTTTTTTTTTTTAATAACACAGGAACACAAAAAAAAATGTCGAGTGCTAGAAGGCAGACCTATGTATTCCCATGCATTTCGACCCGCTGAACACGAATCCGATATCCGTTTTGCCGGATTGGCTCTTGCATTTTTGCTAACCTCAAAGAACACCTTAAAAATGCCCGAAAAATCCCAAACAAGTAAATAAAAAGTTTAAATGAGCTGATCACTATATCTATACGTAATTTGGGGTGCTGAAACTGAATATGATGTCAGAATTAGCCGATCAGTTAGGAATTTTGACATAACCTCAAAAAATACCTAAAAAATGCCCAAAAATCCAAAACAAATAAATTAAAGCTTAAACCGAGAACTTTACAACTAACATAACCTAAGGCAAGAGGCATTACACCAAGAACTTTGAACCAAGAACTCTAAACCTAACATAACCTAAGGCAAGGGCTTTAAACCAAGAACTTTAAACTAAGAATTCTTAAAATAAAAAAATAACCTGAGACAAGAACTTTAAACCAAAAACTTAAACCTATTATAAATTAAGACAAGACTGTTAAGTTCCTAAGGCAAGAACTATTAGAGTTCTTGGTTTAGAGTTCTTTGGGTACAGTTACTGTCTTAGAATATGTTACATTTAGAGTTCTTGGTGCAAAGTTCTTGCCTTAAGTTTTGTTAAATTTAGAGTTCTTGGTTTAAAGTTATTTGTGTAAAATTCTTGCTTTGTTTTTAGTAAATTCGACGTTCCGAAATATCGAAAAAAAAATCAACAATAAAATAAAAAATATCTCAAAGATTCTGTGGTGGAAGCCGTTACTTTGTGACAGTCAATCATGACGATATATTAAAACACTTTACTTTGTTTCTATCACTAATTTATTATAACTTGAACGTTACTGCAGTTTCGATACTTAACCGTACCATTATCAAACGTATGATTCAAACGAATCATTCGTTTGAATCATACGTTTGATAATGGTACGTTAAGTATCGAAACTGCAGTAACGTTCAAGTTATAATAAATTAGTGATAGAAACAAAGTAAAGTGTTTTAATATATCGTAAAAAATATCTATCTAAAACGTTATAGTATGGCAATAAGTGGATAAAGGTTTTCCATGGTACCTTGCATCATGTGTTACAAGATGTTGGACAACTGGTAAGAACGTTAAAAATTAAAATATAAAAATCCAAAAATACGGAAGGAGCCTGGAATCCGTGAAGAGTGTTATTTTTTAGCAATAAAAATGTTTCCGGAATTAATGCTAAAAAAAGGTTAATGGAAACTGATTGTTCCGACAGTCAAAAAGATGACAGTGAATATGAAGATAGTGAATGTGAGTGTTCGATAAGAACTAAAACTCCCAATATTTGGTGAAATGATAAACTTAATAATGTTATTAGAAATATTGGTCTATCTAATAGTAGGGAAGAATATTTAGCGGCGATTATGTAAAAAGACAATTTAGATCAAGTGATGTTCATTCTAGCTCATACAGAAAAAGAGAGAAAGACTTAAGAAAATATTTTACACAAGGAAAAGAACACTTGCTCTTATATAGTCATAATGAAGTAGGGTTGATGAATATACTTAACTATACGGATTTTAGATAAATATTTTTCATTTTATCGCTGATTCTTTTTTTTTCGGTTTTTCTTAACCTCGAATTTACTACAAACAAAACAGAAGGAATTCGCATTATTTACACAGCTGTGCCAATTTCTTGTACTCATAGGAAGCCAAGTTTCCCACTTCACTAGAGCTGCGGTTGCATGATGACGACGCCCGCGGTCCCGCTTTCCCAACCTAATCGGCCGCCGATACTGGGGTTTTCCTCCCCTGCATCGTAAACTTTTGCCATGACTGCATTTTTTACCTAGGAACTTAGACGAAATAAATCGTTGCCCGTCGTCACCACGTGGAGGTGTCCTAGTCGCAAAAATAGAAAAAGAAACAAATGGAATATGACAATCAACAAGAAAAATATACAATTCTAAACAGCTCTAAGAAAAAGAAGTAAAAAATCATCAAGGGAGGGTGTAGGTAAACGATATTCCTCTCTCAACAAAGCAAACTACGTATGGAAATGGCGGTCAGCTCATTTAAGCTTTTTATTTACTTATTTGAGATTTTTCGGGCAGTCTTAGGGAGTTTTTTGGGGTTAGGAAAAATTCAAGAGCCAACCCGGCAAAGCGGACATCGGATTCGTGTTCAGCGGGTCGAAATGCATGGCATATAGAGGCCTGCCTTCTAGCACTCGACATTTTTTTTGTGTGCCTGTGTAATTGGGATGTACAAATATTGTCCAAAGTTGTGACATTTCGACATCCCTCAGTTGTCCGTCGGATGTACTTTGAACCAAAAACGAACGTCCATCGGATGTCCTGTATGTCCGTCGAGGACGTCCTTCGGATATCCATAAGACAATGTTGTACTATTAGGGATTCTCATTGAATGCTGTTCGTCCGCAGCATTTGTGAGTGGACGTATCACCAAATCAAAGGTTACGGCTTTTTGGCAAGAATGCGAGCATATATTCTACTTCGAAGTTCGTTTAAGCTACAGAAAGTCTCACCACTATAAAGCGCGAGCGAGCACGTTTGCACCTCATTCATCATTTTTTGATAGCTTGATCTTTATGAAAGGAGTCGTTTCAACCTGATGTCTGTATTTCATTTCTTTTCTTGCATCCTTCCTTACAGAAGTTTCTTCGGTGTAAAACAACTATAATCATTTTTAATGTCAAAAATTTTATTGCAAGATCGTAGTTTAGGTGCAGATGTGTCTCATCAGAACCAGTGGCAACATGGTTTTGATTAAAATCTTTTAAGTAAATATTTGAATGAGTGTAATATGCCCTTCTGAAAGCAAAATTAACAGTAATAATAGGGTCATTTAGTGATATGGCAGTTTACTACTTTTTCTTCCTCATTTTAAAGTATAACAAACCAATAGCCTCAGAAAAAAATTTCAGCTCAATTGAATCAATAGCCACAGAGATATTCGCATTTGAATAGAAACACGCTCGGCCGGCTAACAGTCCGTAAAGTGACGTCACTTGGCGTGCGCCGATACCTATATTAGAGCAGCGATTTCGTAAGTCTATCGTGTCGTTTTTTTTTTTTTTGGCGTAGAACCAGGTCAAACATGTTAGGTTCCTTTGAGTATGTCACCGGGCATATGAAATCATATTTTGCATTTTTGTGTGGTCTCGAACTTTTTAAATCAATAAAAAGTGAAAAAAATGTATTTTTAAATAAAATTGTTTTTTTCTGTTTCCACCGTCATATCTTTAAAACTATTAAAGATACCGAAATTTGTTTTGTGTCAAATTAAAGCATACACTGTAGCGCTTTTACCAATATAAACGGTTTGGGCACAATTCGCACTTTCATTTTTCTAAAAATCAGATAAACTAAAAATATATATATTATGTATTGAAATCTTCACCAATCGATAAACTTTTTTATTTTTGAAAATATTTACATACATGCAGCGAAGAAAATAAAGCCTAATAATCACAACAGTTTTTGAAACAATATATTTTTTCCCAAAATGTACCGTGTGGCAACAGCGATTTTTTTTTATCAGCGCTAAATACGACATTGGGACGCAATTAATACACCTCGCATGCAGGGTTGGTCAAATTAGTCGCGTAGAAGTGGCGGTGGTCGAAAATCATTAAGTATTCATTGTTCGGATAAAAATTGTGACAATCGAAAATGTGCTTGTTTTAAGGAAGGCCTAAAATGTTGCAACGAGTACAAGTGTCGTTCCTGTAACAACATTATTAAAGATTTCGAGGCAGATATGAACGAACTAGAATGCTATTAATGTAGGGCCTACATAAACTACATACTACATATTTATCTATCCAAATAGAAAATTTATTTCAACAATAAAACTCATTTTATGCGTACGTTTTTACTTTCATTCATTTAAAAATGTCTTATAAACTTACTAATTAGGTGGGTAGTTAGTAACACTGATTGATATTTATAGAGGTATTTATCTTTTTGTTATTAAAAGGAGACTATTTTATATTTATTGTCCAATTTCTTAATATTAACAAAATATGAACAATACTACTGTATAATATATGAAATATTGAACAATAATATTGATCCCCTAGATGCTTTTGATCACTACTGGTTTTGTATCTATTGATATAAGTTAAACTACTACATACACCCCAACCGGGACCGTCAGATCGTTGCAGTCGGCAGGCTTGCTACAGCCGAGCGCGCAAGAATATGACTTTGGCCCGTTAAAAAAAATCGCTGAATCAATACTATGAACGGAACATGAAAAATTTTTATCCTAAAAACTTTTTTCAACTATTGGCTTTAATTTGTACGCAGCATGTATATACAAATTTTCATAAATAATTTTTTTCTCGATTGTCTAAAATTACGCTACTGAAAATAACAAGTTAGAGTTTCCTATTATTTTTCCAACTTAAAAAAAAATAAATCGGGTTCACTTGGGACGTTGTTCGAAGCGCTATTGTTTCTACTTTAATCTAAAAAAAAAATAGCTTGATAGCACAAATATTTTCAGAGATATAGCGGTGGAGACGTTAAAAAACATATTTCATTGAAAATCTATTTTTTTGAGTTTTTCCGAAATAAAAAAGTTCTCGACCACCAAAAAATGTCGTAAAAAATGATTTCGTGTACACGATTATCTTACTAAAGAATTCCACTAAGTCTGGTTTGGGTCTACGCCGGTTTTTCTCGAAAACTAAGCGACTTTACTTCCAGATTTTACTCTACTAACTTACATTCACAGCTGTGTTCACTGGGCGGTTCAGCCATCTGACATCACAACGCGACTACATGGTTATCCCGAGCGTTTTTAAGCGCGCCGACTTTAATAATTTTTTTATACATGAAGGCGGCGTCAGTAAATTCTAATTTTTGGCATACTTACTATACTCACCAAGCTCTTTCAGAATATGTAATAATAAAAAATTGTTAAATGAGCCTATTGCTTCATTATTACAGGCTCTTAAAAAATACTGGATCAAAAAAGTACCATTGGTACAGGACACAAGGTCTTCAAAAATATCTGTATCCCATATGTTACAAGTTGATGATTTTTAGAGAGAAAAATTTTCTCTAAAATTTTGACGCCTTTTATATATTTTTAAAAATATGCGGACTACAACTTTAGAGATTATATCGCTTAAATCTTGTAAACATATAAAGTAGTAGTCTTTGCTCACATTTTGAAAGCGAAAAGCTGTGAATAAATTCACTTTGCCGCCCGTCTTTCATGACAACGAGCGGCAAAGTACTGTAATATGTTGCACCCCTTAAAATTTAAGGTTATGTTACTAAAAAGTAGGCAAACTTCAACAGATCGAATGTCTGAATGAATGTAGTGTATTTGCACCTACTCGAAAAAGAACCTACCAGAAGATTCCAAAGTGACATCTGGAATTATCGAGAGAATGGTGGCGTCATCACAGAACAATCGAGATCTGTCATTTTTAGGTATAAAAGACCGATCGCATTCTCGGCGAGTAGTTCAGAAAGTTCAGAAAGTTCAGAAAATATAGAAAGTGAGGTTAAGAGTTTAATGATAAACAAAGTAATAAACATTGTGATTTTAGTCAGTAAAGTGTATAGTGTATTTAAATTAATAATAGTATTGTGAAGTATCCAGTAAATATTTAATAAAGTGTGTTAGTGGACATCTCTTGTTATAATTTTTTGGAACCCACGGAATTTGCAAGGGGTAGTTTCCTAAGGGTGGAAACACGTTACAATTGGTGTCAGAAAGCGGAATTTTATGACAAGAGGAGCTCTGAAGTTGTGTTCGAGAAGTATTCTCGAGAGTTAGTGCTAACACAGGACTAATTTACTGGACATTGTTCGAGGGTTATTTTCGAACAGGAAAATAGTGTTTAAGTGCATTTTTGAGACATTGTAGAACATTTTATTAGGACATTAGTGTGATAATTAAATCCTTTGAACTGAGAAGTGATAGAGACACTGAAAAAGACTCATTTAGTGCGTGAAAATTTCTAGAACTTTTCTATTTGGACATTAGTGGAGATTATTAAATTCTCTGAACTGGATAGTGACAAAAGACTCTGGATAAGACTTTTTCGTGCTATTTCGAGATTTGTCTGGGAAGTTCCATTACCGATATTGACGTGACAGTTAAATTTATTTTATTTTAATTTCATCGTATGCCCGTAACAACAAGAAGTATGGCATCCGATAAACAAATACAGGACTTATTCGAACAATTCCAAAAAATGATGGCGCAGCAACGGCAGGAAGACAAAGAAGAACAGGAGAAAAAACGTCAAGAGGAGAAAGAAGAACAAGAAAAGCGACGTCAAGTAGATAAAGAAGAGCAAGAAAGAAAACGCCAGGAGGAAGAAAAACGGCGTCAAGAAGAAAGGAACGAATTAAAGAAAATGATGGAAGATCAGGGAATAAGACATCAGAAAGAAAAAGAGGATGAAGAAAGAAGACGTCAAGAAGAAAAAAACGAATTGAGAAAAATTATGGAAGACCTGAAGATACGACAGCAAGAGGAGAAAGAAGAGCAAGAAAGACGACGTCAAGAGGAGAAAGAGGAACAAGAAAGACGACGTCAAGAGGAGAAAGAGGAACAAGAAAGACGCCAAGAAGAATTAAGGAAAATTCTGAATGAACAAATGAAAATACAACAAGACACTATCATTTCTGCCAATGAAGTACTAAAATGTGAAGTTAAAGAAGAGATAAACAAGGTAGAAGAAAAAGTAGATAAGGTAGAAGACAAAGTAGATGTAGTTGAGACCGAAGTCAGTCAGATCAAAGGAAAGATGAGTGAGTTCGAAGGAGAAGTGTAGCGACTTATACGACAGTTGAGAGATAGAGGAAACCAGCAGGTGGTATCATCGGGTCAGCGACTAAAACCTCCTTCTTTTGACGGCCAAAGTTCCTGGATGACGTACAAGAGGCAGTTTGAGGCAGCAGAATGTGCGAACAACTGGGATAACGAGGAAAAGGCCATGGCATTAGTTTTGGCGTTAAGGGGTCAGGCCTCAGAATTACTTCAGACTATCCCGGTGGAGAAACAAAGGGACTTTAAAGTCTTGGAAGCTGCATTAGACTTGAGGTATGGCAATTAACATCTTGCCCAATTATATCAGACTCAGCTGAAATCCCGGATGCAAAAAGCTGGGGAAAGTTTACAAGAATTTGAAGCTGCGATAGAGAGACTGGCACACCTGGCGTATCCGAGTGCACCTAAAGAATTCCAGGAACAATTAGCCGTGGGGGCCTTTTTAGATGGTATAAGGGACGAAGAGGTCAGGCGAGTTCTGAGGCTGACGAGACACCAAAGTAGTAGCGAAGCTTTGGTGCGTGCACTCGAAGTAGAAGCCGCTTACAGGGATACTCCAAGGAGAGTGCGAGCTGTGACTCTTGAAGAATCGCAACCAGAAATGAGCCAGAACCCCTTGCTGACTGAGATGCAGAAAATATTCACCAAACTATTCGATAAATTGGATGGCCTAGGAAAGCAGGATAAACAGCAAAATAAAGGGAAGCCGAGTGGTGGTATTAAATGTTACAACTGCGGCAAGGTGGGCCATATGAAACGAGACTGTCGACAGCAGAACTCGGAGAGTCGAGTAAATGCTGTGAATGTTGAAGAAAAGCAGGAAAACTAGAGATAGCCAGCACCAAGGGGGCTGTGCTGGCTAGGGAATGCGGTGCCCCCAGAGAAATAAAGATTTCCCAGCTCCAAAGAATTCCAAGTAGTCTGTTGTTGCAAGGATATGTGAATGGAAGAAAATGCGTGTTTACGATTGACACCGGTGCTACGTCATCAATAGTGCGGCCAGGGTTTATATCAGGCTTGCAGATTAACAAGAAGCAAAATGGAGTAATTATTCGGACAGCCACGGGTGACAGGGCTGCGGTCCATGGAGAGGTCAGCTTGGAACTGCAGGTTGGACGGTTGAGGTTCAATTACAAGGTCATTGTGGCTGACATTATGGATGATTTCATTTTGGGTCTAGACATCATGGGAGAGCAGGGATTCATTGTTGACGTAGGGGAGCGCTGGAAATGAGGAATTTATTCTGTCAACCGCAGACGACCAATTCCATAAAGCGAGATTGTTAACAACACAGACGATCAAGATTCCTGCTCATTCAGAACAAATGATCGATGCTGCCGTAGAAGGAAATCCTGGAGGGTACCGTGTTGGCCTAGTTGAAGATGACGAATCGATTAAGTCCCTACCCAATATTATTGTGGCGAGAACTTTAACCCGGACTAAAGACAAAATCCCAATTAGAGTCGTTAATTTAAATTCCCACTCGGTGACAATTAAGGAAGGCAAACCGATTGGCTCCTATGAACCGGTCACATGGGTAGCGAGGTGCGAGGAAGAAACAGAGGGAAGTTCATCTATGAAAATAGACCAAGAAGTTTTGACCTTGTTGAGTACCCAGTTGGAGCATTTATCTGAGGATGAACGAAGGGAGGCAATCAAGTTCCTGGAAAAGGAAAGTTCAGTATTTGCCAAGAATACAGAGGCCCTTACAAAAACAGACATAGTCCAGCATCGGATAAATACTGGCGACTCACCAGCTATTCGACAACCACCTAGGAGGCTTCCATTAGCGAAACAAGAGGATGCCTCGGCAATGATAAACAAGATGCTGCAAGACGGAGTCATTGAGGAGTCAACGAGTCCCTGGTCATCGCCAGTAGTTTTGGTTGCCAAGAAGGACGGAACATTAAGATTTTGTGTCGATTATCGAAAATTAAATGATGTCACGAAGAAAGACAGTTACCCATTACCACGAATTGACGACACGTTAAGCACGTTGGCAGGCTCACGATGGTTTTCTACGTTAGACCTTAGGAGTGGATACTGGCAAGTGGGGCTTCATCCTGATGATAATGAGAAGACAGCGTTTTCAGCAGGCAGTGGTCTTTATCAATTTACCGTGATGCCTTTTGGACTTTGCAATGCGCCAGCTACCTTTGAAAGATTGATGGAATTCGTACTGCGAGGGCTAACCTGGAGGACGTGCCTGGTTTACCTTGACGACGTGCTTGTTATGGGACAGGACTTTACAGAACATTTGAAAAATCTTCAAGAAGTATTTGGGCGAGTCAGGAATGCCCACCTGAAGTTGAACCCGAAGAAGACAAAATTTCTGCTGTACGAGATTGGCCAAGACCATCTAACGTTCATGAAGTACGGAGCTTCCTTGGCCTCTGCACTTATTACAGGCGCTTTGTGAAAGGGTTTGCAGAAATTGCGAAACCATTACACCGGCTGACAGAAGAGAAAGTGCAGTACCAATGGACACCGGAATGTGAAACGGCATGGAGAAAATTGAAGGCAGCTCTATGCACTGGTCCTGTGCTAGCGTACCCACAACGGGAAGGACTTTTTATTTTAGACACTGATGCCAGCAATTCTTCGGTCGGATCTGTGCTGTCTCAAATCCAGAATGGGCAGGAAAGAGTGATCGAGTACTTCAGCAAGGTGCTGTCCAAACCAGAAAGAAATTATTGTGTAACCCGGAAAGAGTTACTGGCCATCGTAAAATCAGTGGACCATTTTCATAAATATCTTTATGGAAGACATTTCAAGATTCGGACCGACCATGCTGCATTAAAATGGCTGTTGCAGTTGAAAACCCCTGAAGGTCAACTGGCTCGTTGGATAGAACGGTTGCAACAGTATGATTTCAAAATAGAACATCGACCTGGAAGATCTCATAAGAACGCAGACGCTTTATCTAGAAGACCATGCAAGGAAGATTGCAAGCACTGCCGCCACGTTGAGAAATTGCAGGGTACGGTGGCCGTCAACACTATTAAAATAGAGGTTCCGGACGATTGGACAACCGAAGCCCTGAGACAAGAACAACTGAATGACACAGAAATTGGGGCTATATTGAGAGCAAAGGAGAAAGGAATTCGACCAGCGTGGAAGGATGTTTCGGATAAGGCAGTTGGATTGAAGGCTTTGTGGGCCCAATGGGATTCACTTAAAGTCATGAACGGGCTGCTAAAGAGAGCTTGGGAAAGCCCGGATGGCAGGGAAGTTGTTATGCGTCTAGTGATTCCCAGATGTCGAGTACCGAAAGTACTTCAGGAAGTGCATAATGGAGCATCCGGTGGGCACTTCGGCGTTAATAAGACCCTGAATAAAGTACGAGAACGATTTTATTGGGTAAATAGTCGTCAAGATGTGGAAGTTTGGTGTCGCAATTGCAAAATTTGTGCAGCCAGTAAGGGACCACAGACTAGAAGTAGAGGTGCAATGAAGCAATATAACGTCGGAGCTCCTTTCGAGAGGATCGCGATCGATATAGCCGGCCCATTCCCAGTAACCAAGGATGGGAACAAGTATATACTGGTTGCCATGGACTATTTTAGTAAGTGGCCAGAGGCCTATGCAATTCCAAACCAAGAAGCAGTCACTGTTGCCAAAGTCTTGGTAGATAATTTGATATGTCGGTTTGGTGTACCCCTGGAGCTGCACTCAGATCAATGGAGGAACTTTGAGTCAGGGGTGTTTCAGCAAATCTGCAAGTTATTGGGGATACACAAAACACGGACCACAGCCCTTCACCCGCAATCAGATGGAATGGTGGAACGACATAACAAGACCATGAAAGAACATCTCTCTAAAGTGGTTCATAAGAATCAACGCGATTGGGATCTCCACATACCGTTCTTCCTCATGGCATACAGAGCTGCTATCCACGAGTCTACGAAACAAACACCAGCCCGTGTAGTATTTGGACATGAGATCAGACTGCCATGTGATTTGATTTTCGGAACACCAGGCGGAGAACAGCTTCCTGTGAACAGCTATGTGGATGAAATGAGTGAACGGCTAAAAAATGTTCATGAGCTGGTTAGAGACCAAATCACCATAGCCAGTGACCGAATGAAGGCTCGATACGACCGTAAGGGTAGTTCAGAAGGGTTCAAGGCAGGAGATCTGGTTTGGCTGTACAACCCACAGCGGAAGAAAGGGAAGTCACCGAAACTTCAACCTCCTTGGGAAGGACCTTATACTGTTATTACCCGAATTAATGATGTCGTCTATCGTATTCAACGAAACAAAAAGTCCAAGATGAAGATCGTACACTTGGATAGACTGGCGAAGTATGTGAAAGAGGCTGAATTGCCTGACCGGGACGTTCAGGCTTAAGGAGGGGGCAGTGTAATATGTTGCACCCCTTAACATTTAAGGTTATGTTACTAAAAAGTAGGCAAACTTCAACAGATCGAATGTCTGAATGAATGTAGTGTATTTGCACCTACTCGAAAAAGAACCTACCAGAAGATTCCAAAGTGACATCTGGAATTATCGAGAGAATGGTGGCGTCATCACAGAACAATCGAGATCTGTCATTTTTAGGTATAAAAGACCGATCGCATTCTCGGCGAGTAGTTCAGAAAGTTCAGAAAGTTCAGAAAATATAGAAAGTGAGGTTAAGAGTTTAATGATAAACAAAGTAATAAACATTGTGATTTTAGTCAGTAAAGTGTATAGTGTATTTAAATTAATAATAGTATTGTGAAGTATCCAGTAAATATTTAATAAAGTGTGTTAGTGGACATCTCTTGTTATAATTTTTTGGAACCCACGGAATTTGCAAGGGGTAGTTTCCTAAGGGTGGAAACACGTTACAGTACTTTTACGCTCGCTCGAGTGCACCTCTCCTTACACAAGTTTGGTCGGAACACTGACAATGTATTTTTATAAAATAATAATGCTCCAAAATTGTTGTTAATATAATGAGAGTTGATGTAACAGTAACGATTAATTACCTAATTTATTTATACGAAGAATACGAACAATATAATAATTAATAAATCTTAAATAAATCGACAGCGATTGTGCTTTGTTCTTCTGTTTATTTTGATCACATATGCAAGGTATACTCATAAAATGTTGATGAATCGCTGTTTTCAGCCAACATTCAACCTAATTATTCCTTCCATTTTGATATTTTCAAACGATTGTAGTGTAATTCGAGCGCAAAATGTCATTGTCGCTATTGAGCGACAATGAGGTACTTTGTGCTCTTAATACAGAAATAGCTATTTGTGACTCACCTTATGTTATTACTGCTATTATTATTATTACTTACTTACCGGCATTCAATTCCTTAATTTTTTTAAAAATATCAAGCATTTCACCATTGCGATGTTCACTTGCTTTGACTAGCCCGTCTATACCTTTGTTTATAACCACGACTTTCCCTTCACTAAACAATTTTTACAACAAACACAAATATTTTCCATTGTTATCACTAAGTAACCTACTAGATCACAGAACACTTCTCGAGCACGGTGCAAAGTAATCTAAAAGTAATAACTCTAGGACAAGAACTGACTTACATTAGACATCGCTACACCCCGGAAAAGTTGCCTGTCGCCTAGCTAAGCACAATGAAAAAAAAAATTCGAATCAAATAATATCTTTCTTTCGCGCATCGCACCCAAAGTTTTGGAAAATGTCAAAATTTTGCTGTTTTTCGTCAATTTTTCATAATTACCAAACTCACTACTATCGAAATGCTATTGGTCCTAATGTGAAGTTTGAGGCATGAGGAACCCGAAAAAAATTTAAAACCTGTAATTTTACGCGCAAAAAGCTCAAAAAATATACTCTTTTTGTAATAAAAGTAATACTTCGCCATTCCTTCTAATTTTACTTTTTCATTTTTAGTAAACAAACGGAGAATATATTTATCTTTTCTAATTTTGTTATTCAAAAGAGTGCACTCTAAAGTCAGATTTTTGGGAAAAGGTGTAGCAGAATAAGCATGGTAAAATGGCCCCAGAAGGAAAAGAAATGGTTTCCTCGAGTTTTAGCCCCCCGTCGCCGCGGGTAACCCCTGTACGCAATAAACATGACATTTCGTTTTCATGTTTTATCTCTGCAAGTTGTGCGTTAATTATTATGAAAAAAATAGACGATGTACATGTAATTTAAATGCATCTTAGAGAAAAAATATCAGCTGATTTTGCTGCCTCCTTCGTGTTTTTTGGGGTTGGGGGGTGAAAAACGAGCCAATCTGACAATTCTGACTTCGGATTCGGTTTCAGCGGATCCAAATACATACGGATACACTGGTCTGGTCCGCCGGATAGACCACTTTTTTTGTGTGAAGTAAAGTTTAAATGGTTAAGCACCAGTAAACAATGCGTCGTAACAGTTTTTATTTTTTTTTTTAATTATGGCGCACCGCTCCAAAAAATTTGAAAAAAATCTACACTAAACTACTCATAACAATGTATTTTTGGTAAAAGGTTTGTGTATGCGAATCATTATTTTCATGAAAAAATAAATATTTTAATATTTAAATATTTTTTTTATTCGAAGGAGGCAGCAAAATCAGCTGATTTTTTTTCCTAAGATACATTTAAATTAAACGTACATCGTCTATTTTTTTCATAATAATTAACGCACAACTTGCAGATATAAAAAATGAAAACGAAATGTCATGTTTATGAGGGTACGTGGCGACGGGGGGGCAAAACTCGAGGAAAACATTTATTTTCTATTGTCGATCTACTGACACCGAATGAGGCCCAAACGCTTCTGAGGCCATTTTACCATGCTTATTCTGCTATACCCTTTCTGGCATTATAGATCTTGATAGGAGGATCGTTCTAATGAAGCCGTCTCTTGCGTCAGCGCTACAAACTTTTTCAGGTGATTCAGCTACAAGTTTGACACACCGTTCTACAGCCTGGGTGAGACAAGGGAAGCTTTGGAAGTCCGGTTGCAGTGATGTGCCAGTCTGTATTAGATTGCACATTGGGAGACCACTGCAGTGTGCTATATGTCTCCTACACTTCAATGAACTGCCGTCCCATTTACCAATACAATAGCAAACAAATAAAGTTTGAGCTCCCACAAAAATACAAAGTACTGTGCGTGGGCTTCACAATTTATATTGTTACTTAACTGTTATAGGCATAATTGAATTTTATTGGTAATAGTCTACTGAGAACACTTTTAACGAAATATGCAAACTAGTGTAACATTTCCCTATTCAGCTATAGTAATTTCAAATGCAATAACGTATGCAGCATATAAATATACACATCTGCAATTTAAGTTCTACCAGAATACTATATTTGGATTTAATGCACAATTAATAATTTTCAAAATTGCAATTATTGAAACAATATTAATTAACAAACATAACTTGAAAAATAATAATTAATACTCTGGCGACTGTCTTATCCCCTGTTTCATCGACGTAACACCTTTCCATCGGCGGACGGGATTTCTACAGGGGGAACCGCTAACACAAGATTTTGTACACTTTTATATAAAACACCTATTTGAAAGCGACATGATGAAAACTGATGACTAATGAAGAACTTTAGCTAACATTGTTTTCCTATAATGGTGCGGGAAGCTAAGTGGCTTTTTCGGACACTCATCGTTACAAGCATTTTCTATGCGCTGATTAATTCTATCGAACTTAAATAACGACAAAATAGACTTCTGGCATATGTCAGCCCGTCGAGTTGGCCATGGTTCAAGATATAAAAATCAGTGAAATTATATCATCGTTACAAAGCCATTTTTTTTGTGTGTACACATTTTATGTTTAGAATGAATAAAATAAGATCGCCAGAAAGTGTGGGCCATCAGGGGCGCAACCAGAAAGTTCAAAGGGGTAAAAAAACGGAGTTATATGACATCATCGTTACAAACTTTTTTAAGGTTGAGCATGTTTATTTAAATGTTTTGAACACAGAAAAAAATTCCCAGAAAGAAACTCCCGTCAGTAAGGCTAGCCAGAAAGAAAATATTTAGAATTTTTGAAGAAAATTGGATTTTTTTTCGCATATTTCATCTCAGAACTTACAAGTTCTGGCTCCTTTTTAAAACGTAAATATAAGCTCCCTCAATAATAAAATAGCCTCCCCGTAAAGTTCTTAGTGTCAACAAAAGTACCTTAGGCTCTTAAATACAGGAATTTAACACTTTCGGCTAACTTGACTCCGTACCGTGCCTCAGATGTATTGTATCATTTAGGGATTGCAATTTACCGGAAGTTTTAATAACCGGTAAATCGGTAAATAAAAATGTAAATAACCGGTTAACCGGTATTTACCGGTAATTTTTAGAATGGATGATTGGGTGGCGAAAATGGCAATTGTCTTTTTCCATATACAAAATTATCTAAATTTAACAAAAACTTTTTATATACGTACTTATATGTGATATAATGAACAAACAAAAGGTTTTTTATCAACAGTAAAATCACAAGAGCTTTTTTTTATTGGATAAATTTCTCTTTGTAATAAAATCATTTTGCCAATCAGTGATTTTATAAGAAGAACTGACATGAAAAAATCGCGAGACCGGAGGTCGAATGATTTTGTCAAATGTCAGTTTTTCGAGCAAAATTACTGATTGGCAAAATTTTGAGTTAAAAAGAAATTTATCCATAAAAGAAAAGCTCGAGTGTTTTTTGGCAAGATAAATTAACGACAGAATATGAATGTGAACGAACAACAATAATTTATTAAAAATAATTATAATTTTCCCAAAACGACTCATATCGTACAGTATAGTTTCCACAATACTTAAAAATTATAGCTGACAGTACAGATTTCAAAGTGACGTGCGACTACTAGGTGTACTCTGCTTTTGAGGAACATGCATTTTTATCGGTGATAAAAAACGATGCACCTTTTTTATTGCTGTCAAAGTGACAAAAATGTGACTTTTTTATATAGGAGTTAATTTATTAAAAAGAAAAAATATAAATGAAATAAATTTAAATAACTAATTATTCTGTAAATAACAAAAATATCCACTTAAATAACAAAAATTATAAACATAAACTCAAATAGGGTATTTACTGAATACATAATCTCAAAATACAATATTTTTTTTTGTTTGTTTTTGTTACACAAAATAGTTAAAAGACTTAACTGTCCAAACCACAAAGTTAGCGAAAACCCTGTATACACGCGTACTTCATGATACACCATCCAATTAGCAATAAGCAAAGAAGTAAAAAATTAAATTAAAATATTTGAAATTTTATTGAATAAAATAATTGAACACATAAAACTTTCAGTTTATTTACATTATTGTACAGAAGAAGTTTTTCCAAACTTCCAACCTAAAAGCAAAGGAGAAAAAATATTCATTCTTGTCAACACACTCTCCATCTAGATAATTTGACTAAAATACGATTTAATGTTTAATCACTTTTTCAGACTTTAAGATAAGGAAATTTGTTATATTCTATAGGAAGATTACATGACTATAATACGCTATATGTATGTATCTGATATTAAAAATATTATTTATACACTTTATACGGAACGCCATGTAATTCCAGTACATCATTTAGTTGGCACAAAAACACAGTGGCGGCTCAAATAATATATAAATTGTTAATAAACATGTAAGATCGAAAAATAAAGCTTAAACTATCTAAACTGGCAGTCGTCAGGTAAATTAACATCGTTTTAAATCGTACAAAAGACTTTGCTGTTGGAACCAGTTCATTATATGCCTCCTTTAGACATACTAATTTGTCCCCCTTGCCCGCCCCCCGGAACACCCCCAATTTTGGGGGAATATATACCGGTTTTAAGATTTTAACAGTGAATTGGTACGAGAATCGCGAAAAATACGTGGAAGAAGAACGGTTGCGAATTGTAAAGGCGGCTGGAGCAAAAATACTAGAAGATATTAGATCTCATCTATATGAAATTAAAGTTACCCCGCATCAGATGCTTTCTTAGAAATCGTTGAGAATGACATTCCGGGTAGCCTCAATGTCCTTATGCAAACAATTATGTGTAAAAACAAGCACGGGGACAAAAATAAGTGGACTACGAAGTGCACTGCTATTTCACATGCAATAATAGCTTCAGCCGATATACAGAGCGGATGCGATACAATGCTTGATTTCCCCCGCCTATAACTCCAAGAATATTAATACTACGTAAAAATGTGTAAACCATTTCGATAGAGAATTTACTTATCTTTAAATTTGATAATCATCTTTTTTCAGAACCGAGATATTGGCAAAAAAATGATTTTTAAGCTATATTCCCCCATAGGTGTTCCGGGGGGTGGGCAAGAGGGAAAATTAGTATGTCTAAAGGAGGCATATAATGAACTGGTTCCAACAGTAAAATCTTTTGTATGATTTAAAACGGTATTTACGCATCCTGAACTCCCTGACGACTGGCCTAATAAGGATACTCCACTTTGCAAAACTTCATCATTATTTGAAAAAAGATTTTCGAGAAATTCTTCACCGAAAAAAATTCCCAACTGCTCTCAGAATACATATTGAATTCTTCCCATTTCGGAGGTTCTCTGCAATATTGGCAGCACAGGCTGTTTAACAAACTACAAAAACACAAATTCTGCGTAGTTTGCTGACGAACTTCTCGCCAAGTAAGCTGACGTCATCAAGAAATGATTAAGACTGCAAATATGGTAACTATAGCTAAAAAATTTATTTATTTTCAGAAAAATGCCAAGATATCATATAGAGTATCCAACATTTATATAAGAACTAAAACATTTAACACGTATAATGTTTGAGCCACCCTGGGTTTATAAATAAATTAAGAAACAATAATATTATTTGAAGGTAATGAACTGGGTGTTCTATTTAGGTTAAATTCAAGCAAAAATTGGGGATTTTGAAGTTATTGAACAAAGTACCTGTTGTTTTCTTACACAATAAACAAAAAATTATTCTAAAATAATAATTCATGTATAACACAGTTTTTAATTTCGTGAAACTGAAACGATCACTTTGAGCATTAACATTTAGACTGTCAAACTTTTTAATAGTGTGGAAATTTCCATAATACAGGGCGATTAAAATTCTACGCATGTCCCATTATTTTCAGTTATATTAAAAAAATTTTAAGCTCAACTACCCCATACGTTAATAGTCCCATAAAATTTAACTCGACGACACCTGGAACATACGTTTTTCTAGGAACATTTTTTCTCGAGCACGCTACTAGAAAGCATTTTTTTCCTATTCGAAAATATTTAAAAACTTTGTCACAGAATGGATATTAAATTTATTTTTGAAATATATTGAGAACGGTTAATGAGAGCACCCTCTCTCTCTCTCTCTCTCCCCCCTCTCTCTACTGAAGCATGCAGATAAGTTCTTGAAGATTTAATTAGTTTAATAGTCGATATCGTGAAATGCTGGTTTTAATTGCCCCCCAGAAGTCCCGACTTTTTGAGTCCACTGAGTTATTTTTTATGATGAGAGTCAGTGTACGAAGCCTTCCAAGAACTTCGCTTCAACTTAAGAACCGTATTTCCTATTGGCGAACTCGAAAAATGATGTACCAACTGTGTATAGTTAGAGTTATAGTTTATATAGGACAAATCGTAACATACTAATATTTCACACTCCAAATGGTATTGCTCTAGTTTGTTGTTGTTAAGTTATGGGACAAACAAAGGTACAAAACAAGTATAATATCTAATTTTTGCCATGTTTATATTCATATCTGTAAGTTGCTGCTGATAAGTAGGATTATTCCATACTTAATTTAATTTTTGTGGATCTAGCAGTCTACTAAGTATACTATCTCTGATTGGCAGCAAACATAAAAGATTTAGTCTCTATGTCTGAGTGGTGAGACAATCCATATATAAAATATACTGGATCAGGATTTCATTAAAATTTAAAAAAAATCAATACATTATTTACTTAATTAATAGCCAGCTTTAAGATGAGAGTGCTTTGAATTATTAAATGATTTGCAAACAGTCCTTACGACCAAGAATAGACTGTATAAAAAAACAAAAGCAATGGATTCCAATTAGAATCCTGAACTCAACGTTATAAGGCTTTATTTGATGATCTTTCAAAAATTATGATACTCAAATTGTCACCTCAAAGGTGAAATTATATTTACCTTACGCTTGGTTTGCGGCTATTTGACAGAGCTTATAAATATTGATATGAAGCATCCACTAGATATGATATATATGGACCATCACCTTAAATAACAGAATAGAAATAAAACAATGGACCTTTGCATGAACGTCATCAACGATGAAAAAGGTTGGTGAAGAAACCAAAAGCGGTCTCTTCGTCTATGTTGGCAAATCTGTGTTCACAGTGTGAAACACATTCGACGTTTAGTAAGTACTGACCCAATAAGACCAATTTTATGCTTACAGTATGAGCACAGCCTCACCACTAGAAATCCGAGCCCATGAAATTTAGCAACAGTGTGTATAGCTGACCACTTTATTACGTTAGTTAGACGGAAGTTTTTTCAAGATATTTCAGTTTAGTCATAATTTTTTAGTTCTTCTAGTCCAGTCACTGAAAGAGTTGTAGAGAACATTTTGGAGGGGACAATTTTTCTCTTCAGGAATGTGTTGGAGGTAGTCAGGAGGTAAACATACTAAAAGTCCCCGCCCCTAGCTCCGCCGCTTCAGTCGGAGAGGGGGGTGGAAAGGTTCCTTTTTCGATTCTTCGCTTATAACTCGGAAACGATGCGTCGTACGAAAAAAGGTAATCTATGCAAAATTAAACGTAATTAAATTTCACACACAAGAATGTTTATATTCATTTTCTTCCTATGTGTTATATTTTACGAGATATTCGCCAGCAAAAATCGATAATTAATAAAAAAAATCAATTGTGTACCTTGAATATTTCTATCAAAGCCGTTTACCGTGGTCTGCCAATAAATCACTGTCACGAAACAATCTTTATTTTACAACATTGGACGTATTTACTAACGTAATATTTTGTCGAAATCTAGACATTTCCTTAAATATACAGTGTGACTCACTTAAAATGAAGATAGCCTTATAACTATTTCATTTTGTTTCCGATGTGAATCAAATTTTACTCAAGTATAGAACAAATTAGGATCTACTTATGACCAGAAAATCATTCACCTGCTATAAAGGCAAAGTTACCTGCGGTACCAAAATATGAGGAATATAAACATTCTTGTGGGAAATTTAATTACGTTTAATTTTGCATAGATTACCTTTTTTCGTACGACGCATCGTTTCCGAGTTATAAGCGAAGAATCGAAAAAAGGAACCTTTCCACCCCCCTCCCCCCTGAAGCAGCGGGGCTAGGGGCGGGGACTTTTAGTATGTTTACCTCCTGACTACCCCCAACACATCCCCGAAAAGAAAAAGTTTCCCCTCCAAAATGTTCTCTACAATCCCCTTTGGGCATTCATTGATTGGACTATTCGTAATATTTCGAATATACACATGAGATACTTTGTGTAGTGGGCGCTGCTTATATAGTATATATAGTAATGACAAAATGACGCTCATTTTGCACGAATATGAAAGTTTGCAGCACGAGCGGAAGGCGAGTGCTACAATTCATACGAGGGCAAAGTTGCCATTTTGTGCAAGTTACATATTATACTTTGGTTGTACACTACAATAGTTCCTTTAAAGAAAAGAAAATAAATAGTAAGAGGTCCTGGTGCCTTGTACTTTAAATGAGATGCTGAAATTCCACTTCTGAATAACAGGATAATCTAGCAACATTTTCACATTATCCCAGTAGTCCAAGATCCCAGAGCCGCCAGACCTACGTCATTTTAGCAAGGCTAATATTTTGACAACAAATAGTGTAATATTTAGTTAAGAACGTATGCGTATTTGCTAGTTTGAAAGTGGGGCCCTTTTGCAGAAAACAGGTACAAAAGGTACATAAGAATTTTACTCAGTACGTTAAATTATGATAGCTGGATTATTTTACAAGTGACACGCTAACTACATGGTGTAAGCACATAACGCCACTAGCGGACTACGTCCAAGACATCTCCCAAAAATTCTATCAATTCAAGCTGGGCGATAGTCCGCTAACCCGCAACATAACACGAATCAGACAGCATAATGCGATCCTTTTCGATATCCGACACCCCCTACCATACCAGGCGTTGCCTATCTTTCGGCAACCTCTCTAACCACACTTTCCTCTACGACAACTTCTCCTTTCCCCACCTTTAATCCTCACCAAAACCTACAACCAACCTCAATCTCTCTCTCTATTCAATCTCTCTCTCTATTCAATCTATTTGTTTTTACCTTTTTTTGTTCCTTTTTGTCTCTAAATTCAGTCTCGACCAATAAATTCTTAACAAACAACAATTTCACATAACATTACACACTTTTAACTATCCACGACACTTTCCTGGCGTCAGGAAGACTACCAGGGTGGAATTGTCTCAAACGGGTTTTTTCGTTGAGTTTTGTTTTCCCGTGCCAGCAATCAAAATTTTTAAGTGTTCGCGTGTGCGCGAAATCGATAGTTTTACAGTTTTAATTTTAATTATTTTTAAGTACCCTCATGTACTACGTTGCACGATACTGTTAAATTTAAGCATTTCCCTATTAGGCAGGAGTTTTAACTCACAATTAATTTTCATCACCGCCAAACCGGACCCTCCCCGCCCAACCTCACACCCACCTCGGCGATGTTCGCCGTGGTTGTCTGGCTGGCTCCGGGCGGACTCTGGAATGACGCATTATTGTATGTGAATATTAATAAATGCTTGTTGTTGTTGTTGTTGTTGTCAGCCTCCAAATTCGAAGGTCCGAGGTTCGATCCTGAGCGTTCTCAGCTTTTTTTTTTCAACAATTATTAACTTAAGGTGACGATTACCAAGAAAGAGACAACCGAAAGGGAAATATTTATTATTTTTGGCCATCACTTTTTTCTTAGTACGTATATTTGAAAAAAAAAACTGAGAACGCTCAGGGATCGAACCTCGGACCTTCGGATTTAGAGGCTGACGCTTACACCATGTAGTTAGCGTGTCACTAGTAAAATAATCCAGCTATCATAATTTAACGTACTGAGTAAAATTCTTATGTACCTTTTGTACCTGTTTTCTGCAAAAGGGCCCCACTCTCAAACTAGCAAATACGCATACGTTCTTAACTAGATATTACACTATTTGTTGTCAAAATATTAGCTTTGCTAAAATGACGTAGGTCTGGCGGCTCTGGGATCTCACTCTACAGGTTAATTTTCAAAAAAATAAAATTCTCAAACTTCGAGCCCCCGGGGTAAGACTACATACTTTTTAAATGTTGATTTTTGTGCGAGATATCAATAACTCGTTACAACTTTTCCACACCAGCCACTTCAAACTTCCAAAAAAAGTCCACTCTAATATTCAACACAGTCACGTTTTTTAACTAATAACCCAATATTATCACTACCAGTGTTCGCTTTCATCGGTTTTTGAACCGCTGTTACCATTCTGTCAGCATGGCTTTCTAGTAGAAAAACTTTTGCTCCGACTGAATCAAAAACAGAAATCAATACAAAGTAGTAACGTGCCTGCAATGATCCATTGCTTCATCTACAGGTTTATAATACAGTAAAATTAACATGCAACGAATGGAAGAACCTCTTAAATTGTTACAAACTAATTATCACTAATAAAAGGCATTGAGCAAAGGGTTTGGCACAACTAACATAAAGATACAATAAGGAATCATACTTTTGAAATAACAACAATATATAAGATTCAACACAAAAACATCTAAACAATTTGGCATCACGTTTCATAATTGAGCTCTTAACTACACTTATATATACATTTATCGTTTCTTTATCCTATATGGACAGAAATATATACTTTTGAAAATATATATATGCTTACTATATTCATCGTAATGTAAATATGTTATTTGCTTTCATACGTTATTTGAGACATTAGAATGGCTTGAATGGTAAAAATCAAGAAATTGCTTTGAGAATTTCGGTTTTCCAACAGTTACTTCCATAATGTAAACTGACAAGTTTGTCAATTCATATTCAAGTCTAAACCAGTATAGTAGGTTATAGTAAAGGTTTGCATTTTATTTATAGTGAAGTCACGATAGATTTTTTATACGAGGAAAGAGCGTTTTTTATAAAACCTTTTTAAATGGCATCTAAATGACATTTATAAAAATGTTTACCCATTAAAAAGTGTGTTTTCGCCTCGTTAATTGCTTCAACAAATTATTGTCCATAAAATTAGAAAAATGTTACAGAAACTAAATTATTTTAAAAAATGGTATTTTGCAAATATCTTGAAAACTACGAATTATATAAAAAATTATTAGAACATATAACTTGACAATGAAATTATCTTGAATTTGAGGGAAGTCTCGTCCATGTTGGTCCAAAATTGACCGAGCTATGATTTTTTAAGATTTAGTGGTTTTTTCATGCATCTCGAAAAGTCCAACGCCTGCTTTTGGTGATTAACTCAAAAACAAAGGCTTTACAATGTTGAAAGATAATTTAATTCCCTACAATTTGGTTTTAGTATAACGCTCTGCGATAAAAATTGGCCCAGTTATAACTATTTGTTGTTAAAAAAAGTGCGTTTTCATAAAAATCGAAATTGTGAATTTTTTCCTTTAAATTACGTTCTAACAAAAAAGTTAATTTGTACTTTTTTGTACCTTTTCAAACGGTTAAACAAATGGCTTATATTTTTATCTTTAAAAATGATTTTTCAAAAAATAAATTTTCTTTGCAAAAACAGTGTTTTTATCCGAATTTGTTATAAAAAGTCATCTTTAAACAAACAAAAATATGAAAAATGAAATTTCTGTTCTGCAAAATAAAGCTTAATAACAAAATTTTATAATTACTACCAAAAAAAAGACCTACAAAAAAAAGTATATATGTTCTTGAAGTATACTGCTACAGCTAATCGATCACGAAGGAATTATCTTTTTTACCGTTTAGTTTTTTGCTACACATATTTGAAATCACTTTTTTGGAAAAATTTTGGTGATTTTGCATAATTCTGAATTTTTCGCAGATATTTTAGGAATATATAGGTTAATTTTATTAACCTCAATTAAAGCTGACAAATTCATCTTGAATTTGCTTCATAGTACGTATCGAACTGCTGTTTCTAGACAAAACTGCAGCTATTTAAACGAATTTTTTCCCGCCCAGAAATAGGCCATTTTTAACCCTTAATACATATACAGAGTGATCTACCATGATATGCGGAAAATAAAATGGTGTACTAGTCTTTAATGTGGAAAGCCCCTGCAAAATTTTAGAGGATTCTGCGGTAATTTAGTATATTAAATTATTAGTAAATTTGCGAAGATACACTACTGATGTTGAGTAGGTCCTGACCTACTCCTGAATAGGTCGACGAACTTACTTGTGAAAGAACGTATTCGAGTTGTTTACATTTCCTTAACTGGCATAAAAAGTGAAACCGGCCAGCGAGATCAAAGAGAGCCGCGTTTTTTGCTTTCGGTCGAACAATCGGGACACCGCCGTTTTATTGACTGGTTTAATTAAATATGTCGTATATCTGCTTGTCGTTTCAGCATAAGGTCAATGTCTTTTCTATTTATTTCGATTTATTTCGCTATTTTTGTAGTGTGATTTGATTAAAACCAAAAAGTCACTTCTATCCTATCCAGCTTTGCTGTCAATAGTGTCAATTCCAAGTTTGATAAAGTGATATGATTGTACCGCGTTACGTTAGATTAGTTAGTCATTTCTACAAAAAAAAATAAGGTAATTTTTTTGGTCATTTGTTTTTAATTTTTCATTTTTTTAACTCCTTTCGGTGGGGACAACCTACTGGTAAATTTTCCGCATGTCATGGTAGATCACGTTGTATACAATTTGTCCACCGTTAGAGTGGTTAGAGTTTTATTTCTCATTTTACGCGGAAAATGTACACCCTGTTCAGAAAATTAAAAAGCCTGAAAATTATATGAGTAAACTACATTCAATTTTAACGATATGAAAAACTGTCACTAAGAAAAGTTGTTTAGAATTAAAATATATGTCAGAATTTCAATTGTGGATAAGTCTGCCTAACTCGACTTTTTAAAAAAAATTTCATAGGTATAGTCCGGTAAACTCTAAGGTGGCGTATGTACGAGTTGGTAACCAGTGGCGTAACTGATACCCCGCAGACCCCGCACACTGAGAGGCCCGTAGCGGGGGCTCGTCAGAGATATTGACGAAAAAAATTTTATTCGAATTTCTCCCCCCCGCTCATCAATTATTAAGCGCGGGGGCCCGCTGGCTTCCGAAAGGCCCGCCAGAGATCTTGACAAAAATTGTTTTTTCAAATTTCTCCCCACCGCTCATTAATTATGGAGGAAAGGGGCCCGATAAAACTGTCGGCGGCCCTGGGGGGGAGCACATTGACGGATGGCCGACCCCCATTCAAAACTCTGCGGCCAGCTTTGCTTTCCACTCGTTATAGAGAGGGGGCCCCTGAAAACGTTTGCGGGGGGGGGGCACTCAGTTTCTGTTAGGCCACTGTTGGTAACACGACGTACTATTTGATATGCGATGCGCATAAAGCTATCGCAGTGACATAGAGATGAACTGGTTGCGTATGTCTTATTCTCTTAGTTTATATGATGAAGCGACCTTTGGACGCGCCAGCTTAGAGTTTACTCGACTATATCAAGTGGTAAGACACTGCGCACCGAACATTTACTTTTTTAAAGTATTGTGGCCTACATTTTATTCTAAAATTAGGATTAACATCAAAATAATTTTTATTTTACCGTAAGTTTTACCACATGATACCACTTACTTATTAAAATTTTTTATATTACGAGAATATTCGAATATTTTGCGGTAAGAGTCGCCGGTAATATCAATTAAAAATACACAAATATTGTATTATTTTTATAGTAACATTCACATAGTGCCCAACATAAAGACAATTTTACAATAGTTTCCTTTACTATGTAGACGTTAAATAAATAAAACAAGCTAAAATGGTTGAAAAAAATCGAACCACTTCATAGCAGTTTCATTCACTATGTAGAAGTTAATTATATAAAACAAGCTACTAAAAAGGTTTAAACAAATCGAACCGCCTTCAAGAACTATCTCTAAACAGTAAGAAATAAAATTTTACAAACATCTACAACATCTATTAATGGAAAGTAGCAAAGAACTGTGCCTTATTACCTAATATCAATTTGAAATTCGGTGCAAAAATATCTGATTTCAAAACTTGTTGTTTGTAGTTCATAGGTACCCAAAAAATACCTTCATTAACATTTTCAGTTACGAAATTGACATTATACAGGAGCAATACTTGCACCGAATGCAGCAGACAGCGACAGCTCTAGTTGAGGCTGGACATATTTTGTTTCGAATTGAAGCGGAGTGTATGCCGGAGTGCTGCCTTAGGCTTATCTGTGGTTTGGGGATGTCAAGTTATTGGAAGTGGATTCACTCTATGCTATAAAAACAGACCACTGGCTGTGGTTTAAGAGTGTCAGGTTATTCGGGTTTTCGGGGATTAATTAATGGCTGTACCGGTTGCGAACAGGCCTTTGGCCTGTCGCCTGTCTATGGTTGAAAGATGTCTAGTTATTGGTGGGCTCACCTTATTCGATAAAAACAGGCCTTCGGCCTGTCTGCGACTTAAAGGTATAGGGTTATTATGGTTTTTAGGAGTTAATTCATGGCTTCGTTTGAAGACAGGCATTTGGTCTGTCTCTGGTCTTGCTGCGGTTTTCGTCTACAGATTTAAGGTTCCCCCTTAACTAAAAAGAAAATCCTGACGTGATGGGGCAAAACAAGTTTCAGATTCGGTTTCAGCGACCCCACTGATTTCAAATTGATATTAGGTAATACTTTCTACTAATAGGTAAGCAGTTACTTTTAAAACTGTAAAGTTTTATTTCTTACTTTTTAAAGTTATGTTTTGAAAAAAAAAATCAATCTTTTTAGTAGTTTCTTTTGTTCATTTAACTTCTACATAGTGAAAGAAACTATTGTGAATGTTGGGCACCATGTGAATGTTACTACAAAAATAATACCCTATTTGTGAATTAATTGATATCACCGGCGAATCCGCCAAATCTTCGAATATGACTTCTTTACAGGGGGGCATATCAAGTGATTCCGAACAACTTTTATTAACAAAATTTTTGTCTATCTCTAAGCCTACTATGATTTCTCGAAAATTGCTATTTTCTTTTTATCGCAGTAGGCCGGCGTTTTAGATATAGGCGGCATTTATGTGTTGAATAAAGTCATCTTATGGAGTTGTATGTCTGATAAAAATTTGAAATGAATTCGGTCACAAATAAAAAAGATACAGGAGTGTCTTCCTGAGAAGTGAAACACACTGTATATGGAAACAATAGAAGATTATTAAATTTTTGGAGAAAAGATGTTAATATAATTGGAGTTGTTGAAAAAAAATACTTTGTAGTATTTCTTGTATTATAATTCACCCTTAAATAGAAAAATATACCTAATACATAAAAATTCGTAAAAACAGTGTTTTGTATTCTGAATGATTGTACTCAACAAAAAATATCCACAAAAGTGTACATATATATCCAAAACAGTCCAGTGTAAAAACAATTATACAGAAAAAACACCCCTAGCTCGAATAACCACCCCTAATATTTATAAATTCGTAATTTCCAGATTCTTTAATTTCAAATTATTTTAATAAGTAGAGAGTGAAATAAAAGGTTTACAAATGTATATTTACAGGGTTGGGCTGAGAAATAGTTCACCGAAACACTACCCTTAACTTGAAAAAGCTCCCCTAATGTATACAGGGTGTTTCATTAAGAATTGGACATACGCTAACTGGAGAATCCTTAGTCCAAAATATGAAGATTTAACCTAAAACACTTACATAAAATGTGCCTCCTTACTGAGATACAAGGTGACAAAGTTGTAATTTTTTTTCCTTTTTTTTGCAATATCTCAACTACCTCTTGACCGATCTTCTCCCAATTTGGTAAAAAAACATTTTTTAAGCTAAGAAACAATAATTTATGTATCACATAACGCTAGCCCGTGAAGGGCGTCTCATGAGCTATACTTGATGAATATTTTTCCTCTTTTTTTTTACGAAACGTAGTGGAACTGTTGGCTAGAAAATCTCATGCAGGAGTCATTTCTACGTAAAAAAGGTACACTTGATAGAACTTGATAATTCCAACCGTTTTAGAGAAAACTGCCGCATAGATCTCAAAAATTCTTTGAAAACAAGCCCAATTTGAAGAGGAAAAATTATATTTATTGAAAAGTGTGCTTTGGTGACATCTTAGTTCTGTCAAAATGTCAAACTAATGAAATTATACGTAAATGGATTTTTCGAGAAAGTGTTAGAAGAGTTCCATCATCTCTTTTGACAGAATCTTCAGTAATTAAAAATTGCTTACTAAAATGATTAACACAGATTACTGAATTTTTATTCTGGATAAAATGTTTTCGGTGAATGCTGTGAGACCATTTTTTGCCAAGTTCTTGTCCGACGGAACGCGAAACACAGTAGTATATCGTTTATTGTAATTTGATTTGAATCCTGGCACACAACATCGACGGGGCATTCTTACCTGAGTTTAATTGACATTCATTAATTAAGGGCACTTTCATAATGTTCACAGTATAAATATACATTAATAAATCAAGATCAAATTTCAATAACTGTTATGATTATTAAGTATTAGGAGGTTGAATCATTTATTTATAGTATTTCTCTCCATCTATTTGAATTATTACTATGTTAGGCACATTAAATATTTAAGTAACTCACTTTTCATTCGACTCCAATACAAATTGAAACCCAATTAGTTGACACTAATCCATACTCAACTTCATACTAAACAAATTATACGAAAAAATAAAATATTAATCTTGCAAAATCGCGCGAAATCCACCCGCAGCCCAGTAGCTTTGTAAAACCGAAGGACTCCTTTCGTGACGTCACAGTCGGATTCGAGTGCAATGCGGTGGCCTGATGGAATCATTTACGTAGGCCACGGCCCAACCCTGTTAATATATATTTGTAGATCTTTTATTTCACTCTCTACTTATTACAATAATTTGAAATTAAAGAATCTGGAAATTACGAATTTATAAATATTAGTGGTGGCTATTCGAGCTGGAGTTTTCTCTGTATGATTGTTTTTACACTGGACTGTTTTGGATATATACAGTGTGTCCACGGATGGATTTAACTATACTTATAAAAATGGTTATTTTCAATTTTTCGAAAAAAATTTATTCTTCATAATTTCTTTTGCTTGTTATATAAATACGATTTGCGTTGAGAAAATTTGATTTTGTTATACAGGGCGCGCAAAAATTATAAAAATTTGAATTTTCAAAATAAAAAATTTTAAAATCAATCTTTTTGAGGCAATGGGATAAAGGAGCTTAAAAGCAGTAATCGCAAAGTCAAATAATTTTTTTTTCATGGGAGTTATTGTTACTAAGTTATTTGATATTAAAAATTAAATCGATTTTTCCCCATATCTTGTTCGATTAATATGTTTTAAAGACTATGTATTACTTGTAAAAAAAAACGTTGTTTGTAACGATTATTAACAAGTTTGGGTGTAAATGTTGTTTCATAGTTTTTCAATTCAGGTCCTACTTCATTGAATTAACTTTTAGTAATCAAGATTGCCGCTGTGAAATAATGCTTAGGTGACATTGTTATTTGTTAACATTTGTCAATTAATATCTTTAGAAAAATGTTGACCCTAGAGCAGCGCAATTACTTGACCAAGTGTTATGGTATTGGAAAAGTGTCCTATAAATACGCGATAGAAGTTTTCCACAGGAAGTTTCCAGGTGTACAAGTTTCTGTAAATGCTTTAAGAAATATGGTTCGTAAATTCGATGTTTATGGTGACGTTAAAGATGTGAAAAAAACCGAAAAAAGACATGATGAAAATGATGCTACAATAATTTTAGTGATAGAATCAGTTCGCAATAATCCCCGACTTCCTTTGAGAGCAAGAGCGAGTCAGGTGGGTGGTATCTAAGAGTCACGTATACAATATTCTGTCCGCAAATAAATTTCACGCATTCAAATCAACCTTTATCCATAAACTTCAAGAAGGTGATGATTCATATCGACTTGAATTCTCTTTACTAATGGGTGAACGCATAATGGAAAGCCGTAATTTTCACCATCATATAATATTCAGTGACGAATCTACATTTACAATAAATGGGATAATCTCCAGTCAAAATTGTCGCTTTTGGGCAAAAGAAAATCCACACTTCAAAAATTTAAGAAAGTCAACGTATGGTGTGCGTTAACTTTCAATAAAGTAATTGGTCCATTTTTCTTGGAAGGAAGGCTTAATGCAAATTATTATTTAGAAATCCTTAGTGAATACTTTTTGCCACAAATGGATGAAGTAAGTTTGGAATTTAGAAGAAATATGCTATTCCAACAGGACGGCTGCCCAGCGCATAGTGCAATGATTGTCACCGATTGGCTAAATGAACATTTTCCCGAAAAATGGATTGGGCACCATGGACAGATAAACTGGCCAGCGCGGTTTCCGGACCTCACCGCAATGGATTATTTTCTGTGGGGGTATCTTAAGCCAAAAGTGTATGCAACTGACATGCAAGATAATATTGAGATTTTAAAAAACAGAATCACTGATGCCATTGCTACAGTGGATGAAGAAATGCGTTGACGTAGGAGGGTTTCATGTTGAGTAAGGACGTTGCTGTATAAATACTTAAGTTAAATAAATACTTTCTCACATTTAATTAAAAAAAAATTGTTCTGTCTGTCTCTTTTTAATATCAAATAACTTAATAACAATAACTCCCATGAAAAAAAAATTATTTGGCTTTGCGATTACTGCTTTTAAGCTCCATAATTCCAATGCCTCAAAAAGTTTGATTTTAAAATTTTTTATTTTGAAAATCCAAATTTTTATAATTTTTGCGCGCCCTGTATAACAAAATTAATCTTTCTCAATGTGAATCGTATTTATATAACAAGCAAAAGAAATTATGAAGAATAAGTTTTTTCCGAAAAATTGAAAATAACCATTTTTATAAGTATAGTTAAGTACATCCGTGGACACACTGTATGTACACTTTTGTGAATATTTTTTGTTGAATACAATCATTCAGAATACAAAACACTGTTTTTACAAATTTTTATGTATTAAGTATGTTTTTCTATTTAGGGGTGAATTATAATACAAGAAATACTACAAAGTATTTTTTTTCAACAACTCCAATTATATTAACATCTTTTCTCCAAAAATCCCATCTTCTATTGTTTCCATATATATTTATTCATCTTCATAGATTGGCTCGGATGTGGAGAAACAAATTCTTGATTTCATCCCTTATTCAAGTAATTAATCATCTCCAAAATGGAAAGTGGCAGAGACATCTAGAAGTATATTTAATTCCCTACATTTTAAGCCAAAGTACATCAAAATTGGTTAAGAATTCAGGTCCGGAGGTAGTTCTGTCCAAAAAAGTACGTAAATTCCACACTGTGCTTCGGTTAAAAAAAATTGTTCTTAATTTAAAGAAAAGTCCTGACGTGATGGGGCAAAATAAGTTTCAGATTCGGTTTCAGCGAAAAACATATTCTACACTTGATGTGGTCCGGCATACCTCTCAAAAATATTTTGAGATCCTGTGTTATCTTTCAACATTGTGATTAACATTTCTCTTTAAAGCTCTAGTTTTTGAATAATCACCAAAAACGCACATTGAAATTTGAGTTTTTGAAAGGAGTGGAAGAAACACCAAACCTTAAAAAACCATATCTTGGTCAATTTTTTACGAAATGGGCTGTACTTATCTCAAATTCAAGGTGATTTCATAGTCTTCAAGTTACACGTTTTAACTCTTTACATTCTCATATTGACTGCCCCTAAGGTCCCCAACTGTCATGTGTAGGAACTATAATAATTTAAGTAGCAACTGCGACATTAATTTTTTCAGCCTTAGGTCCATTTTACGTTGCAATAATATTAATGGACAATGATGTCCTATTTATTCATATCTTACTGAGAACCCTTAATCTTTTTTACTTCTGCTCTGTTTTCTTTGTTAGTTTATGTATAAATTTTGTCTTATGTTATTTACGATCTTACTTTTGTGTGTTATCGTGTAATTGGTTTTTACTGTTGGATAATAAAGAACGAATAAATAAATACATAAAATTCGTAGTTTTAAAATAATTTCTAACATTTTTCTAATTTAATTAACAATAATTTGTTCAAACAACTAATGAGGCAGAAGCACACTTTTTTAATTGATAAAAATGTTTATAAATGTCATTCAAACCCCATTAAAAAGAAGTTTCATCAAAATCAGTCTTGGTTACCTAACTATTTTCCGAAGTTTCAGCTATTTTAGATCTACCGTACTCCACTATTAGATACTGTTTGCATTCGTGATTCAATTGTTTTTGTTAGCAGACAACCCTTAATAGAGAAGTAACTGCTTCAGGAAAACACTTTTAATTGATTTTGAGCTAGTAAACAAATTGATTAATTGCTATATTAGTAGTAGTTTTCAGGAAAATATATCTCTTCCATTAGCGAATAATACCAGAACTGATTTTGAAATAATAGAAAGGCATAACAGATATTTTATTACAATAATGTGCCTTCAACTTTTCTAATAAAGCTTCGGTAAAAAGTAAATAATGACATTTAGGATAGTTTTAATTCTATTTTTATTTAAATCGCTTGTAGCGAAGTATTTATGCAATTTGTGGAAAAGAGATAACATTATCATAAGCGTGCAATACATACCTACGATAACACAGGTCTGCGAAGTTTTGTTGTTGGGCAGATGGAGGGTGATTTCCGAAGTAATTTTTCGCGCTGAACCTGAATCTGGCCTCAGAATTGACCCATCGTGTCAAGAATTTGAACTATTTGAGGTTAAGTACTTAATACATGTTTTTTTGTCTACTTTTAAGGTTATGTATAGGATTCAAAACATTGTTCAGCTCATTTTTAACAAATACATCATTTAGTACCGTTCTTCCTCTTTAAAATAAGCTTTCGAATCGCCATCTACGATGTTTCCTCGCAAAGTTATGGCAATTTTAAGGTGACATGAATTTGAAACCATGATCCACTACAACTCAACAATCTTAACCAAACGACTCCAAACGAATCAACATCTAACACAACAGAAGGGAAAACATACCGAGCTCTTAACCAAAGGACTCTAAACGAATCAGGATTTAATACAACAGAAGGGAAAATGCAACAATCTCAAAATGTTATGATTTATCAATTATCAAAGAGGTGGAAAGAAGCTATCAAGGAACATGGTCTACTTCGATGTCAGCTGACTTTTGCTGGTCTCTTCAACGTGATAATCCTAATGTTCATCATAAAAGGCGTTCTGATGCAAGGTCTTTGGAAAACAAGAAAAAGAGATTTCATAAAATTTCATAAGATTCCGAGTTCAGGTTTCAGTGTTTTGAATTATGGAAGTATGGTTTATGGTTTTAGGATTTTTCATGCTTAGGACTTAGTGTTAAAGACTTTTTAAGCATTCTTATGCTAGAATCTTGGCGTTTAAGAGTTCTGGATAAATATTTCTTCGGTTCCCTTTGGGGTAAAAGCTATGTAGTTTGGAATTGTATAAGGATAGTTTTCACCCTCCTAAGGGTTTGGTCTCGATACAATTTGGGGATGCGTTGGTTGTTGCCCCAAAGATATATATTTAGTAATCGAAAATATGACAATTTGTACTTTGATTCATTGGTTAAAATGGCTATAACTTTGCGAGGAAACATCATAGATGACCATTTGAAAGCTCATTTGAAAGACGAAGGATGATACTAAATGATGTATTTATTAAAAATAATCTAAAAAATTTTCTATGCATAATCTCAAATTTGTCAAAAAATTAATTTTTTTAAGTACTTAACCTCAAATATTTCAAAATCTTGACGTGATGGCCAGATTCGGATTCAGCGCGAAAACTTACTTCGGAAATGAGCCTCAGCCGGCCAACAACATTCATGTCCCCTTTATTCGCAGACCTGCGTCATATTGTGTAATCTCACGTTTGGCACACAAAATTTTATCTACGACCGTTCAGAACTTTTTGGAAACTTATAATTTTTGTTTGACTATACATTTCCTACCAACGAGTGTTAACTTATGTGTGAAAGAGTGAATCCGTAATACAGATCAGTTCCTATGGATATTGAGCTTGTGTGAAATTTTGCATAGAAGTAGGTTTTTGGTAGTAGAAAAGTATATTACCAGAACTTTTTGGAAACTTATAATTTTTATTTGACTATACATTTCCTACCAACGAGTGTTAACTTATAAGTGAAAGAGTGAATCCGTAATGCAGATCAGTTCCCGTGGATTTTGATCTTGTGTGAAATTTTGCATAGAAGTAGGTTTTTGGTAGTAGAAAAGTATATTACCGTGGCTGCAACATAAAACAAAATGACGTCAAACGTCCAAAATTGTTTTTTTTTTTTTTGGAAATAACTTTTAAAACACGCAAAGTACAAAATAATCGTAGAATTAAAACACTTTCACAAGAAATGTTGCTACCAAAAATTTCCTACATCAAACCGTTTTCGAATAAAATAGGAATCAATGTTATGAGGTCGTGAGTCAGCGCACGAACTCAAAAATCTGCGTTTCGGCACAGAAACTTTAATAACTTCTGATAGCCCAGACGACAGAGAACATATTTATAGTGAAACGCACAAAAAGTTGCAAACTGAATAATTATTTTAATTAATGAGTTCGTGAAAATGTATAGAATTATATCCTGAAAAGTTTACATTCCGCTCGGATGCAGAACATTAAAAAAAAGTGAAAAAAAAAAAATTTTTTACCAATTTTTTCAAAATTTCTAAATTAAATCAGGGTAGAAAAAAATAAAAAATACAGTTGTATAGACCACGTGTTTCTGAACAAAAAATATCCTAATAAAATTTTTCGCTAAAGCCACGGTATTCCTGGAAAAAAATAGTGAAGTAACCTTGTCATTCTGCGCGGCTAGCGCACGGTCAAATGCATACTGGAACCTCTAAAAATTCTTAGCTGTTCTATCGAGTAAAATAAAGCTTTTTTCTCTTTCTGATTACACGTTTTAAACATTTTTCTTAGTCAATAGGAGGATAAATAGTGAGTATGGAGGGATAATATCAATGCATACACAGACAACACACATACCCGCCGAATCGTTAGCATGAATTTTTACGTGCCTTTACTGTATTGTATTTATTACAGGTACGCCTATCCACATTTCAGCTATATCCAATGGATTCCTTATACATTTGTTAATGTATTGGAAAAGTTCCAGAATTTGTATTCAAAACAATCAGATATTTTCATAGTTATAAGGATAAGATCGTGAAAATCGCAATTTCTTATTATGATCTGATTGATCATATTTTCGAAAAAATGCATACAAGTAAACGATTTTGTGTTTGAACATTCGAAAAATATACATTTTTTCCGAAATAGTGATATTTTATTTTTTCCAATGGGTCAATTTCTCGACAAGTTGCAGCCTCCAATACATATATTTATAAAAAAAAATCATCAAGCAAGGAAATTAAAATGATTTGAGATGTAGTTTTTTTTTAATCCTCGTTACTACAAAGTAATAAACCATAATAATCATGAAGTGCACATACTTTTCAACAGTTCTCAACGAAGAAAGAATTTTTTTGAAGGGCTTTTATTTTTTTCTATATTGTTTATGGCGACAATTGAGTTCGGGCGCGATAATATATATAAGTATATTTTTCCCATCCATCCTTTGCTTGTATTTTTTAAAACAAAAAAGCATCAGAAAGCCATCTTTTAAATGAACCAACACTCATATAGATTGAACAAATTCTGATTTAGTGACATGTAATTTAGTGCGTCGGTGTCACAGTCATGCGTATTCAAGCGCGTTCACTTGACTATTTTTTTCCGGGAAAACCGTGGCTTTAACGATAAATTTTGTTAGGACATTTTTTGTTCATAAATACGTGTTCTATCAATCTGTATTTTTTATTTTTTTCTAGCTTGACTTAATTTCAAAATTTTGAAAAAATTGATGAAAAAAAAATTTTTTTTCACTTTTTTTATGTTCTGCACCCGAGCGAAATGTAAACTTTTCAGGATATTATTCTGCACACTTTCACGAACTCATTAAAAAAAAGTTTGCACAGTTTGGAATTTTTTGTGGGTAAATACCTACGTCGACTGGGCTATGAAGAAATGACCGGATCTTAAAAGCCAGTGGAATTAGCAAATATGCATATTGTAATTCGTTTCAGGATGCCACGTGGATTAAACGATAGTTTTATTGATTATGAACATGACCCTGAATTTGGTCCACTTTTTGACCGTCGGAACATTGTTTATTTAACGATTTATTGTTGAAAAAATCCAAAAAATCGACTTTTTTAAAGATAACTCAAAGACCTTTGACGATAGGTTGTTCAATTTGTAGATACTGTTAGAACTTTGAAAAACGGTTAATTTGGGAGGTGTTTCATTTAAAACGCTTGAAAATTTGTTTAAATAATTGCAAAAAACCGCGAAAATTTTAGAAATTTGCAAATATTTTTCATTCTTTAACAAAAGCACTTCAGTGCTTGAAACTTTGACAAAATATGTCTTCTATCATCCCAAAGTTACCTCTAAAATTTCATCAAAAACTTTTAATTAGTTTAAGAGGTATTCAATTTGTTTATTAAAAACATCAATAATGTAAAATACAAATTCACCCAGTTCCCGTTGTCGTAGAGGGTTGATCTGGACATCATTTTTTTTGTTGAGACTTAAACTTTATGTTTTCATTAATGGTAAATCAAATTTGCATTATTTTCAATTTCAAAATAGCGTTTGAAAAAGTGTCACACTTTGAGGTTAGGTTTTTGCTAATAACTTTTAAACACTTAAACACTCTTTGTTGCTGGGGTTTTTTCACACATTTTCAAAAAAAAATGACTCTGTAGCCTTACTAGAAGCCGAGATGATTTGTTTTTTTAATAAATTCGTAATTTGTTTATTAATAAACATTAACAGCTGAAACTTGGCGAACACCTAGTTTAATAGTCTATCTTTGTAACAGAGCTGAGTTTCAGGGAAAAAAATTCAATTTGCAACGATAACAATAATTAATTTTAAATCAGCGTCAGAACAGGAGTGAGAAGCATATCTGTAACACGTTCATAAAATGATCGAGACAAGTTCAAATCCGTCAACAAAAAATTTACCGTTTCTCCGATTTTGACTTTTTTTTTAATTTGGGGAAACGTGATGAAATAATAATATGTCATGTCGATTTTTTCCTAATTAAACAATAATTTGTTATAAACAATTATTTTTTGTTAAAAAATATTTTACGAATTTATTTAAAAAAAATCATCTCGGCTTCTAATAAGGCTACAGAGTCATTTTTTTTTTAATGTGTGAAAAGACCCCAGCAACAAAGATATGAGAACTATATTGCAAAATCTTCATTTGTTTAAAAGTTATTAGCAAAAAACCTAACCTCAAAATGTGACACTTTTCAAACACCATTTTGAAGTTGAAAATAATGCAAATTTGATTTGCCATTAATGAAAACATAAAGTTTAAGTCTCGACAAAAAAAAGGATGTCCAGATCAACCCTCTACGACAACGGGAACTGGGTGAATTTGCATTTTACATTATTTATGTTTTTAATAAACAAATTGAATATCTCTTAAACTAATTAAAATTTTTTGATTAAATTTTAGGGATAAAGGTAATAAAAGACATATTTCTTCAAAGTTTCAAGCACTAAAGTGCTTTTGTTAAAGAATGAAAAATATTTGCAAATTGCTAAAATTTTCGCGGTTTTTTTGCAATTATTTAAACAAATTTTCAAGCGTTTTAACTGAAATACCTCTCAAATTAACCGTTTTTCAAAGTTCTAACAGTATCTACAAATTGAAAAACCTATCGTCAAAGGTCTTTGAGTTATCTTTAAAAAAGTCGATTTTTTTGAATTTTTCAACAATAAAGCGTTAAATAAACAATGTTCCGGCGGTCAAAAAGTGGACCAAATGCAGGGTCATGTTCGTAATCAATAAAACTATGGTTTAATCCTCGTGGCATCCTGAAACGAATTACAATAAATTTCGGTCTTTTTTTTACTAATACTACTGGACTATCAATACTGGAAATAGAACAGAAAAGAACTTCATTTTAAGAAGACGCACTCTATTGCAAATTCCTGTTGAATGCGAATTATAACGAAAACAGGTCATTGCTGATTAAAAGCAGATGACCCTTATTAGCTTTAATTTGCATTTTCCTTCGCGTCACTTTTAATTTTCAGTCAGGATATAGATAATTGGAGGATTCTAAAAATGACAAAAAATTTTGAATTTGTTTTTCAATCGAGTTTTCAATGGAAAAAACAAATGATACGCTTAAAAATTTATATAATAATGAAATCTTCACTTTTTCCCATTAAAACGGTTTTTTCTTTATTGCGATATGATCATTTAATCAAAAGTTCTTAAAATTTTTGTTCTGAAATGCACCGAATAGGGCTAATTTTGGCGTTCACGCATTGGCACGTGACCACATAACTTTAATTTTTATTTTACGTGTAAACGGTCAGAAACGAAATTTTTGTGACGACATTTTTTTGTGTAGAGTTTTGTACTCTTTAATTTTCACCCCTATGATTCTTTTTTATTTTGAAAGTTTTAAAAGTTGTCTACAAAAACCAATTTTTGGAAATTTGACGCCATTTTATTTTATGTTGCAATCACAGTAGTTTTGAGCACTTTCTTGCATTTTTCTAATACCAAAGACCTACTTCTATGAAAAATTTTATATAAAGATTATTTCATCATTTTAAAACTCCTGGGGACTGTGCTGTCTATGAAAGGAAATTATTCTCAATATTTCTCATAAAAATGCGTTTAAATGGCCATGGTATATTACCGTCGGAAAATCAGTTCTATTCTGCATGCGATTTGTCAAACGCTTATGAGAAAAATTTCCTGAAAAAAAATTAATTATTATCAATTAATTTTTTTTCAGGAATTATTATTTTGAATAATCAGTTCCAGCATTATCCATTTTGGCTATCTTACTATCAAACTTAAAAATATCAGTTCAGAATTGCTCCAAAATTCACAAATCCCTCTATAAATACAGTTGAAAAACCATACACCTCCTTTCTTACAAAATACTCTCGGAAAAGTGTGGTTTTTTAATATTTTTTCATAAGCATTGCTACAACACAACCCTGTGAAAAATGTTTTCTGTTAATAATACAGTTAATCTGCTGGCATTGGCCGGTGAATAATTCCTGTGTTGCTACAATCATTAACTAAAGTTTTTCACAAAAAAATCGTTGACATTATAGTTGCCGTTTGGAAAATTACTATCTTCCTTGCTGTTAGTTGTATCCTAAACGATTCATTAGCAAGTGTTAGTGTATGCTTACTTGGTGACTTTAAATCTTTAAAATGGATTGCATTCAAGGTTTATACATTTTTTATTAAGTTTCCAATTAGAAAACTTGTAGTCCAATGTAATTAATCATTATAAATGAAAAATGACGGAGCCCGGCTATAGTGAATGGATTTGAATGATTTTTTTTTTGTTGGATTTCTAATGCCATATAGTAAAAAGTTTACCCATTAAAAATTACCGTAATTTAGAATATCCGTAAATAAATTTAAAAAATTTTTAGAAAGGACCCCGCAGAAATCCTAGGTAAATTGGCTCTCAGTCAAATTGTCTGAAATTGAGATATGTTATAGTTTATGAGGTCCTGATCAAAAGTTCTCATGGGCCCAACCCAAAGTAATGACCAGATTTTGACTTAGAGAAGAGATAAGGTTCACTGATTCCCGATTTTCATATAACATAAATATTCTTTAAATACATATATGAATATTTTATGAGTTATATACTATCATATAATTTCTAAAGCATGTTTGGTAAACCTCCGAGCCAGTCAGAAACATGCCGTGACATATCTGTGTAAAGTTTGTTAACCATTTGTAAAGTAAATAAAACATCAAACTTAATTATTAAGAGTACAATTTATTAATATCACTCTACGTATATGCGTTGCTAGCATAATACTAATCGGTGAAGTATAGGTTCAAGATGCCTTACAATTATATCTTAAGAATAAAATCCTGATAAAGAAAGTTAAATCACAAAGAAAAATTACAAATATTAAAAAATACCTACGTCTTGTGTAATCCCCAAGACAGGCATTACAAATTTTGTTGGGCTATCAAACGTGTTTGAGCGTGTCTGTAATGTGTCTGATCATGTTTAGAATATAGAACGTAAATGAAATAAAATGTCACGCATGGGGTGCTTGATTAATATGTCCCTTTTCCACTTGCAATTAATATTTGTGCCTATCGAATATCTACATCATTTAAACCATCGTTGTTTAGTAGTAAAGCTCTTTCAGCAGCATCTGATATTTGGTATAGAAGAGAAGTTGGTGGATATCTGATATTTTGTTGGTGCCGAACAAAACCAAAATACCATAAAATACTGGCAATATGAGAACCTAATGTCCTTGCTCCTGATATGCAAGTTCAATTGGATTCTCTTCGTCGTAATTGTGTTCTCGTTCTGTATTATAAACAATCCATTGTTGATAAACGGTCTCATTTCTAAAACGTGAATACAGTCTAAGTCTTACAAAACCCGGCACCAGTGCATTTACATCTACCTGAAAAATGTCATCTTCCCTGTTTAAATTATTTTGAATATATGATGGTGCCAAATATAATTGATATGCACCAACAGTTAGATCTTCCAAGTATTCAAGAGAGAGTTCAGGAAAGCCTGGAAGTTGATTATGCTCAAGACGAATCCACTCAGCTCCCCTTCGACGTAATAAATTTTCTGCCTCCACGCGTGCCTGGACAATATTTACCTCTTCAGATCTCTGTAATAAAGTCAATGCTAGCCCTGCCATCAGTACTGGACCATAAAATCGATTAATTATTGCACCAGCTATACGGTAAAAGTCGTCAATATGAGCTGTGTGTGCCATTCTTACTACTTGTGCAAAAAAGTTGAAAATACTTTTAATATGACCATTTTGACTTTCTGCAATCAATCTAGTTTTTGTTACTAACCTGGAGATATTGGTTTCTCTGGTCGATAATTGACGCTGTCCTCTTTGTAGAAAGTGTGGCATCTTATATCTAAGTGATCGAGTAATTCTGTAGCATCGCGATATCCACAGTCTACAATAAGAATATCTCCAGCCTGGAAGCATTCCTTCATCCCATTAATGACTCGGTCAAACTCAGCTCGAAACAGTGCTGCATCATTAGTGCGACTATCGGAAAAATAAGGTCCTTGAATGTCAAGAATTTTGCCATCAGGTGCCACTCCACTATCATGATCGGTTTCACTAAATGATACCTTTTAAATGTACAATAGGATTGTCTTAACGCTCTAAAGTTCTGCTCTTTTCAATTTTTAGATAGGTACCATCAACATATGCTATAGCCTTCCTCATATTTGGTTCTGGATTATATAATGTGTGCATCTCTGCAGATATTTCATCTGTACAGGGCTATGACCTATGATGCAAACGAATTCTTAAAAATTACATATAACAATAAAATAATTGGTGATAATGGTTACAAATACTTCTTATTTTTAGCGCAATCAACCTTTGAATTGAATAATTATATTTGGGACAAACAAGCTTCATCATCCTTACACGTTTGATAGCTCAACAAAATATGTAATGCCTGTCTTGGGGATTACACAAGACGTAGGTATTTTTTAATATTTGTAATTTTTCTTTGTGATTTAACTTTTTTATTCTTAAGACATAGTTGTAGGGCATCTAGAACCTATACCTCACCGATTAGTATTACGCTAGCAATGCATATACGTAGAGTGATATTAATAAATTGTACTCTTAATAATTAAGTTTGTTATGTTTTATTTACTTTACAAATGGTTAATAAACTTTACACAGATATGGCATGTTTCTGGCATGCTCAGAGGCTTGCCAAATATGCTTTAGAAAATATATGATAGTATATAACTCATAAAATATTCATATATGTATTTAAAGAATATTTATAAGTTATATGAAATTCGCGAATCAGTGAACCTTATCTCGTCTCTAACTCAAAATCTAGTCATTACTTTGGATTGGGCCCATGAGAACTTTTGATCAGCACCTCTTAAACTATAGCATATCTCAATTTCAGACAATTTCACTGAGAGCCATATTACCTAAGATTTCTGCGGGGTCCTTTCAACGAAAAATACAATTATCGAAATTTTTTAATATTTCTTTTAAGAAAATAACGATTATTATAGTTTTCGAGGTTGTTTTTAAAGAATTTGTAAAAAAATTAAACTTTTTAAAATTAATTTGAAGATGGCAGAAGCTCCAAAAAGCGAAATAAATGAATAGTACAGTAAGTGAAACTTTTAAATCCTAGACCGAAAACGATGTAATGAATTTCCAATTTTTTTTCTTCAACATGCTTCATAAAGTATGTACATAAGAATCTATATTGTCATTTTTTCTGCTTTTTGGTTAGGGGTGGTTCCCAGGGGTTGTCGCAAAAAAAAACAAATAATGCACATAATCTGATAGAGAATCAAATTATAAGAAAGGTCTTATACACTTTTTTTCTAAAATGCATATTTTTCGAGATATTACGAACTGAAAATTGCAATTTTCACCTCCTAAAATCAGTATTCGACGTTTTTCTTTTAATTACTCGAAAAATGTGAAAAATTAAAGATTTTACGAAAACAAATGGAATGGTTTTTTTTCTTTTTTTTTTCTTCGATGTTTAATTTTGGAAATATGGCATTTTCAAAATGGCGCCGAGACGTTCAGAAAAAATATACGATGTTAAAATCTAAAATTACTCAAAATCTACAACTATGAGAAAAATCGTTATTCTTATAAAAATTAAAGGTATTAAAATTTTCTTTCGATTGAGACGTATTACGATCTTTTATACTGAAAACTAAAAAGTTACAAACAAAAAAGTAGTAGTGTTGCTCTAATTTCTTATTAATTCATTTTTTTTTTAATCCTTCTATATATATTCTATATATATTGGTAATGCATATTATTACCCAAGGAGTAATTTTGGTTTCTTAAATATATACAAGGGTGCTATAAAACGATTTATAAAATGCCTTGAAAAATCTATTTTACTGTAACAATATCCTTAATACCATCATAAAGCGACATGTAGACTAAAAGGCCTTTTGTTAAGGCCTTTTTAAATTCCATCAGAAAACTCCTTAGTGAGGCATAGTGCCGCTCTTGAAAACCTTGTTCGGGCCGTTTTAAAACCTTTCTTAAAACCTATTTTAAAGCTGTCAACTTTTTTATTAGCTTCCTGCATTTCTAGAAAGCATCCAAAAGGCTACCTTAAACATGGTTTTTAAAACTCTTATATGTCCATATTAGAACTGAGAAGCTACAAGAATGCCCACGAAGGAATCCAAATAATTTTATTATTGCATTTATTTTTTCTAAACTGATTTAAGCAAACACACCATCAAACTTACTGAAGATAAAATGGAATTTGAAATTTGTAAAGCGTAGAGTGGCACTATAACCTCTCTAAGGCCGATTAAAAGGTAATAAAAAGACATCAGGTATGACAGAAAAAATAAAACCAACGGCAGTTTATCCTTAAAACTACAAAAGAAACGCCCAAAAAACAAGGGCAGCTCAGAAATAATAATTATTTTAATATCCACACAAAATTTGCATAGACGCGTAATCAGCAAATTTAAAAAAGCAGGCTGCTTCTCGGTTCTCATGGTAACTTTCAGTCGTTTCTTGTAATTCTAGCTTAATTTGCTAAAGAAAAAGTGATAATTATTAATAATTATAATTGTGAGATAGACCTTGAATATTTTTATATAACAAGAAAAACATGGCTGGCCAACTAAAAACGTAATTGTCATTTTACAGTCCTCTCATTAAACTATATATTCTAATAATGGTAATGACCTAGAACATTTACTCTAAATGAAGTCCTTTTTGTATACTATCACAAATAATCCCTTCCTTACATAAATGCAAATGCACTTGGCGAAGATCACATGGACTTGATAAAAGCTATAATAAAACGTTTGGGATTTAAAAGAACCGCCTCCAAGACGAACCGCGTTGACATTTGATACAAAAAACTTAAAACTTAACTTCAAACTAATTTGACAGTGTGACGCGCGCGTATGTGTTCTAAATATACGTGTACACACATGCATCAACGAAACTTCAGGCAGACATATTGTTTATTATTTTTATAATAAATGTTTTATTGAGGTTTTAGAAAGTGGTTTATAGAATAAAAATTTGCCTTTTAGATTTATAGAGGCCTTTTTTTCTTCATAACGGTTTCATCACAACATTTGTCAAGGATGTTTTAAGAGTCTAGTTTTGTAATGACCTTTAATAAATACTAATAGGCATTGAAAATGTCAAGTTTTAAAAAGGATTTAAAATGCATTTATTGCAAATATGTTAAACCCAAGAAGAATAATTTAAAGCCTCTTTAAATCTAACCGGAATTTAAGACGTTAATAAAACTAATTAGCTGTATGGAAAGTTTTATGTAGGTATGATAAACCAATTACAAATACATATTATCCTAGAAGCAAATTAGCTTTATAATTAGGTCTTACAGAATGCTTTAAAACTTACCATATAAGAGCAAGTATACTTTAAGCCTAAAAGGCCTTACCTACAACATCAATAACGCACAAGACTGTTTCCTAAACCTGGCAAACCCTTCTTAAAACCTCTTCAAGTCCAAATGACTTTTAAATTGTTCCTTGGGTACTAACATGCTCAATCTTTTTTTTGTCTCAAAAGTTTTGATCTCACAGTCATATTCAGCGACCTCAAAAACATAAGCCTATGGATTTTTGTTAATTTATTCATGAAGTTAGAAGAGTAATTGATTTTTCAGTTTTTAGGGTTGGTTTCCACCCTTAAAAATAAAAAGATGGTAATGTGACAATACATATTTTAAAAATTACAGATTAAAGTTTCATTTTTTTTTACAAATTCTTTATAAACAACCTCGAAAACTATAACAATCATTATTTTCTTAAAAAATATATTTAAAAATTCCGATAATTGTATTTTTTGTTGAGATTTCTAAAAATTTTAATATATTTTTTTTAATTTACGGATTTTCGAAATTGCGGTAATTTTAAATGAGTAAACATTTTAGTTTATGGTACTAGAAATCCAATAAAAAAAAAACATTCAAATCCATTCACTATAGCTGGGTTCCGAGCGTTCCGAGGTATAAACCTAATTGCATTGGACTATAGAGCTGTGTCAGGTATTTTCAATACGCCGAAGTTACTTTGCGACAGATACAACGATTTTTGTAAAAAACAATAAATAATGGTTGTGACAAACACCATTACATTATAGAGTAGGGTCAAATAACAGATTGACTATATTATAAATGCTTAGACGATTTCAGAGCAATTCCAAATTTGGCACAATACTTAATACTGAACAAACGAGTAGATTCAAGCAGTGTTCATAACCGAAGTCGACCTCCTGCTATAACCCCTTCTACTTACAGCCGCACCTTGAGCCTCACATTCCTTTCTCACTCTGTCAATAATATCCGCCACAAGTTTTTCTTCTTTCACTCGCTGTTCCTCCCAGTCCGTCGACTTACTCTCGTACTTCTTCTTACTGGAGCTTGCAAGCAGACAGGAACTGTTACTGGTAGGTTCTATCACTTCCTCTTTGATGCTAATGTTGAGTTCTTCCTGTGACTCTGAGTTTTCCCCATGCCGAGCGGAGGTATGGCCCATGTAGCCCTTCCGACTTTTGAAGAAAATGTTACAATGCGTACATTTGAACAGAGGCGCGGGATTCACTAAGTTGTTTACATGTAATTTGTACTTATGCCTATACCAGTGAGTTCTAGAAGCTAACACTTCACCACAGAGTTTACACACAACACTCCCGTCGTGCCTAGTGAAGTATTCTAAAAGTTCGTTTTTCTTCTTTTCGTAACTTTCACTGTCTAATTTTGAGCTAATGTCGTCATCCGTGAGGAAGTGTACACCGGTGTTGGGTTCGGGTTCCATTTTTTCGTATCTTTCGTCGATCTCCATGTTCTCCTGAAGCATATTTCGCGCTGCCTCAGTGGAGATTATGACGGATTCTTGTTTGATAGGTGGTATTAGTTCAACAGTTATTGAGGAGGGGAGGTTAGTATGATTTTGGTTGTTCTCTTGGTAGTCGTAGAATTCGTCTGAAAAAAACGAGTAAGTAAATGTTAGTAGAGTTAGTAGTGTTAGTTGGTTTATTATATAGAAAACGAAAATAACGAAGGGAAAGCCAATTTACCCAATTGTGACCACTGGAATGAAAAAACCGACCTCATCATCCAAAACATGTATTTGATAAAAACGTGATATTTCAATAAATAATCATTAACGATTAATATTAGTTTGTAATTGGGTGTTTTCGCAAATTTTAAAATCTCATTGACTGTGAAGGTAATACTTAATTATAACTAAAAACATTTGAATTTCCACAACCCGTTGAGTAATATCCAAGAAAAAGTATTTTTAAATTTGAATTAAAATTTTACCGCCAAAAACACTAAGCTATATTGTTGATGTCATCGGTCGTAAACACCTAACCTCAAAAATACATATCTTTTAAAAATTTCCGAGTAATATGTCACTATTATGAAAATTTCCGCTTGGTTCTCGGACTTTCAACTAAAATCTTGTTCAATGTAATGTTCATAAAGTTTTAAATATCTTCTCCCAATAAAATAAGGCGATTTTTATAGGTTGGAAATCCAACCTATAATTAGCAGCCCACTTTTAGTAATCAACAATATTGAGACATCATTTGCATTAATTTTGAAATGTTTGCTTGGAGCCATGCCGGTTTCAAATGAGAAGTGCGGATACAATCATTAAAAATGACAATAAACTTAAAAAAATCTAAAAGTTGAGGTTATGTTAATGCAACCGATGATGTCAGAGCCCGTTTTGTATAATATCCGTTCAGTTATTCAGTTTTGTTATTTATTCGTTGAAATTTTAAATTGATAGATGAAAGAATGGTGTTTAAATATTGGTAAGTGCTTTAATGTATGGAGTACTTAATTTTAATAATATCAAAAAAGCAAATTTGCATACAGCGAAAACACCTAATTGTAGCAAGCTGAAACGATGCATTTTCAATGATTTTAGCGTGAGTTTTAACCTTGATCGATATACTGCACTTATTGTTTTTTTTGGCTGCATTTAAGCAAAATTGCGTTGTTTTTTCGATTTTGAACATCGGTACTACATCGAATGTGATATTCTCCGACGATGATAGGACCAAGTTAATGTGAAACAACGCACTTTTTTATTCTAAAAATTAGAAAATATGAAATTGACTTGCCTGGAATCGAATACTGTGTATAATTTAGCTTAAGTTCGACAACTGTTTATGACTTCCTAGACAAGCAAAACTTTTTAAACAGAATTACTTTTTCTCGGCAAATCAAAAATAAGAAAGTTTACAAGAGTGTGGTATGTACCTCATCCGGAGACACATGAAAATTGTTATTTCCTTATTTTGCAACTAAACTCCGCATTTAAGCCTTTCATCATAATTGAAAAAACTTTGTTAAATAAAATTTTTAATAAAAAATATTAAAAAAAAGGTAGTTTGCTTAAAGCCGATTTCATATTTTCTAATTTTTAGAATATCCTGTATAATTTTTCTTAAGTTTTATAAATGTTTATGACTTCCTAAGACAAGCAAAAATGTTTATAAAAAATTACTTTTTCTCGGCAAATCAAACATAGAAAGTTTACAAAAGTGCGGTACCTCATCCGGGGACATATGAAAATTGGTATTTCCTTAGTATGCAACTAAACTAATCTCCGTATTCAAGCTTTTCTTCATAACTGAAAAATTTTGGTAAATAATAGTACAGCAACTAGTTTTAACTACGAATAATATGAATAATATGATATGAAACGGATTTCGTTCATATTTGGCAACTTAATAGTGAATGTATCAAGGAAAAGTTTACTTGTTAATTTATAGGGGGTGGATGCCACCCCCTTTTCAGAGGGTGACAACTAAAAAAAAAAAAAACAAAAACGTTGGAGCTGAAAGAGAATCAAATTGTGAGAATGGTTCTATGCAACTTTTCATGTAAATTGATAGTCTTTGAGTTAAAACGACTAGAAAATTGGGATTTTAGCTAGAAAAAGAGGTTATGTCAAATAACACAGCCCCACAAAAAAAAGTTTAAAGCAGCGAACCAGACCCATGTATCCCCATGTATTATCGGTCGCTGAATCCGAATCCAGGGTCAAAAAAATCGTACACTCCCAAAATCATTAGCTAGAGCCAAAAAACACCCCTGAAATGGTATACAGAAGATTAAGCTACAAGAGTAGTTGTTACATCTTAATCAATCGAATTATACAAATTAAGGTTAAACAGCAGCTTACATACAATAGATATGACACACCCCCAGGGAGGGGCGAAAACTAGCCCCCATATATAAAAAATCGATCCAAAAGAGCAATGACTGCTGAAAAAGCTCGAAATGTCTAGATTTTGTTAAAGTGATAAGAAACTGCATCAGGTCCGACGTAATCTTCATAAACTCAGGCCTGTAGCTAGGGGGGGCCAGGACGGGCGATGCCCGTCCTGGAATAAGTTTCGCCCGACCTACGGTGATCGTATCTTTTTAATATTTTGAAAGAGATTGGGTACATTTTTTTTATTTTTTCGGACTAAAAAGTTTTTTTTTTTTTATTTCTCCCCCCCCCCGCTCATCAAAAATTTTTTCGGACTTTTTTACGGGCCCGCCCTGAAAGCACTTTCTAGCTACAGGCCTGCATAAACTGCCCCCTGAGAACAACCACTCTTAAGTTCAAAGGACACGAGAAAAACAAGAAAAAACGTAAAATCCAACAGGATTTCTATTTTCTTGGAAGCTATGGTTGGCTGAAATTGCGTAGTACTCTAAAATAGAACTAGAAAATTACGTACCATCAACATCCTACAGTGTCAACCCTCAGAGGGTGTGAAAACTACCCCCTATGTAAGATTTGACTATAAAACATACAGTGACTTCTATAAACATTCGAAACACCTGCGTTTTGTGATAAGAAGAAATATTTAGTTTAAATGTTAAATTTCCCGGAAAAAACGCTAACAATCAAAATGAAAGACTTAATTGGGCTTTCAAATGATTATTTGTCTATTTTATAGCATAAAAACAAAGAAGTTATGAACAACAATGTACTTTTTTACATTTTTTAATAAAAACGTCGACAGTTTGTTAATGTAAATAGTCAGTAATTAAAAAAATATATTTCCATAACTGTTTTTCGTTAATATATAGTATGATTTAGACGCTCAATTTTCTTTGACCGCTTACAGCGCTTGCTTTAGAAAACAATTGTATTTTAAACTGTAAAGGGATTTTAGAAAAAACGTAAAATTTTTGTTTCTCTGCAAATATCTCCATGAATATTAGTTTTAAAGAAAATATGGTGGATATAAAAAATGAAGCTTATAAATTGAGAATGAATTTGCGTTTTTTAAATATCTGTGTAGGGTTGATAGTTTCGGAGATATTTAATTACTTCCACATCCAGTGGAAGTATAGTACCGACAAAAAAAAAAATTATCATTCAAATAAGCTTAGAATGCCATGAAACGCCGAGATTTTAAGTTTGAGCGAAAAAAAATTTGTCTGTCTGTATGTAACTTTTTTGTGCGCACGTTTACTCTGGAACTGCTTGAGATATTGACTTGAAATTTGGTACACATATGTACTTTAACGAGATCTAGAACTAGATTATATTTTCATCTTGTTCCGTCGAAGGATTGGGGGGGGGTACATTGAGGTAAATTTGGGGTAAATAGGTAAATGAAGCAGGTAAGAGTCCATAAAATTGGTATTTAGTATATACAAGACAAGCTAAGGTCTCAAAAAAAATGTTGGCATTAGCCACCCCCATTACCACCCCCACTCCATTATTAAAGGGGATGAAAAAAAATGTGATTTAGCCCAGACAGCACATAACATCCACTGGATGTCCATATTAAGTCCATATCAAGTCCTTGACGTCCGTGTACCACAAACGGATATCCATTTGTGGATTAATTTTGATCTTTTTCTTGGACATCCACTGGATATACAATGGATATCCACCAAAGAAGTCATACCCACTTTAAAAAGTTATACCTATAGCAACTTGGACCTTACATTTGAAGAAACATTAAGTTTTATTAATTTTTTTTTAAGATATAGTCAAATTTCAATGGTATTAATTTGTTTCTTTGTATCATCTGTATTGCAAGAATTGGTATAAACTTAAGTATTGCCACATATTATACCAACTATTCTACACGCATAAAATGCAGTGAGAGGCCAAAATGACCAAACTGTTTACCGTTGATTGGAATATTTCAATGAAGGCCATTAGCTTCTTACCATATTTATGTATTTGTAAACCTTACGATTGTTTAAAAACCGCGCGCTTTGTAGTTTGCAAATTTATAATTTGATTGGCTCAAGGTAGATACATTGGTAGATAACGTAAAAAAATATTTTGAGGTTTCTGGTTCTTGTACACACTAAATCACTTTTTTTCATCCCCTTTAATAATGGGGTGGGGGTGGTAATTGGGGTGGCTAATACCAAAATTTTTTTTGAGACCTTACTTTCTCTTGTCTATACTAAATATCAATTTTATGAACTCTTACCTGCTTGATTTACCTATTTACTCCAAATTTACCCTAATTTACCCCCCAGCCCTTCGACGGAACAGGATGAAAATATAATCTAGTTCTAGATCTCGTTAAAGTACATATGTGTACCAAATTTCAAGTCAATATCTCAAACGGTTCCAGAGTAAACGTGCGCACAAAAAAAGTTACAGACCGACAGACAGACAGAAATTTTTTTTCGCTCAAACTTGAAATCTCGACGTTTTATGACATTCTAAGCCTATTTGAACAATAAAAATTTTTAAAATTTTTTTTGTCGTTACTATACTTCCACTGGATGTGGAAGTAAAATACAAACACAGTTTACTTTACTTAATAAGAAATTTAATTAATAACCATTTACGAATTTATTTTGTTGTCTGTTTTGATTCCAAACTCTGGCTTAAACTGATGTTTAATGAAAATGAAGAATTATGTGAAACGTTAAAGTATGCAAATGACAGTCAAAGGTGTCTAGATTGTGAAAAACTACAAAATCGTGTTATGAGTTTACCGGCCCAAGAAATGATAAACATTACTTTCGGTCATATTTTAGGATTAATATGATTTATTTTCACATAAAATATGCTAGGCGAAAACATGAGTGTCCTACCTGCTACAAAATATCTGCCAGGGTGAAATAATCTTGGTTTTTCTTTCCCAGCAAATAGGTAACTAATATGCCAGTTTTTTCGCTTTTTTCCAAAAAATAATTAGTTACCATTTTAATTTGTTTACTCTAATTATTTTAATTGTTAATTATTTTTAGATTAAGGACTAAGTACAGCTGGGCGGGAGCACAACGTACAATTCGATACATCGTTGCTTGCAGCAAACAAAAATTCAATTTTATTATGTAAGTATTACTACAGTCACCTTTCATGAATTGTTTCTTTCAGTTAAGGGTATGAACTATGAACCCCTGAACCCCTGAAAAATCACAGTCAATTAGCTGCCCCCCCCCCACTAAAAAAAATGTTTTAAACGAAAATTAACCAGAATAAAAACCTCCAAAAAAGTTTGTATGGCACAACTAATGTTTGTTGCAGAAAATAAATTTTAGATTTAGGAAATCGCACTACTTAGTTTTTATAATTTTGAAACTGCCATCCCCACGTTTCGGCAGGTGTTGCCCTGCCATTTGGTATGAGTGTTCTTGAATTGCTATGATTTTTTAGGGATTTAGAGGAGTAGCTTAATAATAACTTTTATGTTTCTGCACGTAAAATAACATTTAACTAAAAAAAAAATTGAAAATTGGTATTATTTGAAAAACATATTTAGCTTTGTCTATAAGTATAGTCATGTAGAAATTAAGTAGATTTTCTTACATAATTTACAATTTTTAAGTGCGACAGAAATACATTGTAACGCTGGCCAAAAAAGAACTGCGGATGTAATCAAAAATTGGTTAAGAAGGGCCAAGGAGAGCTAAAACCTTAGGAAATATAGAATAGGATAGAATATTTATAACATAATGGAATTGATGTATAATTTAATTTTAGAATAAACAGTTATTTTTAAAAGTATTGCAGTTATTTTAATTATTTGTTTTTATAAATACATACAATTTATTTTAAACTATTTACGTATATATTTTTATATATTATTTAAAATAGTAATTTCAACGTATTTAAATCCAATTTCTTCTTAAGGACCATATAAATAATATTGACTTTGCCATTTGATATTTAAATAATGAAACTACCTAGTGCAGATATTGTTGGATATATCCATTAAATTTAGAGGTGAACCAAAAGGGCTTTGTTGTTTATTTCATCAGCATTGGCTTTAACAATTAATTTATATAGATGTGGAATAATTAGCTATTTACTTGGTGTACATTAAGGCAAAAAGTATATAGTCAATCCCAAATCTATAAATTAATTATTAAGGCTGATGTTGACTAAATAAGTAAATTCTGATCAAAACTATTTTGAGTGTATGTGGATGTCCACTAGGGTGGAACTTAAAAATTTGAATTTGCAAATGATATAGTTTATAATTTGTTGCTATGTATCTAAAACTAATTCCGCTAAATTTTTAGCAAAATTGGTTAATATTTAGCCGCGCCCTCATGGCCTTGAAAATGAAGGATTTTTAACATTTTTCAAATTGACATTTGAAATTTTTTTATGACTATTAATGTCTACACGTGTGTGGCAGGTGTTTTCAGAATAAAATATTTTTTTACTTCCATGGAAATTAGAAATTTGTCACTAAAAAGTAGAATTTGATGAAAACCTGGAACTGAAAAATATTTTATTCGGAAAACTCTTGCCACACACGTTTAGACATTAATAGTCATAAAAAAATTTCCAACGTCAATTTGAAAAATGTTAAAAATCGAAAAATCTGCTTTTTGCTTCATTTTAAAGGCCATGGGGGCGCGGCTAAATATTAACCGATTTTGTTAAAAATTTAGCCGAATTAGTTTCAGATACATGGCAACAAATTATAAACTATATCATTTGCAAATTCAAATTTTTGTTTTTCGGCCCACCCTAATGTCCACAACCGGACACAAAATGTGTTATATATGGACGTCCCAATTTGTGACAAACGTACGGTCCCCTGGACGTCCATTGTACGTGTTTTGGACCAAATGCGGATGTCCGCTAGATGTCCACTATATCCATTGTGGATAACTTATGGATGTCCATAGGACGTATTTGTGCTGTTTGGGAGTGTATGTACAAGAACCAACCAGAAACCTATTTATAAATGTTTTTTTACTTCATCCACCACCACTATCACCCCTATCACCACCCCCACCCCACTACCAATGTGAGGTATCGTTTTGCGGGTTTTTGGGGTAGAGGATTTCAAATATTATATTATTAATGTTCCATAAATAATTATTTCCACATACGAAATTTTTTCGTTGTGAGTGACTCCCAAGCAGCAATTTTAGTAGTTTCTACGTAATAGTTGCCATTAGGGGAACTTTAAAGGTTTCCGCAACTAAGGACTGTTACGTAATGGGAACCATCCTTCTACCAAGTATTCACCAAAATGGGGAATAATAATTACGTAGCAAATTACTATTCCGGTACTTCTACCATTACCGTGTTGAAGACTAGGTTATTGCGTAAACGGGACGTAACCAAGTAGTAGAAATTACTAACTTTTGGAACAGCTCAGCTGACCGAAATGAGAGCGCAAACTATATATTTGGCTCTCTGTTATTCGAATAGCAAATAAATGACTTACTGAGTTTAAGCACATGATATGTCCAAGGTCCAAGTTAAGGTGATTATATACAACATGCATAAGCATATATTATAAATCATGATGTTTTGCATTTACCCTGGGTGTAGATATTAAAACCACCACTTGTTTTCTGTAAAATGTTATCATGATGCTTCGATAAAAAAGACGCCCCCTCGAGAAAATGGTTTTTTCGGAAAAAAAATGTTTTGCAAAAATTATGTGTACAAGCAAAACTGCAAAATTTTTTATGGAAAACGTTTTTTTTTAATTTTATATATTATAAAATAATAATCTATTTAGAAAACATATTTGTAAATGACTATAATAAAAAGAAATTTTTTATTGAATTATATTTTTATCCGTGTCAATATGGCGTCTTCATTCAACAACAGAAAAATGACGATTTTAATTGCAGTGACTTAGTGGTTGAAAAAAGCAAAATTATTTCCCTACAAGTTACATTTACTATAAAGTAGCAGATGCCACCAACGTTATAGTTGTTGTTACTTTAAAAGTGGTGACGGCAACTGCAACAATTTCACTGTGTAGTTATATTTACCTAGATGTAGCAAATGGGACCAATGACGCTATAAGATCTTAGTAACTGTTGCTACCAACTTATTTTCATGTTGGTAGAATTGGCAGAATCGATATAGGTAATTTTTTTTTTAATTGGCAACGCGGTAATAACTGTTAAAGTGTCACTGTCACTGTGTGCGATGGGAATATGTGGATTATTAAAAATAACAATTATTATACTTTTTAAGTACTTTTTATTATCTGATATTATTTGGAAAGAGCACATATCGAACAATATTTGATGGATGCCCCTGACGGTGAGCATCTTATGTCAGAGGTAGGTGTTTTTTATGATCTTGCTTTTATATACCTATTTAAATGTTTGGGTTTTTTAGGTTGCATTGATATTGGGAGTTTGCGATGCCTGCCGTTGCGGTGAACTGACCTTCTTAAGCGTCGAAGATATGAGATAAAGAATAATATCTATATATATCCATACCAGATACCAAGACGAATAAATCAAGAAGTTTCACAGTTTTAAATGAAGGATTTTCGGTGAACCCACTTGATTCGATTAGGAAATATGTCTTTAAGACCGCAAAATGTGTCTCACTAAAGATTTTTCGTAAATTTTCAAAAGGGAAAGTGCACTGTCCAATGCGTTGGATTAAATAAGCTCTCAAAAATTCCAAGAATTGTAGCTGATTATTTGCAATTGCCTGATGCAGATTTGTATACTGGCCATAGCATGCGCCGTTCCTCATCAACTCTTGGCCAATGCTGGGGGTGACATTACCACCTTTAAACATCACGGTGTGTGGAAATCATCCACCGTGGCGGAGGGTTATTTGGAAGATTCAGTCTCAACAAGATTGTTATTGCTAAAAAAATTCAGGGAGAGCAGCACGAGTCAGGGGATACAGACGTCGTTATTAGTATAGAGAAAAATTGTGTACAGAAGAACAGTTTTCTTTGTGGAAAATCGAATATGATGACAATAAATGTTAACATAAATATAAATAAATAAGTGTTAGTGCATAGGTTCTTTGTTTTGTTAATTTTCCATATAATGGAGACAAATAAATTCCTTGGACTTTATTTTATATTAAAATTATTCTTTAGTGACTAAATCACTTTACCTCACTTTAGCTTACTACTTTATCTCACTAGTGACTTATGGGTCACTTTATACCTTCAAAATCTCATCAATAAAGATCACTTTATATGAAAGTGTTGGATAAATATATTTATTAACGTAAGGTGTGTAATAATGGAAAAAATACATAAGAGTTTTCATATTTTAGTGATCAGTTTACATTTAATTTCATACAATTCAATTTATTGTACATAAACAATATCTTATGCCATTATATCGACATTGTCCGTTCCCCATCGACACAATATTTATTAAATTTGGAGTTTTTAATCGGCAAATTCATTTAATATGCTCAGTGGATCACTAACTGAACTATGAGTCAATCTGTGTGTTAAAGACAAGTTGTAATTTTCGAGCAGTACACAGTATCATTAATCACTACAACTGTTATAGTTTTCGATTACTCTTCTCCTTGTGTTGATGGGAACACTTTTGCACTTGTTACCAAAGATGATGGTTTTGCTGTGGCGAAATAATCTTTCATGTTTGCATCATATTCTGAAGAATCATTATTTCTCCTACTGTTTAACTGTTTCTTCAGTTTTCTATAAAACAATGATGAGTGCCGATAAACTTTATTTTGCTTTTACTGAGCATTTCAGATGCCGCCATTTTATTCAATGCAAATAATGATATAAATTGTCTTAAAAGTTGATATGACTTTATAGTAGGTTTTTAAGGTATATATAACTTTGTAGTCATTTTCAATTAGTGGGGAGTAGTAAAAATAACTTCAAAGCCCCTATGTTCGTAGAAATAACCTCTTTTTTACTCAAGATGTCACTAATAAGTTAGACAACAATGAGGTTCCAGAAAATTTCCCAACAACGTATCAGGGACTTAAAATTGAACACTTGAAGTTATCGTTACTTTGAAGTGGTCCTTTGGTAACGCTGTGCGGTCGGCATTACTACCAATTTTCACTTTGCAGTTGAGGATGCTTCAAAGTAATGCAGAGTAGTATCTGCGACGTTGCAGATTCTGCGGCAGTTACTTGAAAGTGTTATAACTATACAATGCCTGAATTCGCTAGAATCTACATTATTTTGTACTACAAATGCATACCACAAAGTGAATATTACTTTAAAGCCGCAAATTTAATAACAGTTATGTCATTCCTACTGTATTAAAGTTCCGATGCCTCAGATGCCAGTTCCCATCACTTTAAATGCTGCTTGGGATGTAATATTATTATTATTATAAATTATTATAAAAATACAAACAGTCAAATTACAATAGAAAGAGAATAAAAACAAACAAGATTTTTTCCTTGACAGATACTTCTTCTTTGGATATTCAGAGGAGTAAAAATTACAAAGAATGGTACCAAAGAATGTACATATGTGACGTAATTGTTTAGATATTGCAAATTGTGTATAAAAGCACCTAAGTGATTAAACACACAGTTACTACCTGTGTAACAAGTGTATATATTACAATGAGCATTTACACAATACTGTTGTCTAAAATTTTTATAAACTCAAAGTAATTTTGAAAAATAATTTTTTTTTGTTGTTATTGTTATTATTGCATTGTAATAAAGTACCTATATATTTAAAGCAGAGATATAGAACGGGATAGAGAAGTAAAATGGGCGTGTCAGATGACTCAAAGATAAAGTTTGTTCACCTATAACAGAAATTGTTAATTCTGATATAAAAAAATATCGACAAATTAAGGAGAAGAATGCTGTATGTTCATAATTGTTTATGATGTTGATATAAACGAAGTAAAAAATTTCTCTAGGGATGCCCTCTATTCATCATATACACAATAAACCACATATAAACGTACGTGCATTATACCTCTTTATTTCATTCTCTGGTTTAGATTAGCAAATTAAATATTTTTAAATCCACTCTTAAGGGTTTTTTTTTTCTAAATTATTATCCCTAATTTTCACCCGCCACTGACTAGTTAGGCTAATAGTTCCGCCATCTCCCCGCCGCTCCAAACACTAATAATAGGATACAAGGTGACCAGATATACGTTAATGTGTATTAGCGGTTACCTAATCTAAGAACCTAATAGCAAGGTAAAAAATCAAGATTTGTAGAGCTTTCGAAAACGGGGGAGGGCGTATTAACGAATTTTACACCCTTTGGAAGGGTTGAAGCAACTCCCGAGGTAGCTACCACCTTCTCTTCTATGAAAAATTAAGGAATATGCACAGGAATAATGATCATGTGTCGAAAAACTTGTAAATCCTGGATAGCATGCTTTATGGTGAGTGAGGGGTGGTTTCTGCCCGTTTGAACTGAATCATTTGAAAAAAAAATGATTTTCCACGCCTCGGGAGGATTTAATCAACCATCTAAGCCTGCTGTCTGGATTCCACTTACTCTATAACTCTCTTCCATATTATTTCAACTATAACCCATCGATAAATCACTCCCCAGATCCGTTTATACAGTATCGGAAGATTTTGGATTTGGGTGGCAGGCATAGTTTCAACGGCTTGACAGACCGCCTACAATAAAGGCGTGTACCAGTGCTCTAGTAGAGGGAGCAAATAATGACGCGCTATCAAGAAAACACGTACATCATTGCTATTAAAAATTTCAGTACCATTTATTCAAAGGAAGGATGTAGTTGGCTCTCTTCAGTATAGGTAATATTATTTATTACATGCTTTAATAGCTGAAATTATTTAACCCGTTTTACTTTCAAAACGAGTCAAATAATTCTTTACATTTCCGTGCTATTAAAATATTTTAAGCCGTTAGGCACAAACAAAAATTTGATTCGTAAAATATGAAACATGAGAAACAAAAAAAAAATCAAAACTGTTAAAACAGCAGGCGTAGATTAATAATACAATAATAATAATAACAATGTTTATTCACAACACTTCATATAATATAATACATCATATTACATAAAACATAGGCAAATAAGTGAACAAACATAAATAATCACTGAAGTATTAGATAATTCTACTTGTTTGTGATCAATAGTAATAAGTTTATTATTTTATTTTATTCATTATAAACTGACATTTTGAGCAGCTACCAAATAAAAACAAATCAACCTTTTGCTTATTAGGCTAAACGAGAAATGAAGGGTACAAGACTGACACTGTATATGAAAACATAAAGGGATCCATAAAAGGGGCGGTTTTTGGCCGTTTAAAGGCGGTCAAAAACTTCTCCCACCACTTGCATCGTATTTAGCACCCTCGAAAAGGGGTGGGGGGCAGGTAATCTCGTCTGCACGAAATATTTACACTATTTCTGCCTCCATTACATAGACTAATTGCACTAGAGCACATTTGGTCATGCTCATGATCCATTGTTAAGGCTGTATCAGATGACGGGTTGAGGCGCCGGTTGCGGTTACGGTTCGGGGTTGGAGCCTGACCCATAAGCGCTTAGCAGCAAAGGCCACGGTTCCCAACCGGACGGACAGCGCTGAACCTATTGGTCAGGCTCCAACCGCCAACCCCAACCGTAACCGCAACGGGCGCCTCAACCCGTCGTCTGATATGGCCTTTAAAAAATAGGCCTATTAATTTGACCCCGGGCCCTACTTGTTCACACATTTAATTTTTGAGGATACTGAAATGGAATACTCCAATGTTGATTAGACCAGTAACCAATTATCAGACAATACAGATTGCATTTTCCATGCAATTCAGAAAAAACTTCATAAGAAAACTATACTTTTAAACCAGTGCCAAACCGGTTTCCAGAGGCCAAAAGTCTGAAAAATTCTTAGCAGTATATGGATGGTGGGAAAATTTAGGATTAATGGTATATAATTGGGGAAAAATTGATTGGACCGCAACAGATAACCGGAAGTGGCGTGGGGGTAGGCGCGGATTCAAGGGGGGGGGATGGGTGAAATTGCCTCCCCCCTTGGGCCTTCCGGTCCGGCGGCGCCGCTTTGTCGAAGTCACCCAGCATATGTTTTTTTACACCGTTCCCAAGTAGCAAAGTAATTTTATAAAGGTTGTATAAACTACTATAAAATAAATTATTTATTTTGCTACTTGGGTTTTTTCTTTATCAAGTACTTTTCAATATTTGTCAATTTTTTTTTTCCTTAGGTAGTTCCTGGATCCGCCCATGGGTGGGGGTGCGAAAAGGTGTGTGGTTTTTAGGATTTCTGGCAAAAGTAGACCTCCTATCGAAAAAAGTTTAATGTAAAAGTTAGTAGATAATTGAGAGATCTACAACTTTAATTAGAACCATTTTTTTACATAACCTCAAAAATTTTGAGAAAAACGCGAAACGAAACGAAAAACCACTTTTTTGTTTTTTTATTTTTATCTTCCACAAAAATAATTTAATTTTGATGAAATTCGGTGAAAATGTACATTGTTATGCATCAAAAAAGCTGTAATTTTTTTGAGGCGTAATATTCATTTTTTGATTTTTTTGCGAATTTAATTTTAAAAAAAGGCCTAATTTTCAATCAAAAAAGTTGATTAACAAAGTTTTGATTTTTGAAAATTTCAGGACGGTATTTTTTTCATTAAAACCTCTACTTTAAGATAGTGTAAAAAATTATACTATTACTCTGGCAAAACATTGTCAAAAATGGAAAAAACCAAAAAAAAAATACTTTTTTCAAGATCGATTTTACCGTAAATGTCACTAATTCTCCATTGTTCATTTAAATGATGTGTTGTAAGTTGTGCAAAATGGTAATTTCAATGTTATACGTAATAAGGGAACTTTAATTAACCGTTTAAGGTTCGGACTGCTGAAAACCGAAATGTATAAACAATAATTTTACCTAAGAAATTGCTAAAAATGACCATTTTTAGGCAAGAAAAAAACTTTTTTATGCTTTATATGCACACATACTGTTTCGTGTTCGCGAAATAGAAATTTAAAAATAATGCGCCACTTTATTTGAGCGACAGTGTTTGTATCGACCAATGGAATGCCTTGCCGCCAAAACCAGCGACCTTCCGAGAGATTTTGTCAATCTCTACTCAGTTTGCATTGAGAACTCTGTGTGTGTAGTCAAGTAGTCAATGTACTGCTAATTCGGCAAGTTTATGCCAATCAATCCAGATTTAGTTCCCTATAACTAAATCCTATGGTGTGGGAGACATATCCAACCAACTAGCGAGAACACAGCTCTAGAGCTTCTCGATCTGTGGACAATTTGCCGGCGACAGAGAAGCCTCGGCGTCCGCCACACTTTCATGTAAAGTAAGGGATTACAAGGTAGGTCACACATGCTTTCCTGTTTAGCTCAAAATAGGTGGTCCCTCGTATTGTTAAAATTGTTATACTTTAGAAATTGAGAAGATAATTCATTTGGTCTTCGAGCCACATTAGAACAGTCCTTTGGATGTTTTTTACGTGTTATTACAGTTCATTAAAGACAGCGTTGGCTTGGCTTTAAAATTTGTAAACAAACTTTAGTGTTGAATTCGTGCTATTGTGATTTTTAAGTGCGTGTAAATAAGCATTTTCTTGTTAAAACCGTTGCATTGCGTCATCGTTAAACCGTTGCATTCCAACAGGATTACGTCATCGGGTAAATTGTAGTTTTGTCCTTTTCTAGAAATTTTAAATTTAACGTTTTTATCTAGGGATTTAGTGTTCTGTCAGTCTGTTAATTCTAACAACTGTCATTTTTGTATTTGTAACCTTTAAAAACGTTTATTTATTGTTTGTTGTGTTGATTTATTTTACTGTGTTTTTTAATTAAGCTTGACCATGGCTGCTTTAAAAGAAGCGATTGTATCTAGAAAAGTCGTAATTTCGCAAATTACGGAAATTTGTGAGTTAGCAAAACAAGCCAAATTGGACGAAAATATGCGAGTTTTGTTTAGAATTAAATATAGTTGTTTAGAATCTTTGTATGAGAAGTTTAAAGAGTTACATTTAAAAGTGTTATTGGCGTCCAAAGACTCTGAGTTTGAAACTCAAGACACAATTCGAAAAGACTTAGAGGAAAACTATTTTGAGTCTCGCGTTGTTTATGAATCTTTATTTCCTCCGGTACTAGATGTTCCTACTTTATTGCCTACGGTTAGTGTAGAAACCGATTCTAGCCCTAGTGTTAATTTACCAAAATTACAATTGAGAAAGTTTAGTGGTGAAACTCATGAATGGCAATCATTTAAAAGCCTTTATGATAGCTTAGTTCATAACAAAAAAAAGTTATCGGACATCGACAAATTTCAGTATTTATTGCTTTCTTTAGAGGGTGAACCTCTCACATTAGTACAGTCAATTCCGTTAGACCCTGATCATTATGAAATAGCATATAAAGCTTTGTTGACACGCTATTCGAACAAACGCTTGTTAGCCAACAGCCATTGGCATATTTTGAAAAATTATCCTCCCTTAACGTCTGAAAATTTAAAGGACATTCGTGGTCTTGTGGATACATTTTCAGAAAACATAGCCATCTTGAAAAGGTTAGGTTTTGACGTTGCAGCCTGGGATTTTATTTTAGTAGATTTGTTGGCAGATAAGTTACCCCCTGCTACACGCAGACGTTTTGAATTACAGGGTGATGCTGCGGAAATTCCCACATTTGAAAATTTAACACATTTTGTTTTAAAACAGTGTGTCGCTTTACAAACATTAGCTTCGTCAAAAGTATCGGGCACATCTAAATCAAAAGTGTCTAGTACAGCTACGACAAGTAGCAAACATCGTGTTTCGCAACACCCCAGAGCGGATGTTGATTTTCGTGCCAAGTCTTTACTTGTGCAAACTGATTCTTCTTTGTCTAGTAGTAGTAGTTCCCAGAATTCTGCGGGGAATTCTCCGGAAAATTGTTCTTTGTGCAAACAGGATCATTTGATCTATCGTTGTCCTCAGTTTTTGCCCTTGACCGCTAGAGAGCGTCATGCGGCTGTAAAACGTATTCGTTTGTGTTTCAATTGTTTAAAGGATTCCCATGGTGTGGGAACTTGTCCTTCGAAATCTTCTTGTTCAAAATGTCAGAAAAGACATCACACGTCTTTACATTTTAGTGAGATTACTGGTGGTAATCGTATAGAAACGTCAGGTGCTTCCTCGACAACAACTGACAGTCCTAGTGTACATGTTGGTACTAGTGTGTTGCCTTTTCAAAAGGGTCAAACTGTGTTATTGTCTACTGTGTTGGTAGAAATTTTAGATGTGAAGGGACAGCCTCATGTTGTGAGAGGTCTTGTTGATCCCGGATCGATGGCTAGCTTTATGACTGAATCTTGTGCTCGTAAGCTACAGCTACCTCGTGCTCGTTCTTCCATCCCTATTGCAGGGTTAGGGCAGATGTCTACAAAATCTTCCCTTGGTGTTTCTCATTGTTTGATTAGACCTACTGGCTCCTTGCAGCCATCCCTCCCCTTGGATGTGATTGTTCTCCCTACTATTTGTTCTGAGATGCCTTCGGCTACTCTCTCCCCTTCGAATTTAGTTAGTTTTAAACCTTTCAAGTTAGCAGATCCTTCGTGGCACCAACCTGGTCCCGTTGATTTATTGTTAGGTGCTGACATTTATTCCTCAATTGTATTTCCCGACATTGAGAAAAGTGATTTTAGTTCGTTAGTAGGTATCCATACCATATTTGGTGTGATTTTGGTTGGTCCTGCTTCTTATTCGAAACTGCCTCCGCCCGTGCAGGCTTTCTTCGCTTCTGTAGTTACGCCTTGTTTAGACAAGACTTTAAAGAGTTTTTGGAAAATTGAAGAAGTTCCGGAAAAGGCTTCCATTTCCTTAGAGGAACAACAAGCAGAAAATAGTTTTGTCCAAACCCATTTTAGATTGTCTAATGGTCTTTTTGGGGTTTCTTTGCCTTTTAAAGCTGCAGAACCCACTTTCAAAAACTCACGTGTTCTAGCTGACCGTCGTTTATTCTCTCTTGAGCGTAAGTTCGACTCTAACCCATTGCTTCGTGTGGAGTATGTGAACTTCATGAAAGATTATTTAGCTTCAGGTCATATGACCTTATGTCAAGTGCCTTATGAGGATTCGAACTACTACGTTATTCCTCACCATTGTGTGTTCAAGGTTGAAAATAGTAAACCCAAAATTCGTGTAGTCTTTGATGCGTCTGCCAAAGATGCAAATGGGGTTTCTCTCAACGATTTCCTACTAATCGGCCCCAAGCTTCAGCGTGACATCGCTAGCATTCTCCTTCGTTTTCGTGCACATTCATTTGTCTTCACTTGTGATGTGAGGCAAATGTATCGTCAAATTTTAATTGCGTCAGGACACCAACGCTTTCAGCAGATTCGTTGGAGGTTCTCATCTTCGGACCCTGTCCAAACTTATTGTCTCAACACTGTAACTTATGGTGTCTCCTCAGCCCCTTTTCTTGCTATCCGCACCTTGCTGCAGTTAGCCGAGGAAGGACGCTCCCAGTTTCCTTTGGCCTCCCAAGCCATTGCGAACGACTTGTACGTCGATGACTTAGTCTGTGGTGCTAATTCATTGGAAGGCACCCTGGAACTCCAGAGACAGGTCAAAGAATTGTTTAGTTCTGGTTGTTTTGAACTTCGAAAATGGTCTAGCAACCATCCATCTGTTTTGGAAAATCTCCCTGAGAGTCATTGTGTAAATCAAAATTTGTCTTTTGATCTTGAAAAGGATAGTTGTATGAAGGTACTTGGTCTTCAATGGCAGCCTTCATTGGATTCTTTTGTTTTTGCTGTGAATCCCCGCGATTCTATTTGTTCGAAACGTTCGATTTTATCCGAAATTGCCCGGATATACGATCCTCTTGGTTTTTTGTGCCCTGTCACATTCTTTGCAAAACGCCTCATTCAGGTTCTATGGACTCTAGGCATTGGTTGGGATGATTCCCCTCCATGTGATGTCGTTTCCAGATGGCAGCAGTATAAGGATCAGTTGCCTTGTATTGCTTCGCTGCGAATTCCTCGTTTAGTTGTTGCGGATCTTACCTCCGTAGTTTGTCAACTCCATGCCTTTTGTGATGCTTCTGAGCTTGGTTATGGTTGTGTAGCCTATTTGCGTTGTGTTTACCCTAGTGGTAATGTTAGCGTTTCTTTTCTTTGTGCAAAGTCCAAAGTTGCTCCTTTGCATACTTTGTCGATTCCTCGTCTTGAATTGTGTGCCGCAGTTTTATTGTCCTCTCTAGTCGCTTGGATTAGAGTAACTTTGAAACCTGTTCTTGAAATTGAAAATGTTTTTGCTTGGTCGGATTCCACCATAGTTTTGAACTGGATTAGATCTTCTCCACATCGGTGGAAAACTTTCGTTTCAAATAGAGTGAGTGTCATCCAAGACAGGCTAGCTCCTACTTGTTGGCACCACATTCGTTCTTGTGAAAATCCTGCGGATTGTGCCTCTCGCGGTCTTCTCCCAGAGGAATTTGTGTCTTTCCCCTCATGGTGGGCGGGTCCCTCCTGGCTAAAACTTCCTCCTGCGGAATGGCCTGTTGAAAGTGTAGAAATTGTTGATCCCCGTGTGAATGTTGTACAGAAGAAAACTGTTTTGGTTGCTCAAATTGAACCTTGTGTTATTGATTCTTTGTTTGTTCGTTTCTCATCTCTTCGTAAAATACAAGGTATTGTTGCTTATTGCCTTAGATTTTACAACAATTGCCAAAATCCAGAAAAACTTTCTGGTGTCTTGTCCTCGTTCGAGCTTCATCAAGCTCTCTTGTACATTGTGAAACTTGTACAGAAGCAGTCTTTTGCGAAGGAGATTTCGGCTCTTCGTAAAAAGGAGCTTCCCAAAACCTTTTTGAAATTGTCCCCCTTTTTGGATGAGAAAGGGATTTTGCGTGTTGGAGGTAGAATCACTCATGCCAATCTACCCTTTGAAAGTAAGCACCCTGCATTGCTTCCTAGCACTCACGTTCTGTCAGAACTTTTGATCTTTCAGATTCACTACCAGAACTTGCATTCTGGCTTGAATACGACGCTGTATTTATTACAACAAAATTTTTGGATTCTTGGTGGTCGTCGTCTTATTCGTCGTTGTCTTGGTAAGTGTTACCGTTGTTTTCGTGTAAAACCTCCTTCGTTGCTTTGCCCTATGGGTAATCTTCCTAGTGTGCGTGTGTCACAGGCCAAACCCTTTTCACAGGTAGGTGTCGATTTTGGTGGTCCATTTCACATTGTGCCTCGACACACCAGAGGTGCAAAAACATCAAAGGCTTATCTTTGTTTGTTCGTGTGTTTGTCGGTGAAAGCGGTTCACCTAGAAATTGTTTCAGACTTAACAACTGAAGCGTTTCTGGCGGCCCTGCGCCGTTTCGTTGCTCGTCGTGGTAGGTGTTCTCACATCTACAGTGATTGCGGTACCAATTTCATTGGGGCGGCTAGTGAATTGAAAGAAAACTTGAAGCTAGCTGCTGAAAGCGAAGCCATTACATGGTATTTCAACCCCCCGTCCGCGCCCCATTTTGGCGGAATTTGGGAAAGCGGTATCAAGTCTGTGAAGACACACCTCTATCGAGTGATAGGTTTGCAAATTCTAACCTTTGAAGAACTATATACTTTGGTTACTCAGGTCGAAGCCTTGCTCAACTCGCGACTTTTATGTGCCCTGAGTTCTGACCCGAACGATCTTGGTTCTTTGACCCCTGGTCATTTTCTCACCCTTGAGCCTCTCACGGCACCCCCCGACCCTGATTTATCACATATAAATTTAGCGCGTCTGTCACGTTGGCAGCTTGTTCAACAGCTGCAACAAAGCTTTTGGAAAACGTGGAGCAATGAATACTTGCATCAGTTATACCAGAGAAGTAAATGGTACAAATCTCGCCGATTTGAAAATTTAGATATTGGGACTCTTGTCCTAATCCGAAGTGAATCTACGACTCCGCTTGCGTGGAAATTAGGTAGAATCGTGCAACTCCACCCCGGAAATGATGGGACATGTAGAGTAGCCACGGTCAAGACTACACAGGGAATCTTACAACGCCCTTGCATAAAATTATGCCCGTTGCCTTCGCAATAGCTTTTTTATCTTGTTTAGTTAATTAGATTTTTAGACTTAGTTTTAGTTGTTAGTTTAAAAAAAAAAAAAAAACCCTAGCCATGCTAACGTTGTTTTTGGTGGGCGGTATGTTTCGTGTTCGCGAAATAGAAATTTAAAAATAATGCGCCACTTTATTTGAGCGACAGTGTTTGTATCGACCAATGGAATGCCTTGCCGCCAAAACCAGCGACCTTCCGAGAGATTTTGTCAATCTCTACTCAGTTTGCATTGAGAACTCTGTGTGTGTAGTCATGTAGTCAATGTACTGCTAATTCGGCAAGTTTATGCCAATCAATCCAGATTTAGTTCCCTATAACTAAATCCTATGGTGTGGGAGACATATCCAACCAACTAGCGAGAACACAGCTCTAGAGCTTCTCGATCTGTGGACAATTTGCCGGCGACAGAGAAGCCTCGGCGTCCGCCACACTTTCATGTAAAGTAAGGGTTTACAAGGTAGGTCACACATGCTTTCCTGTTTAGCTCAAAATAGGTGGTCCTTCGTATTGTTAAAATTGTTATACTTTAGAAATTGAGAAGATAATTCACATACATTGAAACAATTTTATTGACATACATATTTCAAAATATTCAAAGTTGAAAAATTGAATTATGACGGGGCAGTTTTTCTACTACGTGCTCTCGAGTCGGCGCGCACTTCTTTTTAACCCCCGACCCAAAAGAGGGGTGTTATAAGTTTGACGCGTATGTTTGTATGTTTGTGCGCGCGCACTTCTTTTTAACCCCCGACCAAAAGAAGGGTGTTATAAGTTTGACGCGTATGTTTGTTTGTCTGTCTGTCTGTGGCTTCATATCTCTTCAACGGGTGACCCGATTTTGATGTAGTTTTTTTTTATTTGAAAGAGTATTTTGTCGAGAAGGTTATAGGCCATATTAGATTTTGATATTTGGTCGCCATCTTAAATTCGCCATGTTGAACTTCTCTAGAAATTGTCTGATTGAGGTAAAATTGACAATGTGCAGACAATTATGGTAGCCGAATGTGATTTAGGCCTCATTTTGATTCGGTCATATGAAACTGGTACGATTAGATACATTGATCGGGGGCTTTTAAAATTTTTCAATTTTACTTGTTCATTCTTTTCCTCCAGCTCGCTTGCAACCCATCCGTCTTTGCCTTTTCACGCGTTCACAACTGGCACGTCGTTGTAAACAAGCAGCCACTATGCAGCAAACAGTTACGTTGTATTTGATGGGTATCCCGAAGCTGATGTGACTTATTACAAAGACAGCATCAACATTAACCGCTTCAACAGCAAGTTCAATGAGTACGAAGAAAGGCGAATGTTCACGCAGAAAAACTGGAGGAAGTATCCCTACATTTGAGTTTCGTAGTCATACAAAAATTCCATTTACTCCAGAGAAATTTTTGTCTAATGAACAAAATAAGAAAAAAATGATAGAAACACTGTCAGAAAAATTTCAATCGGAATGAATTTTATGTAAACAAGCAGAAGAAGATGCTGATGCCCTAATTATTAATACAGCCATTGAATTAGCTGAAGATCCTACAAGAATCGTAGTAATTGTGGGTCAGGATATTGATCTTCTAGTTCCGTTGAACCAATTAAATTCAAATAATTCCGATATTTATTTTCACAAACCAGGTTGAGGTAATACAAAAGATACATTTTACACCTCAAACAGCTTCAAACATGAATTAAAAAAAAAACATTGTTGCGTTCCTCCACTGTTTTTCTGGATGTGACACGACTTCCAGTTTCACCGGAAAAGGGAAAAAAACAATTGTAAAATCATTACTGGCTAACCAAAATTTATCAAAGCTCACAGAAATTTTTTATCGAAGAAATGCAGACAAACAACGGCCAAAAATGGATTGAAGCTAATAGCGTCTATTTATAAATGTAAGAAAAAGGATATGTCACTGAACGAATATATCAAACCACTACGGTAAGGACTTATCATTTAATTTAGAAAAACTACCACCAACAGAGTGATCAGCTGAACAACACTGCTACAGGGCTTATTTTCAAATTCAAACTTGGCTTGGTAACAAACTTACAGCTACGGATTGGGGATGGAAACACCATCTAACCGGAAAATTGCCTAAATTGACAGAAGAAGAATTAATTCCTGAAAGTTTGCTGAAATCTATCTGCTGCAGCTGTGAAACTGGTTGTGGTAGTAAAAGATGCGGCTGTCGAAAGCATGGAGCTCGAACTGTCACGGGACCGAAAACTGTTCTAACTCTGAAATACAACCATTAGAAGAAATCAGCGATTCGGAGGAGATGTGTGACGAAACAAATGTTCAAAATAATATTGAATGTAAAGATCTAGATGAACTTGAGGACCCTGACGAAGTCGAAGACCTTATCGAAGTTCCTGAAGAATCTGATGATGTAGAGCAGCTTCCCAAAAAATGAGATTATTATAAATTTTGATTATGTATTTCTACTTTGTTAATTGATTTAATGTAAAGTACGTAATAAACTTATTTTTAATATGAGAGTGCCCATAAAGCATAAAAAAGTTTTTTTCTTGCCTAAAAATGGTCATTTTTAGCAATTTCTTAGGTAAAATTATTATTTAAACATTTCGGTTTTCAGCAGTCTGAACCTTAAACGGTTAATTAAAGTTCTCTTATTACGTATAACATTGAAATTACCGTTTTGCACAACTTACAACACTTCATTTAAATGAACAATGAAGAATTAATGACATTTATGGTAAAATCGATCTTGAAAAACGTATTTTTTTGGTTTTTTCCATTTTTGACAACGTTTTTCCAGAGTAACAGTATGATTTTTTTACACTATCTTAAAGAGGTTTTAATGAAAAAAATACTGTCCTGAAATTGACAAAAATCAAAACTTTGTTAATCAACTTTTTTGATTGAAAATTAGGCCTTTTTTTCAAATTAAATTCGCAAAAAAAACAAAAACTGAATATTACGCCTCAAAAAAATTACAGCTTTTTTGATGCATAACAATGTTCATTTTCACCGAATTTTATCAAAATTAAATTATTTTTGTGGAAGATAAAAATAAAAAAACAAAAAAGTGGTTTTTCGTTTTGTTTCGTTTCGCGTTTTTCTCAAAATTTTTGAGGATATGTAAAAAAATGGTTCAAATAAAAGTTGTAGATCTCTCAATTATCTACAACTTTTACATTAAACTTTTTTCGATAGGAGGTCTACTTTTACCAGAAATCGTAAAAAACCACATTTTACCTCTAAACACCCACCTTTTCGCACCCCCACCTCACTTCCGGTTATCTGTTGCGGTCCAATCGATTTTTCCCCAATTATATACCATTAATCCTAAATTTTCCCACCACCCATATACTGCTAAGAATTTTTTTTTATCAAAAACTATTGGCACTGGTCTATTTAGCTGGGAAAGGATAGTGACGAATGTGTCATTGAGCGTCACTGATTTGATAAGCCTTTGTAAAAATTTAAACGCCAATAGGATCTGTTGCGAGCACTGATCACGTGCATTTTTTACTCCTCCTTTCCCGGCTAAGGTATAGGCATATTTGTAATGAAGTCTTGCATTTTCTATTACTGTATTGCAAAGTTCCATTCTTCAAAAATTGTCTGCGGGGAAGAACTTTTGGATTTTTCAGTATTTGTAACAATTCAGTCCATTTCTCCTCTAAATTGAGTAGACTAATTCTTGGTTCACTTCCTCTTCCACAATATCCCTTATAGATCATGATTATCCAGAGGCAAAGTGCCTCTGTCATTATATGCAGATTTTTCCATTGTTTTTTTAATAAAGGTACTTCCATATCATAGTACCATTTTTCAAAAAACCGCTGCCCAAGGAATCACTACTTCCACATCCAGATTTTCTATCCAAGTCACTCACAATGAAAAAACTTTGTATGTGAAAATAATTGTTTATGGAACTTTAATAATATAATATTTGAAATCCATGAAGCGATACCCCACATCGGCAGTGGGGTGGGGGTGGTAGTGGGGGGTGGATGAAGTAAAAAATATTTTGAGGTTTATGGTTCCTGTACATACACTAAATCACAATTTTTTTCATCCCCTTTAATAAGGAGGTGGGGGTGGCTAATGCCAAAAATTTTTTTGAGACCTTAGCTTCTCTTGTATATACTAAATACCAATTTCATGGACTCTTACCTGCTTGATTTACCCACTTACCCGAAATTTACCCCAATTTACCCCCCAACCCTTCGACGGAACAAGATGAAAATATAATCTAGTTCTAGATCTCGTTAAAGTACATATGTGTACCAAATTTCAAGTCAATATCAAACGGTTCCAGAGTAAACGTGCGCACAAAAAAAAGTTAGACAGACAGACAGAAATTTTTTTTCGCTCAAACTTAAAATCTCGACGTTTCATGATATTTTAAGCCTATTTGGACAATAAAAATTTTTAAAATTTTTTTTGTCGTTACTATACTTCCACTGGACGTGGAAGTAATAACATAAATTGTGTTAATGCAGGATCAGACAGTATACTACTGTTGCATTGACATCTTTTTTAGGTGAGTATTGGTCGAAAATGAAATGGCAGAGCACATTCTCTATGTACCTGTCCCACTGCAGAACGGATCCGATTCTCACTATTTAACAAAGAACAACTGCTACCAGAGGATCTAAATGGTTTTTCACCCAATAATAATAAGGTTATCAGCTTTATTAAAATGCTGAACATACTGGATGAAATATAATTTGGAGTGAGCCACAATGGACCAGATGGTCGCAGTGGAGGGTCTATAATTGTAAGCCCACTCATCCAGACAGTACAAGATATCCATATGATGTTCATTTTTTGTCCATATCATGTTTACATGTCCAAGGACATAGTATGAATGTCTGCTTTATATCCATACACGAATGTCCGCATATTATCCATAAAGGGACATCCACTAGATGTTCGTTTGTTATCCATTTACCAATATTCAGATTCATCATCCATTAAAGAATATACATTGGATACCTGTTTCTGATCCTTTTACAGGGTTCATAGTAATTTTTCAAACCTGCCTTTTCCAGGTCTATTGCAAAGTTTTTTCCAGGTCTAATAATTGGCATGAAACTAGAAGTACAAAATTCAAATTTATTTTGATGAGCGGAGGGTGAAAAATTGTTTTCAAATTCCTGGACTTTTTATGAATATCAAAAATTCCTTGACTTCCAGGTTTTCCAGGTCGCTGGAACCTTGTTTTACGAATATCTGTACATTGACCATGAAGAAATATCCAGTGGATAATCTTATCCATCAAGAGATATTCAGTGGATATCGGTTTGTATCCATCAACGAATATCCGCACATTGTCCATTAGGGGATATATATGTGATGCTCATTTTTGATCCATTTACGAATATCCTTGCATTGTCCATTAAGAGATATCCACTGAATATTCATTTTTATCCTTCAATATATATCCATAGATTGTCCATTAAGGGATGACATCCAAGAATTTTCAGTCATTTTTTTAGGGTATACATACCGTGCTTGTAATTTCCCATTAGGCATGTACATTCACGTAGCGCGAGAGATATGACAACACCGGCAGCCGTAAATTCGTCCGTCGCGTGGAGCATCCCAGCTTTGTTATTTCATTTCAGCCAGCTGGCACACGCGATGTTGTATTTCTTACTCCCCATGCCTAGCCCGCGACTACACACACGGTATATTACATAATACATTGTTTCATTTCTATTGTACAAAATGTTACATTGTCAATGTATTGTTTGTAAATAGCAGTTTGCTAAATAAATACTTTACTTACTTATTTAAACATGCATTTGGATCTCTCAAATTCAATATATATTATTTGTTGGGGCATTTTTAAAATTGCTTGTTCCTTCTTTGTTGGTCAAGTTTATTTGTTAATGCATTTCCACGTACTTTGTTATAGGTATTATTTATAGATGGCGCCACTTAGAAACCATTGACGATAAGCAGTTATACTTTATCTTATATTCTAACAAGTTAATACTAAACGATTTGAATTGTAAACTTTAGGTATTCTGAAAACATCGACTAGTGATTTGTTTGGAACTAATGATCAGGTTAAATACTCATTATGTAGTCGGGCCGAGACAAAACCGCCACTGTGTGGTTATTTACTAATTCATACGACTACTTGGCAACTCATTGGCAGGTTAGGTCATCAAACATCTCGATAGAATAGAATAGATCAGATGTCACTTTGCACTATAGAATATGTAATGTGCATAATACATTTGTTAAATATAAAATACCAATTAGTTAAAAATACTTCCGTACCAAGACAATTTAAATCCCTTTAGACTTATTTCCAGCTGACGGACACTGGACATAATTTTATAAATCTGGATATTTATAAAGCTGGCCAATGGACATACACTGGATATCCGCAGTATGTCCATTGTCTGGTATAATGTAATCCTATGTATGTCCACTGGATATTCGTAAGCCTTTATAATGAATATTTTATGCATGTCCAAGGTGGTCCAATGCGAATATTCATAGGACGTACATAGGATATAGGTACTTGTGCTGTCTGGGTACTAACAAAAAAAACCCTCAAAATAACATTAGTCTGTCACTTGATGGGAGTGTGGCTGATTTTCGAATGGCACCACAAACAAATTCGCAAAATGGTAAGCAGAATTATTACCATAATACCGCTTCATTATCTATATTTCTTCAAGTACTGTGTAAATTATTTTTGAAAATTATATTTTGTTTTCGAAATGAATACCCAAATATTTTCAACTGCAATACAGTGAAGCAAACAGTATTGCAAGTCGAGAACATTCAGCACATACCAAACACTTTTGAGGTGTCTTTGCTTTCCCATCCCACCATTTATATCCCGTTCCCTACTCCTTGCATTGATCTAATGTACACCAAATAAAAGTAAAAAATATTAGAGGTAGATTTATTAATAAAGAAAAGTACATTAAACAAACAATTATTAATTCTTACGAGATAAACTTTGTGAAGAGGGAAGTATATGATTATATATTACATAATACATCTGCACCAAAGTGTCACTATAAATAATATAACGAAAATAAACATGAACAATAAAATTAATCGTACGACACAAGACGAATATAATTATTAAAGCATTGAAGAATTAATATATAATACCAAAAACAATAAAAAATATAACGATCCTCAATTTTGCGATCACATCCATATGAAAATAAAAAGTAATTGCTCAGCGAAAATAACAGAATAATTAATATTTCATATCAACACTACATTGTATATATAAAAGAAATGTATATGGAATATACTATAAACTATATTATACAAATTTTGAATTTTTCAACAAGGCGCAAATTCACAATTTGCTAAAATAAATTTATCATTCTGAACCTTAAGTCTAGTAACGTTAGTAAATAAATTTCTATATTAATTGCACTTAGTGTTTACTATTCTTACTAATAAAGGTCGCAACTACCTCTTAAAACACGTAGTCGCAACCTTACCTGGAAGAACATCGACGAAAACTGGCCTTGGCCTAACAAATGTTAAACAAAAAAATAAAAACAAAAAAACTATCACACAGTGATTCTAAACTATTGCCTGGTTTTTATAGATTAGATATTACATATCTAATTTTTGTACGTATTTCGCAAGGCGTTTGCCCCAGTACAAAATATAATCACAATATTTTTATACCAAAACACTTAAGACACAGGAGTTCATTATGGACACTTTTACACCAAAAATGATATTTACACAGATAAATGGACGGACTTCATGAGTCATACGGGCATTAAAATGTACAAAAATCGCAGGTGGCCCATAAAAATCTGATCGTAGCATAGTGTAACAAATACGTCCTATGTATGTCCAGTGGATATTCCTAAGGCTTTATGATGGACATTTTATGGACGTCCAAAGTGGTGACAAAAGAATATCCGTAGGATATTTTATGTAGTCCATATACTTAAGGATATCCGCTTTATGTCCATCATGTCCAATGCGGATATTCATAGGACATACATAGGATATACTTGTGCTGTCTGGGTACTAACAAAAAAAAAACTCAAAATAACATTAGTCTGATAATTGGTGGCAGCGCGGCTAATTTTTGAATGACACCACAAACAAATTCGCAAAATGGTGAGCAGAATTATCACCATAATACCACTTCATTATCTATATTTTTCAGGCTGTTAGTTGCCATATTTGAAAGTTTTTTTTCTTTACTTAGTTTACTTAGACCAGTTCAAGCCAGGATATTGGGTTAGCATATTTGGTGTGAACTAATGATGAAGTGTCTACAACCATCAGAACACTACACTTGACGCGTATTTCGCCAATCGCGTTGTTATCATCACTAGATGTACCAACACGGTTGGCAAAAATTTCATCAAGTGTAATGTCTGGTGTTTGTGGAAACTATTTCATAGTTGGGGTAGCTTAGTTATACAGCAGGAATAACTAAATTGTACATGATGATAGTAACAGTAAGCAAAATAAAAACTGTCAAAATTGCATGAAATTTCAGTTTCGACATGATAAGCATTTTTCGCTATGCTTATCCGGCTATCTTTGAAAAAGTTTTCTCTTTATTACTTTATTAATTTAGCTAAATCGGTTGAATCCTAGAATGTTGGGTTGGAATACTTGATGTGAACTGACGACCAAGTAGGATCCACAAACAACAAAACACTACACTCGATGTGCGTTTCGCCCATCATGTTGACATCATCAGGAATGATTAAAAGGGAAATCATAAAAATTATGGAAACTCGGTCATCCCAGATGATGTCGACATATTTGGAGAAACGCGCGTCAAGTGTAAAATTCAGTATTTTGGTGTTGTTATGGTTAGTTTAGTTATACTACAAAAATAACCTAATTGTCTATAAAAAATATACAGTTTGAAAGTAATAGTAATGACAATAATGACTTATGTGATTTTCAGAATTCAGAGACTTGTGTGTAAAACTTACCGAATAAAATTTCATCAAAACAAAAGAAAAACCCTGAGAATGAAGTTTGATCTTGCACCATTTTCTAATGGTACATTTGACCTACTGCAAATTTTTCATGTTTGTAACCCCCTTAACACGGATAAAATTTTGAAAAACTTAGTTTCATTTTCAAGGACAAAAATATACCAACCAATGAAGTTGAAACAAAAACCCTACGACAACTGTGCATACTTTCCCTACATACAGTTTAGAAACCACAGCTAACTAAAAGTTAACCAAAAAGCGAGCCATGCTAGGAGTCAACCTAATAATCAGAATACATGCCTGTGGGTTGGATGTATTACAAAACATAAGATTGATGAATATGAGGATAACACACTGTAAACCAGAAAAAACTAAGAGGAGTTTGAGGAGACCACAGAAAAGATGGATCAATGACTTGTAAGATGATATGAAGAAAAAAGTTACATCAAGTAACAAGTTAACTTTAATTATAACAAATAAACAAGGTGGATAGAGAAGAAAATAATTTTGCACATGACAAAACGAATGAATTTCCTAACCTATCTTTTTATTTACAACATCATAATTTTGTATCTTTACGCTGATTTTTAGTAGAAAAATTTATGAAAATTTAATATCTGGTATATATTGGGTGACAGTATTTCGTTGCCGTCACCAAACTGCCACTACAAATATTCCTAATATTAGAATCGAATTCATAAAAAAAATTCTATCATTAACCTTTTAACGATAGTAATGAACACTGTCTGTTAATTAAGTCGGCCAAAATAAGGATGAGAAATGATTCTGTCTACAGAGACCGAGAGGGGAAAGATGAAACTCATATCTACTTGAAATACCCAAACAGACATGGTGGTGTTTTTGGTATGCAGAAAATCCAGAGTAGTAAGCGGCATATTTTACTGAATGATGGAGATTTTAGAGGTAATAAGGCTAAACAAGCAGGCCACAATAAGGGTGAGAAATTATCTCCTGATTGCAGATAAAGACTGAAACTATATTCACTTGAGGCCTCCAGAGATCGTGGTGTTTGGCAGCACAGAAAATCCATAGTAATAAGAAACACCTCTTATACAATACCGGAGATTCTAGATGTAAAAGAATTACTCAAGGAATCATAGGAATTAAAGAGAAGCGAGTAGTTTACTACCAGAAAAGACTAGTCAAGAACAGAATTAAAATATTTCATGAATTTTCAAGTCTTCGTAAGAACAAAGCTAGAACAAATAAGACAGAAGGTACGGGAAATATTCTGTTTCTGTGAGGTATAAAATGCAAGTTAACAAATGCTAGGCCGTTAGATTATGCACAGAAACGGAACAAGTTTTGTTGGGGAAAAAAATCTTGTGTACGAATTAAGGATTGACGCTCCCCTGGGCTAATCATGTGTCAAAATTGATAAGCAGGGAGAAGGAAATGGAAAAAAAATTAATAAGCGGAGAGCGCAGAGCTCGCGACGCCCCTTTTACCTTAGCGCGCGCCCCTTTACGAATTGTCGCCCCTAGGCTATAGCCTAGTTAACCATATGGATAAACCGGCCCTGGTTACATAAGTTTTGTTATTAGATCAACTATTTAACTTTGACAAATTAGTATAAAATGAAGTGATCAGATATCACAATATTGGTATTTCCTGAAATTACAACAAAAAATCCTGCTAGCCTTGGTATGGCTCTTAATGTGACAAAATTAACCCGATCTCTGACTCTTTGTACCTTCTATTTCAAAACGATGCCTTGGATTTGAACATCAAAAAGGAACATTACTACTTCTTCGAGACAATTTTGCCAGAGAGATATCGTGGGGTTAATTTAAAGTTTCTAAATATACTTTATGTATTAAAATACCTTGAGAAACCATCACGGTAAATGAATAATAAACAATTTCTTTAAATTAATTTGCAAAATACATATCATTAATAACATAAATATTTAGTAATAAGATTAACTGGTTCACAGGCCCCTTACAAGAAATACATGAATCGATTCCGGATCATGACGAAGTCGATCGAATCATGATTCGTATTTTAAGGTCACCCGGTCGGGTTCCCCCACCTCGCAGCCGCCGCGTGCGAGGGTCTAGGAAAAGAATCCTAAGGATTCCTTTCTCCTTTACCTGCGTGTTTAAATATAAGTGAGAAATCGTGGGCTTTCAAAATGAGTTCCGACAGTGCTCAACAAACAACAAGTTTCGACGTAAGTGTTTCCAACATGAGTCTTGAACGTTGCCACCTCACGCCGTCTTTGAACGCGTCGACGACATTCTTACGAATGTACCATGGAGACACCTACAAGTGCAAGTTTGTCGCCAGTCAAAATTTTCATTTGGTGCAAAACTCGTCAACGGTGGCCTGCATGGATACCATGTTGTGCGAGACAGAAGTAAAGTCGTGCAATCAATTTTTCACGGTAATCTCCGACATGCATTGTTTTCCATCCGTCCTACTGTGCAACTGGTGTTTCATGCGAAAGTTGCAGTCGGGAAAGTTGCAGCAGCTAATTGACCAACACGGTGGCAGTCTGTATCAACGTGCGGCGGTTTACGCGTTGCATATTCACGGTGGTGGCCACAACCACTGTGATTACTGCGGCTTCGATACGATCGAGTACCGACCTTGCCTTTATTTTCCGATGCTTGTAAATTTCGCCGCGGTGGTCGAGGTGGGAACGTTCGAGCCCTTTCCAACTCCGCCAGCCCAAGAAATTCCTTTGGCTGAAGAAATACTGGAACTGACGATCAGTCCGGAGGAGCAGGCGGAGATTGACACCAATTAAAATGTCACACTAAATTTTCATAAATTATTTATAGTGGTTGGACGATCTGTGCGAACATTTGGCCGAGGATCATGGAGTCGACACAAGAATTTCCCCAAGAACCTCCCCAGTGCCCACAGGACTGTCTTCTGAATGTGCTGGAATTAATCTGGCCGATGCAGATGATGACGTTACGGCTTCTGAAGCAGTGGTTCGAGATGACGATAATAATTTGTCAAAAAAACAGGTTCCTCTCTGGCAAACGACAATTGAAAACTTTTTCAGTACATTTAATCCAATTGATGAAATTAAAACCGACGAAGAAAAACGACGAATCGGATCAAATTTCATTCGAGGAGTGCAAGGAGATATTAAAGGAAGCCGACTTATTCACGACGTGGTGCCAAACCTCAATCGAAGTCAAGCTCAAGGACTTCTTGATCGATGTCTGGGAAAAAAATTTTTCGGTGGACTCTTCTGGACCGTCTTCCACGAAGACCACATGCACGTTGTCCACGACTGTTCCTGGAGCGGCGGTTACTGCCGATGCGTCCGCATCCACCAGCTGCCCATTAAACGAGAATGTCGAAAGCATCTTCGACAGCATAATATTTCCGGAAGATACCTCTTTAATCTCACAAAATATCTGAAATCTGAAGAAATAATGAAAAAACTTTTTTTGGAGTATATGGTTATAGTATGAGATTCGCGTCTTCTCTAAAGTGAACAGTTTGAGATTAACCAACTTACCTGGTAAGGAAGTCCAATCGTAATTATATGACTGGTTCGTTCCTTATCGTACCAACTTTATGAATTCTTATTAACTTTTTTATTTATTGTTAGAAATATAGGTTAGGACCTCCAGAAGCAAACATCCAGAACCGCAGTTGCCCAATTTAACATGTGAAAAGTTCAGATCTGGTGTAAAGAGTGGCTCCTTAACGTGTTGGTCAGTAATGATACAAATATTGGCGTTTTATTGGAGTCGTCCTAAAATTATTATGATTTGTCGTTTGCCTTAATCTAATTAGAATTATTTAACAGAAGACGAAGCCTACAGCATTAAAATAAATAAGATTCACAATGGCGTTATAAAACAGAGAAATTATTGTTCTTCATTGTCCCAACACCTAAATTAATTATTTGTTAAAATGATTTACCTTACAGATATATATGTATTTGTGCGCCTGCGGCATTTAAATATAAAATATATATATATTTATTTATTGTCTACTCTGTGCAGTCAATATTCTTTTATAATAATATAAACATTATTCTACATAAACTTAGGCGTAAATATTTAATTGTTAATTAAACAAATTTGTTATAAACATAGATTACAGTGTAAACAACTAGTGGAGTCAAAATAAATTTCGAATTGAATTATTTAGCTGCAGCAATTTAATGGTTTTAATTTATTATAGTTGTGACAACAAGTGTAATGAGAAGTTTTGGATTAAATCTGTCCATTGCTTCCTATAAAATTCAAACCATTGCTGTTGCAAAACTAAAATTCTGCTATTTCCCTTCCCAGTGAACAATTTTCATTACCTTAAGTAATTGTTAGTTTTTATAAGAGTTTTATTAAGGTTGTGAGTTTATATTGGGGGTTTATAAGGGTACTAATGCCAAACTGTTGCAAAACTAAAATTTTATACTATTTCCCTTCCCAATGAATAATTTTCATTACCTTAAGTAACTGCTAGTTTTTATAAGAGTTTTATTAAGGTTGCCATTTTATATTGGGGGTTTATAAAGGTACTAATGCAAAACTGTCGCAAAACTAAAATTATTTGCTATTTCCCTTGTCAACGAATCATTTTCAATACCTTAAGTAATTGCTAATTTTTATAAGAGTTTTATTAAGATTGTGAGTTTATATTGGGGGTTTAAAAGGGTACTAATGCAAAACTGTCGCAAAACTAAAATTATTTGCTATTTCCCTTGCCCATGAATCATTTTCAATACCTTAAGAAACTACTAGTTTTTATAAGGGTTTTAGTAAGATTGTGAGTTTATATTGGGGGTTTATAAGAGTACTAATGCAAAACTGTCGCAAAACTAAAATGATCTGCTCTTTCCCTTGCCAATGAATTTTCATTACCTTAAGTAATTGCTAGTTTTTATAAAAGTTTTATTAAGGTTGCGAGTTTATATTGGGGAGTTTATGAGGTTACTAAATGGTTGCAAAATTTTATAATGGATATGTAAAATTACCAAAGGACGAAGAGCTCTAGATTTTATGAAGTGGCAACAGAAACACTTCCATCACTAACTTATATCACTTATAGTAACAGTTACTATATGCTATAATAGTTGCAATTACTGATTTATAAAACCAATGGTGATAAGTTCCCATATAGGTGCTTGTTATACAGTATGTCTTATTTAAAATGAAGACACCCGGATATTTTCGTAATTTTTTGAAATCCAGATTTGAGCTTTAGCACAATTGTAGTCCTATATAAGACGTACATTTCGAGACTACCAACTTAAATTTAAGTAACAAACTGAGACAACGGCAGCCCCCCAAATGGGGCCCATTCCCGATATTTTGCTTCACATTGAAGATATCGAAAAAAGTTATTAGAAAAAGTTGTTCAGAATCTAATTTTGAGCCCCAATACAAAATTTCATTACGAAATTCGCATTTTTAGTTTTTTCAATACTTTCCCGCAAAGTCCACACACGGTTACAATTTTGGTTTTCAATTTAATAGGATGCCATGGAATTGCAAAAAAATTTATTGAACAAGTGTCGATTTGACAAAAAATACATTTTAGGAGAAAAGAAAACAAACAATTAACTTTTGGTAACTGAAATAAGTAAAAAAAAACAACAGTTTAAAGTAATATTGAAAAAACTAAAAATGCGAATTTCGTAATGAAATTTGGTATTGGGGCTCAAAATTAGATTCTGAACAACTTCTTCTAATAACTTTTTTCGATATCTTCAACGCGAAGCAAAACATTGGGAATGGGCCCCATTTGGGGGGCTGCCGTTGTCTCAGTTTGTTACTTAAATTTAAGTTGGTAGTCTCGAAATGTACGTCTTATATAGGACTACAATTGTGCCAAAGCTCAAATCTGGATTTCAAAAAATTACGAAAATATCCGGGTGTCTTCATTTGAAATGAGACACACTGTATCAAACGTACTACCCCCATAGTAATAACAGTTACCTTTCTAAAATCTTGGGATTATTTTTGTTCAAAAACACTGCAATAAAATTTCAATCCGATTCATCTCGTAATCCAAAACTTCAATCCATATGGAATTTTCAAGTTTGTAACAACGGTTACTCTAAAGAAATCTTTGTTAATATACAGAAACGCCCCATTATCAAATTTATTCAATGAGTTGGCATTCATGTAGTTAATATACATCATTATATAATATAGAGATGTGTGTGTTCCGTACCCAGCTTTATTTGTGAAGATCAAGACCGATTCGTATTACAATGGCAGTAGAGGCAAGAATGGCACTTATGAAAGCATTGGATGCAGCAAGAGAGAAAATATGACGCCTTGAGAGACTGCAACCAAATCAAAACTTAACGAAAAAGCAGTTGAAATAAATGGATGGCTGCGGGACAATCCAGAAGCGCCACATGCCAAGGTATACCACTCCAAAAGGCAAGAATTAGAAAAAACCATGGGAGTTGTAGAAGACACCCAAGGGCATGAAGAGTACTTCAAGAGTCACCGCGCCAACTCCATAAAATATGTTCGTCATATTTTTCTTTTATAATATGTAGTTTTGAAATGTAAAATTTGAAAATAAAAGGATTTATTCGGAAATTTTAATGTGCTTAGGGTTTAGTGAAAATGGAAAAACTGTATTGGAAATGGAATGGTATATGCACCGACTGACGGGAACTTGGAAGTGGCAGTTTTACTTTACGTGATTAATGTCCCTTGTAGTGAGCAGCGTTACCATAAGTTATATAAAATCACTTCTGGTCACTGCGAACACTGAAAAGTTATACAGTAGTGGTATTTTAAAATACTGAGTCGATGCCAATGTAGGGTAAAAGAGAAGAAAAAATGGACAAATATGCTGAAAAGAAACAGATTTAACCTACGCTGATGCCACTTTTCTCTTTAGCTACTTTTAGTCGTCGGCGGAACTCTTAACATGCTGAAGTGCCCGGCGTCAATGTTAATATATTGCTTTCTTTCACGTACGTTATATTGCTATTTATATTTCACTCTATCTTATTATAGGGATCGACCCAAGATTTCTAGGTGCCACTAGTGTACAGAGATGTTTGTGTTCAATGCCCAGCTCGAGTGTCTATCTATTTGTGAAGATGAAGACCGATTCGTATTACAATGGCAGAAGAAGTGAAAGTGGGACTTATGAAAGCATTGGACGCAGCAAGGGAAAAAATATGCTGCCTTGAGAGACCGCAACGAAATCAAGACTTAACTCAAAAGAAGCCGAAATAAATGGATGGCTGCGGAACAATCCTGAAGCGCCAAATGCTAAGGTATACCACTCCATAAGACGAGAGCTACAAAAAATCATAGAAGTTGCCGAAGATTCAAGAGCATGAAGAGTACTTCAAGAGTCAACCAAGCACCGGGCCAACTCCATAAAACATGTTTGTTTGCCATTAATATAACATGTATTTCTGAAATGTAAAATTTGAAACGAAAAAGATTCATTTGGAAATTTTGAATAATGTGCTTTGGTGTTTAGTGAAAATGGAAATGGAATGGAATATGCGCCAATTGACGGGAATTTGATAGTTATATAAGGAGCGCTGCAGTGGCGGCTTTTAACATCACTCTTAGTGAGAGCGTTACCAGTTATATAATATCACTTCTGGTCACTGAACACTCTCGAAATTGAAAAAAAAAAAGTTCTCTGGTTGTTGTACTAAAGTCACCATATGTTAGTGTTGTTTGTAGGGTTCCGCTATCGATATTTTAAAGGCGTTACAAACTTAAATAATTGTCAAGCATCGCGTTTATTAAATGTCATATTGACATATGTTACGTCAATTGATGTCAAAGTGACAGATGTCAGAATAGTTGATGGTTGAAGTGACAGCTGTCATTTAAATGTCAAAGTGACATATGTCAAATTAATTGTTGAAGTGACAGCTGTTAACTAAATGGCAAAGTGACAGATGTCAATTAAATTGAATGTTAGTTAAATGTCAGAGAGACAAATGTCATATTATTTTCTTCGACTTTGCCTTGAACAATTTCGATTCGAGAACTGTCCGTAAATATTATTATGAATAGAAGATTATAACAATGAGATTATAATTAGAAATAAATGTTAATATCTGATTTCTCATATCTGTTGATAGTTTTCAGATATTGCATAAATCTTGTTAAACTGAAATTATTCTCTTTGACTTCTATTGAACCCTGGAATTACTCCACTGTTAACTACTCGAACACAATGGTTCTAAACTATTGTGGAACTGTAAATCAAACGTTATAATATAAATGCTATACTCCACAGACACCGTACAGTCAAGTGCAACAAAATGTGACACAACTTATAAAAATCTATAATCACTTACCCAATGATTACAAGGACTTTTAAACTCTTCAAAAAAAAAAAAAAAATTTCTACTCTCTATCTGATTTTTTTTAAATTATAAGTTTTTCGAGGCAAAGGAAATCTGGTATCCACTTAGAAGGAAATCCGAGGAAATCTACCCCCACCAAAATGTTCATAATAAAATTTTAGTACAAACATTTAGGTATTTTTATTTGTGGTTACTAGGACTGGAGATAATAAGGCAAATAGCAGAAAATTCTAGCTTTGCAACTTAAACTGCTTAAATTTTATAAGAAGCAATGGACAGATTTAATCCAAAACTCCTCATTACACTTACCGTCACACCTAAAAAAAATTAAAATCATAGAAACGCTGCAGCAAGACAATTCCTTATTCATCTTTTTTGATGCTTAACTTGACTCCACCAAACCTATTCTACGAAATATTTGCAAGACCCCTAAAATCTATCCAAACCGAAAAACTATGATAAACTTTTTTTAAAAACAAACAAAAACTAGTACGTTACTGTTGATTAAAATTATTTTGGATTAGACACTGCTTAGCAGTTGGTAAAATTATTACTAATAATTACAAGACCTTTAAGGTTATTTTTAACCGCTCGCGGTTAATCACAATGTTAACTAACTAGTCATAAAAACTATCGTGTTGTACTTTTAGCTGATAAAAATTTTGATTTGCTTTATACTTTTTCAAAGTAGCACCAAGTACGAAATCAATTCATATAATTCAGTAAAAATAAGCCCAAAACTGACACGAATAAGGAAAAAATTGACTCACTTTGAAACTTGTCATAAGTGTTCAGTAACAATCAAAAAACACAAAAAAGATATCCACCCAAACCCATGCAAGAGGGTGGTTTTTTCTTTAATAGTTATGAAAAAATGTTTCAAATAAAAGTTGTAGCATGGAAGTTACGCATATTTTGGTTTTTTACGTTAAAATCTCTCCAAGATGTAAAATTTGAGGTTCAGGTGGTTTCGAACATTAACCATTTTACATGTACAACAATGAATGTACCACTCATATATACTGTAGCACACAAACTTTTTAGCTGTTGGTTGGCGATCTAGTCTCAAAATCAAGAAACCACTCTTCAATAGTTCATTTTATATTTACAAAATAGACATCAGAAAACATCAATAACAATTAAAGAAAAAAATATGAATATGATATTTTAAATATTGATTATGGAATTCCTCAAGGAAGCGTTCTGGGGTCACTCCTTTTTGTAATTTTTGCAAACGATCTGATGAACGTCACATATTAAAATATCAAATTAACAATCGTCAATTATGCAGATGATACTAACTTTTTAATACAGGGTCACACGCTTGAAGAACTTGTGAATACTCTTTCTGAACTATGGGAAAATATAAAAGAGCTTATCTTAAATGAAGCTAAGTCAAACTGTCTGATATTTAAAACGGATTGTTTATTATTAAAAGTACCAGAGTTGCCAACTGATTAAACATAAATTCCACTAAATTATTAGGCGCAACTTTGGACAGTAATATTATGTAGTTTTTGCATATTGATGAAATCGTCAAAAAACCAAACAAGTCTTGCTTTGCACTTAGAGCGTTGTCACGTGTGTTTCACATATCTGACTCTTAAAATGATCTACTACGCAAACTTCTATTCCACCACTAAGTATGCAATCGAGGCAATCTACAAAATATTTAAAAACCAAAAAGGGCACTTAGAATAATGTACAAATTGAAGTTTAACGAATCGTGCTGGGGGCACTATAGGGAAAACAAAATGCTTACAATTCCAGGATTATATGTATACTCCTGCTTACTGTACTTAAAAAATCGTCAAGCCGATTTCAAAATGTTGATTGATTAATTGATTGATTGATTTACCAGCATGCGGTAGGTATTGCTGCCATCCCCAGTGTTAAACAGCTGGGCCTGCTATCCACGCTGGGTTGGATTAGAGTCAAGCTTGTTGCCAGCAGCGAGAGCCACATGGCCCATGGTAAAAGAATGTAGGATGGAAGGTGTAGGTAAAACTTAAATCATATGATATTTGACACAAAAGCAATTATGCATATCTGACACACCACTTAACTCTAACTAACCGAGAAAGGACCATTTTATTCAGCTATTAAATTGTTTAATGTAGGTCCTGATTTTATTAAAAACGAAATCCTTCTGAAGGATTTCACAGGACAAGTTTTCCAATATATCTGCTATACAGAACTATATATGATTCAATAATTTCTTGATTTTTAATAATTATGACTGTTTTTAAGTTTTATCTTTATTACCTTCCATGGAATTTTATCTTTTAATACCGTGAAAAGTGGAACACTATTATATTTTAATGTGACTTTTTAATTTGTTGTATTTTTGTAGTTTCACCTACTATTTTGTCCTTTAATGTCCTGTTTTACACATATCTAATATGTCTGATAATACGGAATATTAAAAAAAATTACAAGATGTCAACTAAAAGGTACTACAAAAATGAAAATCGGAGGGTTCTTTTGTAAAATTTCCTGCTGGGTTTAATTTCAAATTCGTCAGTGAATTCATTCGGAATTGCGAAATTAGAGAAAAAAACATTTATTTGCAGAAATTACCATAAATAAAAATATATATTTTATTATTTCTCACAGGTTATATCCCGAGAGCTCTGAATTTTATCGGATAAACTGCGGGTAGCTCTTTTTTGTAAAATTTTGCTTAAAAAATGTTTGAGACTTAATAATTTACCTTTTTATGTAAATTATTACGTCGAGAACATTTGCTTAAAAGCAAATGCTTAATAGCAAAATTTTACAAAAAATATAGCTACCCACAGTTTGTGTGATAAGATTTAGAGCTTGATGGTATGTCAAGAGTATTTTCCAAATGAACAAATTCCTTACGTACTTTTTTCTTTGTTAATTTTAACAAATTCTTTCTTCCCAAAATGATTTATTTTTGATATTAAATATATTCTTGTAAAATTGTACAAATACACCGTTGGTACATAGTAATTATAAATAAAAATAATAATTCTTGAATTTGTAATACTTTATTTTGTTTTTAGTCCAATTGAGTAAATTAAATCAATTATGTGCATTTAAAAGTTAAAGGTAATTTATTCGTTGGTAATTTAAAAAAAAAAGCTAGCTTATGTTCATTCAGTGAAAAACTGTTGTCATTGGTTGAAATTTAAAAATTCACGAAATGTCATTGGTCTAAAATTTATGAGGGAAATAATCACTCAATATCCCGCTTGCTATTAGAGATGTCGAACTCAAATTGTCATAAAATGCATTATGAAAGATAACATGCGACAAACCTTTTTATTAAAGTTAAGATGATGGTGCATTGAAGTAAAGTAGGGTTTAAAGTTCAAAGAAATCCTTTTATTTGACAATTTTTTTTGTGACTGTTTGTTTTTCCACACCTGAGCTGGCAACAGGACGTACGTTGTAATACTGGTAGGAATGTAATTGTTGCGGCTGCTACAGGTAGTCAACAAATATTTTTCTTTGGTTTTTATTAACTTGTTTTATACAGTGAACCTTATTCGGTGTTTTATAGCAAATATTTTCAGTCGTTTAAATCACGGAATATGAAAGTAAGGTTTTTAAAAGATTAATGTTGTTGTATACTATAGATTACAGGAAATACATTATGTGTCAAAAAGACAGTGTTGAGACATTACAAAATGTAACGAGGGAGGCTTTTGGTTTTTTAAAAGAGGTGTCTAATACAAAAACGGATTGTTTAAATATTTTCAACCCTTAAATTGGGGTGATTTTCGCGTTTTTTTCGCAAAACGAAAAGATATGCTCTCTTTAGAATTTCCCAAAGATTAATTTGAAACCAACGGAACAATTTTGCTTCGTTTCTTCTCTCGCAATATACTACGCAAATACGGTCACTCTTTAGTGATCATTACGGTGATATTACAAATATAAAGTTATTACAGTTTGCTTAAGAAGCAAAGGTCACGCGATTTTAAGTGGCAAACTTGCATCCTACTATTGTAAAACGAAAACTCGAATTTTAAAAATTTATATAGTGGAAATTTTATCATAGTAAAAAACTAAAATACGCATAACTTCCGTAACTACAACTTTTACTCGAAACATTTTTTCATAACAGTTAAACATTTTTAATTATTTAACCACCTTCTCAACACACCACTGTATGGGGTGACAAAAACTGATTTTAATTATTTTCTTATATGAACTTAATGCAGTAAGGATTATTTATTATTATCATTATTAATGTGGTCTTTGATGGTTAACGAACAGTTCTGTCAAATTTCAAAGTGAGGCAATTTTTTCCTTAATCAAAGTGCTATTTTTACTGTACTAATATTACTTTCAATTGCGAGCCAGCGCAAATATTAATTTACAATGTCGGGAAAAACCCCATAGGAGGAAATACTACATCTTTCGGCATGAAGCAGTCGTGGACTGTCTTCATGTGATTTTTCATCTTGTCGGGCCTCGAGAATTCTTTCTGACAGACAGGACACGGAAATACTTTTCTTTGATGGCCCTCGTGATACAAGAACGCATGCCGCTGGAAGCTGTATTTATTTTTGAACGTTTTCTGAACATCCACCTTAGCACACTCCGTGCACTGGTAGACGCCCTCGTTTATAGACGCATATCGAAATAAATTCAAACCCCTAACTGACATCTCGGTGAGTTGCTCTGCGGGGTCCTGACTCTGCGACGTTGCTCTGCGTCTCACCCGTCGCTTCGTCGGTTGCCTGCCAGTTGGAGCGCTCATGGGTATCGAGTTGGGCAGAGTTCCCGCACTGGTGGAGGGTGTGGTCATGTTGTTGTTGTTGTTTAGAAGGTTATCTGGGGTGCTTATTCGACTTGATTCTGGGGTGTGCGGCGGCTGATTTAATGGGTCTGAGTGTTCGGGTTGATCGATGATCTCCGTTTTGGGCGTTAATAGCTTTTGAGTTATGGGGGAATCTGCGGATTAAAAAAAATACTTAAATCAAGTACAGGATATGTTTGAAAATAACAAAGCACAGAAATCAATGTTTATTTCCTATTTGTATATTTTCTATATTCTAAGAATATTTAATTCTTTTTGATCAATAATGGCAATTTTAAAGTGAATTTAATAAACTCTCTGCTTGTATAAAAAAATATAATATATTCTGTGGAGCAAAGAAACGGGGTTACCTGTGAATTTCCACAAAGAATTTTTTACTTGTATAATGTAGAGGGGGTTGCCACAATAATTAATTAATGTTTTCCACAAAAATATCATTACTACTACGGCCGATATGTTGAAAAATGACGATCAAAACAGGTTTTTCTTAATTATCTCCTTTCCTCTTAATAATAATAATATTTATTGTTACATAACAAAAGGACAAACATTTTAAAATTATGTTTACAGGAACATTATTATCAAATGGATAAAATTAAAACAGATATACCCAGACAACTTAATAAATTATATACACAAACACATTAAATTTATCAGTTTCTAAAGAAAGGTTTTGCTTATTAATATTTAATTTTAGTTTTTGTTCATATTTCTTGCACTACTTAGCCAAATATCAGATGATACATTATTTAGAAGATGTGAAACAAGATAAGAGAAAGGCGATTCAAATGCTGCTGTGTCGTGTATAGGATACGTCACATTATTAAGATGTCTAAGATCTCTATTATGAGCCACTTCTCTAAGTTCGATTAGTTATGTTAGTTCTACCTTAAAATTAGATATTACCAACATTGCACTTATAGAAGTCAGAATAGTGATATCTTGTGCTTCTTTGCAGATTTTTGCAGTTATTTCTGTTGCCATTGTTCCTATGTAGTAATTAGTTTTTAACAATATTGAAGATTATAAAATTTCTCAAAATTTTTGTTGTAACAACTTTCTTCCACAATAAACTGTTTTAAATTTACAGCAGCTTGAGGTTTGAAAAATAATGAAATGTTCGAGTTGCTGTAATTTGTAAACAATTGATAGTGAAAGAAAATTGTTCAAACAAAAGGTTTAGAAAAGTCTATATTCTACAACATTTATAATAGTTAATTACTACGTAGGAGCAATGGGGACAGAAATAATTGCAAAAATCTGCAGTAAAGCATAAATTTTCACATTTTTTTTGGGAGAGTGTAAATCGTAAATTACTAGCAATAGAGAAAAATTGTTTTGTTGACGTTGACAGATCAGTGAATACTCGAAAAATTCAGATAAAATTCCTTCTCCTAAAGATATAATACTACTGACAGTTAATTTTATTAATTATGCAAAATTAATAACGAGTATTAATAACGTCGGAATGGAGCAGACATTTTTCCAGAATTAGAGAAATTTTTCAAACTTCGAGCTGCTGTAATTTTTAAACAATTAACCATGGAAGAAAACTGTTTAAACAAAAGTTTTGGGAAATTTTATAATCTACAATATTGACAGTTAAAATTACTATCTAGGAGTAACGGAGGCAGAGATAATTGGAAAAATCTGCAGCGAAACCAAATTTTCAACATTCCGACGGCTGTAAGTAATAAAATTTTAAGAAAAATTGAGTTATGTCTGCAATTAATCTCTCTTGGAAGGGCCGACATTCTCACAAAGTATCGTAACTCGATTCACTAGAGTATTGGGATAAACCATACTATTTTATCACGTTCGCTGTCCCAATGTCGGCCATAAACCATAGCCAGAAGTCCCCATATAAAAATCCATGTACCATATTTGGGCCATGGGACTCTACTAAGCATATAATTAAAAAATTACATAGAGTTTAATGAGATATGTAGTAACCCATGGTTCAATATAAGTCCATGCCCCAAATTTGGTTCATACATATGTTTTGTATAGTAACCTTGTTATAAAAGGGAGTCCCTGTAGAAAACCTGCCTATTCATCGACAGTCCGTCTTAAAATCCAATATGAAATAGAACCCAAACGTGAGCAAAACACGGGGCACAGGACTTACGGAAAACATAAGGCATGACCTAGGTGGGTCATTGGACAGCGAACGTGTTAAAGAAAGGACATATAAAATAAAATAAAAGCTGTAGCATTTTCCATTTTTTTTACAATATTGGTAATACCTTCTTTTAGCGCAGAACTAACAGGAAACGAAGAAACAAAATAATTGAGGAAAATCTATTTTGATCGCAATTTTTTCAATATAGCGGCCGTATCGGAAACAATATTTTTGTGGAGAACGTTAATTAATGATTGGGCAGCATCTCCTACATTATACAAATAAAAAATTTCTTATATAAAAAACTCACGAGTCAAATAGTAGTGCACACACGTTTTTAAGAGATACCTTTGAAGGTTATTATGGATAGACGGGTGATATCAACAACATATCACAATTAGACAGAAATCAACTAGAAGCCATTTTCCATTTAAAATGTTCGGGTGTAAACATTGTACCACTTTGCTTTATAATGCTGACATGGTCCTATATCCTCTTTTTAAGATATATTATTATTATTATTGATATTGATTGATTATTACACGTACTTATTTTCTGACATATATTGAAATTTAGAAAAGTAATTTGCATATTAGGTTATTCCTATTTAATAAATTACTTTACTTATATAAATAGATTGAGGTTGTTGGAATACAGGAAACAAGGACATTAAAATTAATTAAGAATGCACTATTGTAGAATCCAGTATCTCTTTAACTACCTACTTCCTTATTGATAACTAATAACGATTTTGTAAATATTTACTTAGTAGCCTATAGAACTATTTAAAACATTCCAACACAAAACATTATTGGCATTTCTTGCCAAGCAAAAACGTTTACTCTGTATTAAATCAGTAGCAAAAAGTTTTATACAGAAACTAATACCAGGGAAGTGGAAATTTATTACTTTTACAACTATGTTTTATTATTCTCCTCAATAAAATGCTGTTCATTTAATCTAAGTGGCAATGCTACAGAATATCTTGGTCAATCATTTTTGATGAGTGTGTGAATTAATTATCTTTAAGTATATTTTGTTGTTTTTTTCAGAAATGGCAAATTTCACCAGGACTGATATAAAAATTTGGTAGAAAAGTTACGTTAAAATTGGCAGTAAATTCAACAATGGAAAAAAAAACGTTTTTTTTTTTTCACTTTAACCCTCCCACACTGTAAAAAATGAGGGTAAATTTACCGCCGTTGCGTCTAAAATTTTAATGTAACTTTACCTGCAAAAAAAGTGTAAATTTCCATTTACCAGGGAGGATTACCCCAAGTATAAGGTAAATAGAAATTTTACACTCCTTTTGCAGGTAAAGTTACATTATATATAATTACACTGTAAAAAAATGAGGGTAAATTTACCATCCTTGCGTGTAAAATTTCAATGTTATTTTACCCGCAAAGAGAGCGTAAAATTCCATTTACCAGGGAGGATTACCCTAAATATAAAGTAAACAGAAATTTTACACTGTCTTTGCGGATAAAATTCCATTACAATTTTACACGCAACGACTGTAATTTTACTATGAAATCAAAATCCTGTCTGGATAAGGAGCAATTTTATTACACCACAACCCCCAATTGTAATGTAATTTTATCCACAAAGAGTGTAAAATTTCTATTTACGTTATATTTTGGGTAATCCATAAAGCAACGACGGTAAATTTACTATGAGAAGAAAATCCTGTCTGGATAAGGGGCAATTTTGTAACACCACGAGGTATAACAAAATTGCCCCTTATCCAGACAGGATTTTCTTTTCATAGTAAATTTACCGTCGTGTGTAAAATTACACCCAATTGTAATGTAACTTTACCCGCAAAGAGTGTAAAATTTCTATTTACCTTACATTTTGGGTAATCCTCCCTGGTAAATAGAAATGTTACACTCTTTTTGCGGGTAAAGTTACATTATAATTGGGTGTAATTTTACACACGACGGTAAATTTACCATGAAAAGAAAATCCTGTCTGGATAAGGATCAATTTTGTTACACCTCGTGGTGTTACAAAATTGCCCAGTCATTGCGTGTAAAATTACACGCAATTGTATATAATGTAACTTTACCTGCAAATAGAGTGTAAAATTTCTATTTACCTTATATTTTGTGTAATCCTCCCTGATAAATGGAATTTTACACGTTTTGTGGGTAAAATTACATTAAAATTTTACACACGACGGTAAATTTACCCTCATTTTTTACAGTGCAGGAAAAAAACCTTTTTTTGTGAAAATTCCCGATGAGAGAAAAAATCCATTGCCATCTCTGGTTTTAACCAAAAATTCTTCCAATACTTGCTTAATTTGTAATGCTGTATAATACATAGGCTTTCAATGAAATGTTTTAGAAATGCAACACACTATCAAATATGGATAGCATACACTGAACTCTACTATATAAATGGAAGGTCAATATCCATACTAATTTTTACGTGAAATTGAACCTTGCACAAGTATGGCGACAGCGCACTACAAAATACGCCAGAGCCGGTCTTATTGTTATTGCAACTGTTTAAAATTCCCCGATTGCATCATATTGTTTCAATTAAGCTATAATCAGTAATCACAAACCGTTTATAAAAGTCACAAAATATTACACAAAATAACCAATTTATATAACAACTTTACGCAAACGACAGAAATAAACAAAGAATAAAATGAGTGACACCGACTCTGGAAATTGCATCTAATCCAAGACTTACACTACGGATTCTATGGGAAACAAATAAAACACAGAATTGCATCGGCACATAACTCCCCGTAGACAGCCGTTTGGTTCAGACATCAATTTCTCTACTGCGTAGACGCATATCTAAACCTTTTGAATCCGTAATTACCGTATTTTGTTCACGCATATGTACCTATACTGGCCTTCCATTTATATAGTAGAGTTCAGTGATAGCACATACACCAACCCAACCTAATATTGGAAAACTACCGTACATATAAATCTGGTGCAGGAACTTCAAGCACGTGTGCCCACATAGCTGCAATACTATGATTTTAGGTTTTGCAAAACATCAAGAAAATATTCATTATCCATCGACTCACCTATTGGATGCAATATTAAGCACAGGAAACGATAATAACATAATACATCCCTAAAAATATTTGTTCTTGATATGTAGATATTAACACTAAAATTCTGGAATGTTTTTCCATAAGTGTCTTTTGATCAGGAAGATGCAAACTTTATGTAAAAAATGTTTTAGCCAATTTTACCGAATATTCTTTTCACTTGTTATTTTTAAAATATTAGGGCTATTAGAAAGTATAATATAAAATAAAATCATAAATTCGGAAATTTTTTAAATTGACCTCTTGTACACTTCTTCAGCTATATTTCGGAAACTAGATGTAGGATCGAGTTGGGCCCATGAGAGTGAACCCAACATTTGCAGCGGACAACATTTTGAACAGTTTTAGTAGCAGCATGTAATAAAAATTGAAACTAAAATTTTAATTATTTCAAAGATAGGTTACAATAAGTTCTATTTGTTTCTTTGGTTTTGTTTCTGTGAATATTTACATTCTCGTGAAACAACTTTAGATTTGATATCAGTTGTTCTATATGGTTTTATTTAAAATGGTTTTAATTTTTTTTATCATATGGATCCGTTGTACATTTACGAAAAATTATTCAGATAAGATCTGATCACCCTGTATATTAAAAAGCATTAATAATTTTATTTAATAAAACCTGGTTGGCATGAATTTTGTGTGACAAAACAAGAATTGCCCAAGTACCATATCAGAAAACAAGTTTGACGATAGGGCGAATGGAAAAAGAAAAGAAAAATTATCGTAGTAGAAATCGTCGATGGGACTTGCAAAAGGCAGATCTGGTGTTTAATCACCATCTTTAATTTTAGTTACTTATTTAAATACCTTACTACAAAATATTCAATAAACATTGATTTCTGTAAAAAATATGGACTAAATAAAATACTACGCAAGCTGAAATAAACAATAAGAATAATTACGAAATAACAAAAAAAAAACAACTAAATAATAATAAAGATAATAAACTTTATTCGCAAAAATGTATAACTAAAAAGTAAATACCTACATATTTACCCCTTCATACATAAGGTAACTAAATAAGTGCAAATAAATTATCTAAAATCTAAATTTAAGTATTTGAAAAAAAAATGCTACAAACAGAAAACACGAAATAATGTAATTATTGCAACATTTACCTTATCAATATATCTTCAGTACTTTGCTTAAAAAATAACTAGAAAATATTCACTTCTCACATGACTTCGTAAGTCTACTTAAGGCAAGAACGATTTAAAAACTACTACGAAATATAGGAATTTATTATTGCCAGTTCGTTATCAACGTACATAAAAACATAATTATATATCTAACTATAATTAACATTGGTATAGCAACATCTACAATATTAGTAACCTTCAATGAAAAATTATAACAAATATAAAAATTTAACGAGGCGTACACTGCCATCACAAGAAAAGATAACGAGGAGTTTTGTGACGTTAATCGAGTAAAACATGTCAAGTTTATTTTAAGGAACAAATAACATTCGAGCAATCTCACTGAAATAAAAATGTACATGTGATGCTTTGCATTGGAGAGAAACACTTTGTAAAATGCTTCTTCGGCTCTAAAAAAGATGGAGTTTCTAACACCTTAAGCTCTGGTGGGTAAAATTTTTCCCACATCCCAAAAGTCTCATTGGGCCATGAGGTACATGCGGTGCTCACGTGGAGGTCATATTACCCCAGTCAAATTGGAACAAATTTTGACATTTGATAGAAAAAACTGATTAAGTTTGGAAAGTTGGCAAAAATTTTCATTAAACTTACTATTAAATTACTATTAAACATACTAAAAGTCTCCAGTTGAAACTGTTGCGCTCGCGCCGCTATCTTGAAAAATGGCACTCCGTTTCAGTTTTTTGCTTATATATCTCTAACAATGAGCGACATGGTAATGTGTTATATAAAAAATAAAGCTCATAAAATCATCTATCAATTATACTCTTTGGAAATACGAAAGCAAAGAGAATATTGCACTTCATCGATACATTTCAAAAATTGTAAATATCGCTCTTAGAGAAAAAAAATTTCATATTGTGTTGTCATAGAATTCACAACTTTTAGAATGTTCGTTTTTCTGTTAGTTCGTTCCTCTGTCCGTCCGTCATGTCTCTTTTATGCTAAATAACTTTAAAGAGAAAAGTCCGATTTTATTGAAATTTGGACAAATTAGTGTTAGCTAGATGAAGAACCCTAGTGTTTTTTTTAAATCAATCAATAAATAAAAAGATTAATGATCTCCCAATGATACCATCTTGATTGTCGAAACGGCTAGTATACTATGCAGTATCTTTGTGTTTACAGAATCTTATCAAAGGTGTTACAACACTCTTCATGTGCATTTTTTTATAAAATGTTTCATAACCTTTTTATTTACTGAACGATTTATTTAAAAAATGCTGGGGTTCTTCCTCTAGGTAATACTTATATTGTCCAAATTTTAATAAAATCGAACTTTTCTCCTTTTTAATTACTTACCTTAACCCTTTCGCGCCGGGAACCGGATATCTACGCATGACAAGAGGTGAACTTAATTACTGGAAACATACGTATCCACCTATTACACTTTATTACTTCAACCGTTTTCTTACTCCTACCGTTTTTTTGGCTATTTTATGTTTGGTGAATACAAGTCTTATTTCTATTATTAGTATTTTTTTTATTGGCATTTCCCCTAAATTTATAAAAATATTGAGTTTGTTAAATAATTATAAAGTACGGTTCGCGGCTGCAAACGGACAAATCTGCAAGCGCGGGTTAAAAGAGACATGATGGACGAAGAGGCAGACGAACGGACTGACAGAAAGACCATGACAGACATTTTAAAAATTACTGCGAATTCTATGACAATATAATATTTTTTCCTCTACAAGCAATATTTACAATTTTTGCAACGTGTTGAATAAATGTTTTTGTATTTCCAAAGAGTATAATAATAGATACGAAAAAAATGCATATAACATTCTTTGTAGAGAATTTTATAAGCTTGATGTTTTATATACACATAATTTCAATGTCGCTAATGGTTAGAGATATATATATATATATATATATATAATATTTAAGCAAAAGAACTTGAACGGAGAGCAAATTTTTCCAAGATGGTGGCTCGAGCACAAGAGATAGAGTTGGGGGACTTTTTAGTATGTTTAACAGTGGGCCTTAATGAACATCTCTGCCAAGTTTCAAAATCAGTTATTTCCCTCTAATTTTCCCTATTTAACTGATGTATATGTATTCAAACATCGACTAAAATGATATATCCACATTTAGGAACCATACAAGCCAGTCTCAGAGGACACATGGATATTAGCAAGCCGTGAAAAAACTTTTCATTTAAGTTTGCATTTTCAACGTGAAAAAAAGTGTCCTGTTAGACCCCCTAGCTACACCGCTGACTGAATGTAAGACAGGACTGATCTTGAGGCACAAGTGAATACCTTGTCAGTCCAAAGACTTTCCCTAAAATAACGATTTTCTTAAAATTATCGTTTTTTGAAAGGAGGAGGGGAGGGTCCCTATGGCCGGTTTTCGACCTAATTTATTTCTTGAGAAAAAAATTTGAAAAACACTTTTTAGTACCGTGCATGTAGCGGAGCGCTAGGCATAGGGAGTAAAATTACATTGCGCGTGCCAGCTGGCTGAAATGAAATAACAGAGCTGGGATGCTCCACCCGACGGAGGAATTTACGGCAGCAGTGTTGTCATATTTCTCGCGCTACGTGAATGTACATGCCTAATGGGAAATTACATGCACGGTATCTACTAACAATATTTAATCGATTCCACCCCAAAAAAAATTTCCCCCACCCTCCCTTTTTACCACCCACCTCTTCCAACGAAAATACAGGTACAAAATCAATAATATCCTTATTCAACAAGAGGCATGTTAATATGTTTCAATGACCTGCAAAAAAATCAACTGAATGCTGATTATTTAATAGATTAGGGGAGGTGAGTGCGGGAAAGTTTCGTTTGGGGTGGAATCGATTCGATGTGGATAGTAAATAATAAAAAAATGTTATTTAGTTTTTTTTGTTCAAAAATAAATTAGGCCGAAAACCGGCCTTATGGACCCTCCTCCATTTGTTGATATTTAATTTTGAGACAAACCGAGGCTCAACGTGTTAAAATAAGTTCCGCATAAAGCATTTGAGTGAAGCAAATGAGTGTTTAATAAGATCCTAGAGAAAGCGCCGCTGTAAGTAAGGGGAGAGGGGTTGAACTTCCTTGTATTGAAGAAATTTAGTTTCAACTAGCTAGTTAAATGAGTTGCTACCACGCTGCACGCTGCCGGGAGGAAGCCTAGGAAAATCTCCAAGAGAAAATTTTTGGTTGGCAACAGAAGTCTACGAAATGATTATACAGACCGCATACTGAAGGGCTTCGATAACACAAGAGGAAGACAACAGACATCCAGGTAGTCAGCAATGATGCCTGAACATTCAAATGAATGCAGACTTGGTCAGCAACCAGCACGGTATGGCAAAGAAAAAGCAGTATGTGGAGGAACGACGGAAAACTGTCCAGTTCACAACGTATTTCTGTGAACTGTTTTTTGACACATAAACTTCAACAGATTTGGCACCTAGCGATTTTTTTCTATAGACAATAAGCAAAATTATATTGAAGGAGACCGATTTTTAACCCTATGAGAGAAAAAACGAAAATGATGGCATAGCACTGAATGATTATTTGCTGATAAATCAAAAATGTGAAATGAAATAATATAAAGATTCACCGGCTGAAAGGACCCCGCACACAATACATGGGTTTTGCGGCTCCGGTCAAATTTCGTGAAACTCTGGGAAATAGTAGTTCACAGTGAGAAGAAAAAAAGTCTAAATGGGCGCGAAGCTCCAAACCCCATTGGTTCCGAGATAAGACCAGCTGAATTCGGACCAATCGATATGTATATTTTTTTCACAGAAGCCTTTAAAGTAGCAACTTTATGCCCGGGGCAGGTATAGAAAGTTGCTATTTTAAAGGCTACTGTGAAAAAAAATAGTATACAACCCTCGGGAATAAAGAGAGACAGCCTTTCTCTTTATTGCTCACGGGCGTAAATATACTATTATATGAAACGTAGCATATGCAGACACTTGAACACATGAAGTGTAGGTTATGTAGACATTTCTGTTATTATGCGAACGTCCGTAAAATATTTTTATAATATTCCAAAGTAATATGTGGTTGGGGGTAGGTTGATTTTTTGATAACAAATGATTGTAAATAACAAGAGCAATCGAACTACCCCACTGCCAGGGTGTCCTCAGATTTATGATCACTATAATTCGAAAACCCTCTGATACGAGCTTCGGTTGTTTCTTAGAGATATCGGAAAATCGATCCATTTTTGGGAGATTCCTGATTCATTTTAGAAAACAAATGACCAATTATGGGTCACCATATCGATAATCTGACCCAAGATTCGTGATCAGCATCTTCGAAAATTCTTGGTATGAGTACAGGCGGATTTTGAACCATGAAAACGGTATTTGAATATTCGCGATTTTTAGCGAACAGAATATTTGCTGGTCGCAGAGTTCAGCAGCTCTAGCTCAAAACTAGTATATTTTTAAGCTTGGCGCCCATTCAGACTTTTGTACTACTATTCCGAGAGTCATGTGGATTAGCCTACTGGTGGTTTGGTAGGGGTGGTTTCTAGGGGTTAGGTAGGTTAGAGGCTTGGTGGTTAGGTGGTTTAGCCCGCTTGTGGTGTGGAATTTAATTCTTTCAAGAAAAATAAGCGATTAAACTCGATGTTCCCAGGGTCAGGTGGGTTAGCCTTCTTGTCATTTAGAAGGGGTGGTTTCTAGAGATTAGATGGTTTAGGGGGTTGGTGGTTAGGTGGGTTATGCAGCTTGTGGTATGAAATTCAATAATATCAAGAAAAATAAGCGACTAAACCCTCTGTTCCCAGGATTAGGTGGATTAGCTCACTTATAGTTTGGTAGGGGTTGTTTCTAGAGCTTCAGCTGGTCTTATCTCGGAACCAATGGGGTTTGGAACTTCGCGCCCATTTAGACTTTTTTTTTACTCACTGAGAACTACCATTTCCCAGAGATTCACGAAATTTGACCGAAGCCGCAAAACCCATGTATTGTGAGCAGGGTCCTTTTTCCCTACTTTATCAAATTATTTATTCTGAAGAATATACTGGTAAATACAAGGCTAGTCATAGAAACAAATAATCTGTGGAAAAATGATGGAAAATTGTCCAGCTCACAAGGTATTCTCTGAAAGGTTTTTGACGAATAAACTCACCTCACGTTAGCTTCCCCCATATTCACCGGATTTGGCACCTAGTGACTTTTCTTTGTTCCCAACAAGAATAAATTGTATTAAAGAACCATTTTCAATTTTCATAAAACGAAAAAGCACTTAATGATTTTTATGTGTGAAATGAAATAATGCCATGATTTACTAGGTGAAGTTTTTCCCTATCTCACTGAATTATCCTGCATATTATACTGGTAACCACAAGACTAGTCATAGAAATTGACGACTATAACCGCTAAGATACTGTTAGAACAGACATACGAGTACACTGAGTGCATATGTCCATTGATTATTTGTTCTGTCAATGCCTTACTGGTTCCATTTCAATTATCAGTCTCATCACGTTTCCATTCGACGGGAGTTTTTAAACAAAATAGTCCAAACGAAAAAAGGTATAAAGACACTAAAACAGAATAACTTTGAGGTTATGTGTCACGTGATACATACATTCATTATACAACTCCCTGGAAATTTCACCGAAAAACCATGGCAACCTCATCCTTAACAAGTCGCCAGACCATGTAAGGTCAAAACATTTCCTCACAAACTTTCCGTCAAAGCCAAGGTCAAGGCACACTGGAATTTCAACACAGGCCTGGTACACATAAGGGCGTAAGGCCGAAACAAGAACAAGGTCTGGTATATGGATTGGTCCATCATAATGCGAACAACAAGTGAAAAAAAATCATACCAATTAATGCTTCCCTGCTAAAGGCAATATTGGCATTAAAGATTGTAGGTCAAGAGGGAGGTGTACTGGCAGAGCAGAAGCCTCAGGTGGCAGCATTGAACACAAGCTTGTCAATGGTTGCGCATCGGAAATCGGCGTATTTCGAATTGATTCCGGCCAGTGGAGGAAAGTCAACTGGGCATGGCATCTGTGTTGGCATTTGGATGGAGCGATTTGTATATGGTAAAAACCTAGATGTAAAACCATAGACTTGGGTAATATAGCACAGTATCCAGGCAAAAAAATATACACAACACTAGATTCTATTATTGAAAACTTAAGGTGAGCTTATACAAACAAGCAATCAGACAGCACTAAAGACACCAACCTACTACAAAGTAATATTAAGATTTCTATGAAAAAAATTATAAGTACTCAAGGTCCAGACAGAATAGGATAGAATACAGTAAAACTTATCTGGGTGCTAAGACACAGTGAAGTAGCAGAAATTGGCAAAATTGACGTTGCCAAACAGGTACCAGCTATAACATGTCTTAGTCTGAAACCAGGATTTACAGTACCAAAGTGCACTGTAAGGAGATATGTAACAATGTAACAAGGGTATACTGGCGAAATATACTGGGACATAAACTCAGGAAAGCTTTTATAACTGAGACAGAAACAAAAAAAACTTAAGATGCTCATATTAAGCAAGATTCAGATGAGAACGGGGTAGTACGTTTGTTTACATCCTCTCTTTTTGTAGTTTTACCTATTTTGTCCTTTAATGATCTGTTTAACCCATGTCTGATGATACAGAATAAAACTTGCTTACTTTGAAGGAAGGCTACATAGAATGGAACTATGTGAAGCCAATCTGCACTGCAGGATTTACAAAAAGGTACCAGAAGCAGCGCATCATATATTCAGCCTTCTGCAAGAAACTAAATTGCAAAAGACAATATAATTCAGGAAGTGAAAATGGACCTGAGAATACTTGCAAACAGAGGATTGCATCAGCTCGTTAGCAAGATACAGAGATAACCAGATGGATATAGAAAAACAGAGAGTGGCACAATAAGTTTGCCATCACTGCAGTACCTATGTATCAAAGTTTGGTAAGATGATTCTGCGAAAAAAAAAAAAAATTGCCTTCATGAAGTTCAAACACGTTGATTAACATTGGGGATTTACAAAATGACTGAGTGTCGGCCAGCTCCATAGTGTTTAATATGTTAATTAGAAAAATTAATCTATAATAGCCCCAAAAATGAGTCCATTTCACACAGCCTTACATTTTTATTTTGGCCATTAACATGATGCACAAAGCTTGGCAACCATTATGTTATGGCATGTCCTAAATTATACACTATTTTTTAAAATCCTTCATATCGTTTCTTGTAATGGCAGAATACAAAAATTTTCAATAACAATAAGTATAATTTTATTTTTTATTACCATCATATAAAGTGTAAAAATAGAAATATATATACACACAGGGTATCCCATTTTAATCAAACTAAATCCTCACCTGCTTCCATCATTTTATGACCAATGAAAAACTGTTGATATTTCTCAAGTACGAAACATTCAAGTGCAAATTAACTTGTGCTAAAATATACTTTAACTAAGAATTGCCTATTTTTAAATACCCTGATCGGTTTTTTTAGAAATTTTCCAAACTAGAGAAGATTAAAGTAAATTTACTGATATTGAAAATGTACACACACAGTGAATATAAAATACTAGTAAATATTTTTACCTGTTGACTCTACAACTCAAAAAAAAAAAGTCATTGTAGCAAGAGAAAAATTAGTAAGTATTCATCTAAAATATTCGCAATATCTCAAACTGGATTTCTAAAATTCCTTATCCACAGCTGACTCTCTGTGCTCATAGAACTGGGCATACCTCTACTCTCCATAGTTGTCAAACAAACAGATGGTTAGATGTCAGATGTGAAGTATAAGAAATAACTGTAGTGGCCTCAGTTTACCTATGTAATACCTAATTTTTATTGTTTACATTTTCTTGGACTTCATAGCAACTTATTTAACAATACTGCCCTCCTAAGCCAAAAAGACGTATCTCAAGGTTTCACTGTTTTGAGATATAAGGCATGTTTTGAATTTATCGAAATCGCGTCAATATTTTCAAATATTTACTAATATTTTTTTTTGTAGTTGTACTAATGTAGAGGTTAATAGTGGTGTAGTTATGAATTTATACTAATTAGGTTACTAGTTTTTTTTACAATGAGATACGTCAAATTGGCTAAATCGCTTAGGTTTTCTCATATTTTTTTAGATACGTCAAACTTTGTTAGCACTTTAAAAATACTTAACGATTGAAATACGTTTATTTCGCTATGGAAATATATAGAAAATAGCTCCAGCTATCCTAAGGTATAAAAATATGCATTTCGGCCAAAACTTGAGATACGTCTTTTTGGCTTAGGACGGCAGAATAGCCCAACGACAGAACATTTTATAGTGAAACCCACAAAAACTTGCAAACTGAATAATTTTTTTTAATGAGTTCGCGAAAGTGTATAGAATAATATCCTGAAAAGTCTACATTCTGCTCGGATGCAGAACAAAAAAAGTGAAAACAATTTTTTTTTCATCCATGTTTTCAAAATTTTTAAATTAAGTCAGGGTAGAAAAAACAAAAAATACAAGTGGATATACCACATGTTTCTGAACAAAAAATGTCCTAATAAAATTTATCGCTAAAGTCATGGTATTCCTGGAAAAAAATAGTGAAGTAACTTTGTCACTCTGCATGGCCAAGCGCATGGTTAAATGCATACTATGGAACCTCTAAAAATTCTTTGCAGTTCTAACGAGTAAAATAAAGCTTTTTCTCTTTCTAATTACACATTTTTAACATCTTTCTTAGTGAATAGGAGGATAAATAGTGAGTATGAAGGGAAAATATATAATTATGAACGCATATACAAACACCACACATAGCCGCTGAATCGCTCGCATCAATTTTTATGTGCCTTTACCATATTGTATTTATTACAGATACACCCATTCACATTTCAGCCATATCCAACGGATTCCTTATACATTTGTTAATGTATTGGAAAAGTTCCAGAATTTATATTCAAAACAATCAAAGATATTTTCATAGTTATAAGGATAAGATAGTGAAAATCGCAATTTCTTATCATGATCTGATTAATCATATTTTCAAAAAAAATGCATACAAGTAAACGAATTTGTGTTTGAGCATTCGAAAAGTATACATTTTTTCGGAAATAGTGATATTTTATTTTTTCCAATGGATCAATTTCTCGGCAAGTTACAGTCTCCAATATATATCATATTTATCAAGAAAATCATCAAGCAAGGAAATTAAAATGATTTGAGATAAAACTTTCATATCATATGCTTTATTGTCTACAATAAACTAGATTCTAAACAGTAAATAAAAATATTTATTTAACAAATTGACCTCAGATCGGTGAAAACTTGTAAACAAAAGTATTGAGTACTAAACATAAACATAACTTATTATAAAAAACCGCTGCCCAAGGAATCACTACTTCCACATCCATATTTTCTATCCAAGTCACTCACAGCGAAAAAATTTTGTATGTGGAAATAATTGCTTATGGAACTTTAATAATATAATATTTGAAATCCTCTATCCCAAAAACCTATAAAACGATACCACACATCGGTAGTGAGGGGGTGTGAAGTAAAAAATTATTTTCAGGTTTCTGGTTCTTGTACACACACTAAATCACAATTTTTTTTTCATCCCTTTTATTAATGGGGCGGGGGTGGTAATGGGGGTGGCTAATGCCAAAAATTTTTTTGAAACCTTAGCTTCTCATGTAAACTAAATACCAATTTTCTGGACTTAACTGCTTGATTTATCTATTTACCTTAAATTTATCCCAATTTACCCCCCAACCCTTCGACAGAACAAGATGAAAATATAATCTTGTTCCAGATCTTGTTAAAGTACATATGTGTACCAAATTTCAAGTCAATATCTTAAACGGTTCCAGAGTAAACGTGCCCGCAAAAAAGTTACAGACAGACACACCGACAGAAATTTTTTTTCGCTCAAATTTAAAATCTCGACGTTTCATGACATTCTAAGCCTATTTGAACAATAAAAATTTGTTTGTCGTTAACTATACTTCCACTGGATATGGAAGTAAAATTAGTACATAAGTATACTTAAGGTGTAAAACCTTTATATCAAGACAAAAATTTAAAATAGTGAAAATATTAAAAAGTGAAAAAACGGTCTTTAATAATTTTTGGGTATATCTATTTTTTCATGGTAGATGGATAATATTGGAATCTGACCGTAGTTTTCAATTAGGATCACTTTATTAACGATTGTCGATATTGTAATAAATAAAGGTACTTTACTCTTGAGCAAAATTTACATTTTTTGACAAACCTCGTATACGAAATTTGATATAAGATTATTTCGTTTTGGGTTTTAGGCCATGCAAAACTTTCTATCAAGAATAACTTTTTTTCATAAAACCGATAATAAAAAAAGTTTCCCATATGGTGCAGACTTAGTTGGACACACTGTATATTCTCATATTACTGGGTAATGTAAACAAACATATGGGGAAATACAGTACAGTATAAGCTACCCCGTATCTTGCGAATGCAAATATACCTATAAGTTATTAGCAGACGTTTGCAATTCCCGATTACTTTTTGAAATTCCCGTCTTTTTCCCGGTTGGACTAAATTCCCGTCATTTTACCGGTTTTCCCGGTTGGTAGACACCCTGTCTCTCCATCTGTGTTTTTCATTTTTTTCTAGCTCGATTTAATTTCAAAATTTTGAAAAAATGGGTGAAAAAAATTTTTTTTTTCACTTTTTTTTTATGTTCTGCATCCGAGCGAAATGTAAACTTTTCAGGATATTATTTTTTACACTTTCACGAACTCATTAAAAAAAGTTTACTCTGTTTGCAAAATTTTGTTTGTAAATACCTTCATCGACTGGACTAAGTGGTCACTTGCACTAAACTGAACGTTTTATTTGTAAAGTGCTGTAAAATCCGTTTAAGAGCGTCATCTGCTATCAAGTAGTAATAGCAGACACGGTAACTTGGCACCATTTAATTTCGGTTTAATAGAGTTTTAAACGTTTTAAACATGTTTTAAACATACCATTTAACACATTAAAAAATAGTGTTTAAAACAAAAAAAAACTGTTTAAATAAAAAAAAAAGTTTCTTTTTTGTTTAAAATGAAAAAAAACTTTTTTTTCCAACCCTGATACTATTGTTTTACAAGAACCTTGGCAACACCGCAAATACCTTGTAGGATGGAATTAGGGTTTTTCCTTGTTAAAACATTTACAGAATTTTTACATTAAAACACCGTTATAAGGAATTACAGGTTAAACTACTCACTTGTATTTCAAATTCACTTCGCATAAACCTCCATTTAAAATCTATTGGAGTTTATATTGGGACACCCTGTAGACATGAAACTACAGAAATTTAAATTCGATATAATAAAGATATGTCTCATATTAACATTCAATGCTAAAAATTTAATAAAAAATATTGCCCAAAAATTTGGTATAGATCTCCGAATAAACTCTTGTATATAAAATCTAGAAACCTTATCAAAACAGTGTATACATATATAATATTCATTCAAACTCTTGTTATAATAATTCATCTAATAAAATATTTACAAATCACACGAAACACTGCACAACAGTACGTTATATTTTATAAAAAATATTATTTGGATTCTCTAGACATACTATAAGTCTATAACGTTTCATATAAAAATTTAATATAAGGCACTCAGGTTGCGTTCTGTTTGTGTATAATTTTCAGATGAGCAAGCATGTTGTCTTTCCTCGTGAAGTCTTTGCCGCAGACAGGACAAGAGAACATTTTGACGTCTACTTTATGCGACGTCATATAATGGCGACAAAAATTGCTTATGTGCGTGTACATCCTATCACAAACGGTACACCTATACAGGTTGTCCTTTTCCCGAACACAAAAATCCCTTGCGGACTTCTCAGGATCGTTGACCTTTTTCGAGTAATTGACATACTTAAATGTTTTACTATCAAACGCCGGATCATCTAGAACTATGTCGTAGTTAGCGAAATCGTCGAGATCTAAAACAGACTTGTACTTTTTCTTCTTTGGACTGCTGATGTTAGTAAAACTATCCATAATCATTTTAGGATCTAACTTAATGTCTAACGTCTCGTAATTTGAGTCTATTTCCTGAATATCGTTATCGTTTTCTTCTACTTCTACGTCCGAAGCCGAAAAGTCTTGATCGGGATATGGCAAATTGTACTCTTCATGCAACGACGAATTAAAATCTATACAGTGTACATTATTTGGTGAGGTAAATCTTTCTTTTTCCTTTTCATCTGAAATGAAATAAATAAGTCTTAATGGCACTTCTACAAATTTCGTTAAGTGCATGCAAATATGCAAGATGTTAAAATAGGTGCTGTCCATAAACTACGTCATGCTATAGTTTGTTGCTTTGACCCTCTACCCCCTCACTTTCATACATTGGGAACACTTACATCACAAAATCACATACTACACACCAATTTACATTAAAATTAAAACTAGGCGGTATTTTTTATTTCAAAAAATGCACGTAAGTGAAAGAATGATCCAAAATTTACCCTCATTAGTTTGATGTAGTGATATCGGATGAAAGAGTGACCTAAAATTTCACCCCTTTTGGGGACCTCATGAATTTTCTTTAAAAGTGGTCTAAATGATAGTCTATGGTGATACTTTAATGTAGGCGAAATTTCAAGCTGAGCATAGTTTTTGTTTTGGAGATATGACGAGTTAAACTTGTTATTTGATTCATCCACGCCAAGGCGAATTCGAAATTAATTTATTTGAGAATTAAAAAAAAATGAAAAAAGGCTAAAAAAGATAAAGTAAAAAAAATGGAAAAAAAAAACAAAACAAGAAAAAAATTTAAAAAACATAAACCTCTTCCTGGATTAGTACCGTAACATGGCGAAGAGGTTTACATATTATTGAAATACATTTCAGTAATAGAACCAAACCTAATCTTTCTCAGAAATATACATTTACTTTTTAATTCAAAGGTCGTCAGATACAAGGTTTGGAGTACCTATCGAGATTTGCTAAGTCTTCAATATAAAAATACAGAGTAATCGAATATTATCAGCAAAAATGCTGATTTTTTTTCCTGTAAAATCGGCTATACCTCACTAGAACAACGTTTTTGATAAAATACAATGACAGATTCGAAAAGAACGGAAGATTTTACATAGAAAATGATATACTTTGGGTATTTGAGAATCCTAACCATAATGAACGAGATTGCCAACTATTTTTTCAAACTTCAACATTTGAAGATACGACAAACAATATACCATATACGTAGTTCAATTTTTTACCATTGATAAAGATCTAAAAGACCATTTGTTGTGCTTTTGGTTGGTTGTTTTACACTGAGCACAAGAGAGTACGGCAAAGATTTTTAATGTAGTGTGAAAATGTATAATCTTTGACAATTGTAAGAATCAAAGTGGTACAGGTCTCGCAACGTAGCTTGATACTTGAGAGATGAATGCGCAGTAGACTTTAGGTGAGATAGTGGCAGCACCGAGTGTACTTCTTCGGAACACAGTGCTCTCCATCTCATGTCCTCTACTGCGCATTTCGGGTATCAAGCTATGTTGCGAGACCTGTACTCAGCTGCACTGAAAAAAAAATGGTTTGATTCAAGCATATATTGGTTTATATATACGCAAATAAATGTATTCTTCATATAAAACAAATACATTTGTGGCAAGTAATCAAAAGCTGGTAGTAAATTAATTATTCTTGAAATAAATGTACTTGTTTTATATGAAGAATATATTTATTTGCGTATATATAAACCAATATATTCTTGAATCAAATCATTTTTTTTTTCAGTGTGGGGCCGGAAAAAGGCCTTATGCCTACTTTAAAGTATCACCCTAAACTATCATTTAGACCACTTTTGAATCGAATTCATGAGGTCCCCAAAAGGGGCGAAATTTTGGGTCACTCTTTAATGTGTTATGCCATATATTATGTGGCCCTCCCGCCCCCTACATGGGTACGTAGTTAGTGGACAGCCCCATTTCAAATAGAGTGCTACCATTTTAGAACTACAACCATTGTTTATTATTTCACATTGTTAGTGTTTGCATTATGTAAAAACAACAAAGTAAACTCGTATTCAAAATCTCATGTAAAGTGTTATTGAAAAATGGATAAATCATGAAGTACAGAAGCTGTTTAGGAACCTATGATATTAAGCTAAATAGGTGTAATAACGTTCAGTGAAGTGATTTCTTCCAGGTGTTGCTGTGGTCGTCCAATTTGACTTGACTGGGCTTAGCAAGCGCTGTATTGTCATTTCATTGTATGTTTAATCGATGATGTTTTAGTTTGTTGGTTTAACTAATGAAACTGCTATAATTAGGTCAAGTTTAGCTAGTGTTTCAATATACCCAATGGAAAGTTAAAAGGAAAACTTCCTGGAAACTTTCGGAGTTTTCAAAATGGAAAGTTTCCAGGAAGTTTTCCTTCTAACTTTTCACTGGGATATTGATAGGCTATTTTATGGCGAAATCTGATTCGTGATGATGCAAGCTTCATTGTGATACCAAATAAGTGCAGACAATTATATTATTTACATGACTCTTACAGACTTTTATCAAATATGGAAAGTTTCCCCAGCACATCGCTGGTAATCACCACTTTTATGACTTTGATGTATAAATAACTTTATTTAGCAAATCTACAGTTGCTGCCTCATAGTTTCTACCACTAATGATTACTTTAAGTTATGTGACTTTTAAGTAGCTTTTCCGGTACATGGGGACGTCACAGTTAGTTATAGTCAGTGAGACGACCTTGGAGTTTTATTACTTGAAAGTGGCAAACGATGGTAGTAGTGACCAATTCATGTCATCGAAATATAACTTCCAAGTTGCAATCACTTTCAAGTAGCTTTGTCATGATGTTCTGGGTACCTCCACTATCTGTTGCAGAACTGAACTTCCCTGTGCACGGCTACTACTAAGTGCGAGTCTGCTTTTAAATTCAACATGAAATAGGAGTTTAGTTGTGCAGCCCTTAGAACACAGACATGCTTCAAGAAGCTCCTGTGAATTTGTTAAAATTGAAATTCGGTAAAAACTTTGCTAAATTGGACAAAATTGTATTGGATTGAAACGTAAAAAATGATGCACAAATTGATATACAGGGAGTCCCACTTAAAACTCCCGGTGCCATTTTCTCGATAAATAAAAGAGATATTTGAATTCTGTAAAAGATGTTCACCAGATTATATAAATAATATCAGTTTTGAGTAAAAACGGTCCTTTTATAAATTGAGGTATAGATAGCGTTGCGACGCAAAAAATTATTTGATCCTAGGAAGGTTGAAATGAGGTGCAAGTGATGGGACATTACATTCTGAGCAACTTTTAGGACACGAACAATTTTCGAAAAATCACTGGTTCTCGAGATGTTTGAACTTCAATATAATTTTTTTAAATATTGTGATGTGTTGCCACCCCTAGAATGAATTCAATTAATTCAGATGTATTTGCACCTACTCGAGAAAGAACCTACCAGAAGTTAGTTCTAAAGTGACATCTGGAATTATCTAGAGAATGGTGGCGTCATCACAGAAAAATCGAGATCTGTCATTTTTAGGTATAAAAGACCGCATTCTCGGCGGGTAGTTCAGAAAGTATAGAAGTTTTTGAGGTTTGATTGACAAGTGAGGTTAAGACTCGAAAGTGAAAACAAGTAATAAACATTGTTATTTTTAGTCAGTAAAGTACATTTAAGTTATTAACAGTATTGTGAAGTATCCAGTAAGTTATTAAATAAAGTGTGTTAGTGGTCATCTCTTGTTATAATTTTTGGAACCCACGGAATTTGCAAGGGTAGTTTCCTAGGGGTGGAAATACGTTACAATATAAAAATCGTCATAACTTTTTTAAAATACATTTTAAACAATAAGTTCTTTGAAACATTTGTCATAGTTAATCAGGTCGATTTAGATGATAATGAAACATATTTATTTCAAAATACAAAATAACTTTCTTTTTAATAAAACAAAGGTGGAGCTGAAACTGCTATTTGGAAATTAAAGATTTTGACATTTCTGTTTATTGTGTATTGTCTAATTTTTGTCATGTTTATGTTGTATGTTCGACTAAATTTTACACTGCAAATTGTAGACATATAAAAAAAAAACGCGATTTTTGTTACTTGAAAAATTACGTTAAGGCTCAAATATCTCGAAAATCAGTGATTTTTTTTGAAAATTGTTCATATTAAAAAAGTTGCTTAGAATATATTTCTCCATCTTATGCACCTTATTTCAACGTTCCTAGGATCGAACAATCTCTTTGCATCTCAACGTCATCTATACCTCAATGTGTAAAATAACCATTTTACTCAAAACTGAGTCATTTATGTACTCTAGTGGATACCTTCTACAGAATTCAAATATCGCTTTTGGTTATCGAGAAAATGGTGCCGAGAGTTTTAAATGGGACACCCTGTATTTATCTTCTTATTATGCAGATATTTTTAACTATTTATATAACCTACCATTTAATTTAACATCATAGATTCGTAAACACCTTGTATAAATATTTTTTTATTAAAAAATCAAATCAAATCGTATTATATCAATTAGCAGTAGAAAAACATTCAAATAAACCGAAGGAAAAAATCAAAGTGCTTATCATTATTGCACTTTATGGCTGCTTAATAATAGCAATTAGGTATTACATAATTATCTTGTAATTATAAATTGCCAGAAAATACCAAGTATGACTAGGTATGCAAAAATGTTCATGAAAACAAATATTTAAAATGGTAGTTAAATTGTGATTTGGAGTTGATGTTGTGTCTAAATCCTAATTACCAAAGACCAAACAAAGAATGTCCCTGTTTCTACAACCATAAAAGTTATTGGTGCCCTCCCAAGAATCCTATTTGTTTATATTTTCAAATGAAACAAAGTTTTAAGGGGCCACTTTACAGGAAATAAAAAATATATATAGCATTATCAAAGCTTTTTTAGTGTACATTTATTTAATTTATTAACAAAAATATATTAAAATGCTTAACGATGTTTGTTATATTATATTTATATATCACCACCAATGGTGCAGTTTGGTATAATTAGAATCTTGCACTTTATTAAAAGTATAACATTTTGGAGAAAAGAAGGTTAAACTAAAAAATATGATACAAGACAAGGAACCAACTTTCAAAAAAATGAGATGGGTACAGGAAGATTATATTAATCTGATATGGATAGGTAAAAATTTATTGTTCAAAAATCTAAATTTAATTGGTGTGTATGACAGTTTTACTGAGGTTATGCTGAAATACCAAAAATATAATAGACCAGGCGTCAGGGAGTTCAGGATGCGTAAATACCGTTTTGAATAGGACAAAACATTTTACCGTTGGAACCAGTTCATTATAGGCTTCTTTTAAACATATTAATTTGAGATTTTCAGACACATTTTTAGTATTAATATTCTTGGAGTTATAGGCGGGGGAAGTCAAGCATCATATCGCATCCGCCGCTCTATATAAAAATTCGAGTTTTTATGATTTATTTTCTCCAATCACTGATACAAATTTTGGCAATAAAATACACGTCATAGATAGTGGGTTTTCACGTCATGCAGTTGTGTAGCGTCAACAAGAGACATTCACTTCTATCCTAGCTAGGTATGTAGAGTTTATTTAAAAGTACTATAGAGCTAATAGCATCATTGTCTTCGACGGGTGCTCTACTGATGCATCTGATAAAAGCATGAATGAATGCTTTATTCAGCCTGAAGCTGTTTACCTTACAAATATCTAAATGTACAAAATCTGCAGAGCTTCAACGACGAGCCCAATGAAATGTTTCTGCAACCGTGCAAAAATGCAACAGAAGTTTCTATTAAATAATTAAAATAAAAATCGGCTTATCTCCCTATTGCGTAAAAAGCTTACCACGGCAGGTTTCGTTGTTAAGCAGGCTGCTGCAGATGCTGATTTTCTTATTAACTCAGCGAGTTACGATTCGGTAATTATAGTTGATGAAGTCGTTGACCTTTTAATCTTTGTGACAGGATTATCTGTACGTTGTACAAACATATAAACAAAGTATTTTATGAAACCAAGCAAGAGAAGAATGGAAGAACAAAACTATTCTTTGAACTCTTTTAAATACCCAAAAAAGTTGCGGATAACATATTATTCCTCCATGCATTCAGTGGATGTGACACAACTTCTGCATTTTTTAGGCAAGGCAAAGCAAAATTCGTTAAATTATTACAAAAATCTGCAGGATTACAAAAAACGTGGAATGTTTTAAAGACCCAATAAAGCAGGCCAAAAAGTTATCTTAGCCCTTTACGGAGCAGAAGCCGATCAGCATTCTTTGAATGAATTCAGGTGCAAATGCTTTATTAAGTCAGTGGCAAAAAGTAATGCATTGGCAGTAGATAAAATCTTTTGCCCGAGTTAAAACGATATTAATCTACCTGACACCTGGCCTATAACCGCAAAATAGATATTGCAGCTTTGCATTATACATACTTGAATTTTCTTATTTTGGAGGAATATTTTATGTCAATACTCATAATAATAATAATTATAAAGGAGGAGGAAACCCATGAATGGCTAACCGCAGGAAACATTTTCTTCCTCTATAAAGGCAAGGACGTTAAAAACCCTAAAAACTACCGGCCAATAACCTGCCTACCAACGATATACAAAATTATCACCGCTGCACTAGTGAATAATATCTACGACTACCTGGTAAAGCACCAGATACTCCTAGAAGAACGGAACAGAACAGAACAGAACAGAACAGAACAGATAGGCAGTAAGGATTAACCATCTCATCAATTGCAAAGTAGTGGCACAGGGTGGACTACAAAAAGGCATTTGATAGAGTTCCCACCTGTGGATTTGAAAATTACTGTTAATTTGAAGTCAGACAATAGAATAAACCACCTTTTCTTTATAGACAACCTGAAGTTATTTGCTAAGAATGGAGCTCAATTAAAACAGCTGGATATCACCAAAACGTTCAGTGATGACATCAGAATGGAATTTGACTCAGACAAATGAGCTACAGTGGTCCTCCAACAAGGTAAACATGTAAAAAGTCAGAACATTGTACTGATGATCAATCTGCAATACGAAGTATGGATCTGGGGAAAACCCATAAGGTGTTCAATGGTGCACTGAAATCGACAACGATGAGAAACACTACCATCACAATAATAATAATGATTAGGCAAGGCCCTTAAAACTGAGCTGAAAGCCAAGAACAAAATCGCAGCCAGAAACACGATTGCTGTCTTCGTAGTTACCTACAGTTTTGGAATTGTCGACTGGTCGAAGTGACATCGTGAAAATGGACAGGAAGATGAGAAAAATTCTAACATGGACGGAATCATTATCCGAAAACGGATGTGCACATGTTACATGTTAAGAGGAAGGACGGCGGTCATGGATTAACAATGCTGGAATCGGCTTATTTATTTATTAAACAGATCATGTCAATACACAAACCGTTTACACTCGTCAACACCAACAGAGACGTCACCTAATATTTATATATCAAATTATTGGTAAGAAATACAAAAATTTTGATTATGACTCTAAATAGAAAATATACTAACAATACTAAACACATAGAACAAACTACAGTTAAAAAATCTACAGACATAAAGAAATAGGTGCATTAATCAACATGGAAATCATCATTTAACAATTCATTCAAAGACTAGAATGTCCTTTTGGCAGGGTATGTTTTTATTCTTTCTTTGTATTGATTAATAGGTAAGTATTTACTATGGTTTGGAAGTTTATTGTATAGTTAGGTGTATAATAGTTTGTAGAGAACTTGCTTTTGTTTACTCGATGAAACTCTATTTCAATCATTGCATTATTTCTCGTATCGTGGTTGTGAATATCAATATGATAGTTGAATAGATGAATATTGTCTCTTATCCATAGTAAATATTTCAGCACATACACACAAGAAAAAATGGACATTTTTAAATCGATAAATTTTTGTTCTATATCTACACGATATCCTGATCCTGCCCTAGCTATAATTGCACGCCAATGAAGTTTACAAATTTGCTCGTCAGGGGATGAATATCCCCAAGCTAATATTGCATAACACATATTAGAGTGAACCACAGTTTGATAGTTGTTCTATATGTGTTTCCCAAGAAAGCCTGGAGGGTATTCCAAGAAATTTAACTGATCACACTGTTTCACATAGTTTTACTTTCGTTGAGATGTACTTGATTTACTGTAAACCATGAGGAGGCCTCTGATTGTGTTTTATTCATTGAATTTAAAAGCTGTTCTAAGTTATGTTCATCCATCATCTGCATATAAAACTAGATCGCTATTTGGAAGGCAGTTAGTTATATTGTTTATGTAGATGAGAAACAGCGATGGTCTAAGTATTGACCCTTGTGGCATTCCATATTTCACAGAACAGGTTAGAATTCTTGTCATTATAGTGGACAATTTGTTAAAATGATTGAATCATTTTAGTGCTCAAGGGATTAAATCCATTTTACATCTGGAATATCTGGAATTTGAAACCACTGACTGTTGGACCAGACATCACCAACGTCGCCTAAAGAGCCCTAAAACCTGGAACAGGCTCCAACAGAGCCGAATCTCAAATACATACTATACAGGGGATCGGTGAATAGCTTTCAGCTACGGATGAGAAAGTGTGTTGCTTGCTGTAAGTCTATGATAACACTGGCCCACAGAAAAAGTCTTGTAGTTGAAAGGTGAGGTACCATACCGTACGTTTTTTGGTGTGCTGAAAACGAATCCAGAGTCAGAATTGACCCATCACCCAAGGATTTCGACATAACCTCAAAAAATTTATAAAAATACATCTAGGTAAATAAGAATTAAAAATCACCTATCAATAAGATATTAATTTTAACGACTAAAAAATCATATTCTTATTTATTTTATGCTACAAAAAACCAATCCGAAGGCCGAAGACACCCCCTCATGTCAAGAGTATGACATAACCTCAAAAAACTTCTCAAAGATGACCAAAAATTTGTCTATAAATATATTTAAAATTTAAGCGTGCATGCTACTGTATTTATATATATTTTGGGGCGCTGTTATCGACTTCATGATCAAATTTCACCCACGTCAGCATTTTGACATAACCTAAAAAAAATCCATAACTTATCAGTAGATAAATTCGTGAAAACAGCAATTCTCTTGAAAATAAATTTAAAATTTTAAACTACGCGCTCTCTCCTCGGAAAATTGTTCAAGGGCGAGGGTGGAAATAAAATTTTTTCACTTTTCTGAGGTATAGGTTATACCTAGCATAGTTTAAGGCGTCTAGTCCCAAGCCTAACAACTTTAAACCTAACGTAGCTTAAGGCATCTAAGAGATGTGTCTAAGCAAGTTCTGGTAGAGTTTACTGATGAGGCCATTCACCAGGACAGGCTAAAACACTACGTATTTTAGTAAACTGTCTCCAAAGAACGAGCGATGCTTTATTTTAGTGAGTCCCCTCACCTCTCACCATTAATTTTTAAATAAGTAAAAGTATGTTTTTCTAGTCGTTATTAAAATTAAAAATCACCTATCAATAAGGTGATTTTTAATTTTTATTTAGGTGTATTTTTATAAATTTTTTGAGCTTATGTCGAAATCCTTGGATGATGGGTCAATTCTGACTTCGGATTCGTTTTCAACACACCGAAAAACATACGGTCCGGTACCTCACCTTTTAACTACAAAACTTTGTTTTTTGTGGGCCTGTGTAATAATAATAAAAGATTTTGATTGGTTATACAAGTAAACAATACAAATAAAACCAAAAAGCATCGACCGAGGTCCTTCAGCCGTCCTATTTACATCAGTTGATAATTATTTTGATATTATAAGTAAACACATTACGTGTTTTAATAATTTTGCTCGTTCCAACTGACTTACCCAGCAGCATATTTTGCCGGCTGTTGAAATGTTAGTTGGCTCCCATTGTCTGATATCTCACCTTTATCGTCACAAAAGTTCATACTTTCAGCAAAGTGCGGTACCACAATTTTTTAGAGAATTACGAAATGAGTATATACAGTGTGTCCCACTTTTCACGGTAACACCTTTGTAGTTCAGTTATTAGTCACCCAATTTTAACCAAGTTTGGATGGGTATCAAAGACCTTTATTATACCTTTTTTAAGTAAAACAAAACTTATTTCAGTCATTGGCGTGCACTTTTATTAAGAAAAAAGGGTCGATTTTTCGAGAAATCATATTAGGCATTTTTTTATTGAAAAACGAATGCAATATTATTGATCGGCATGCTGTAGAACTCCTATATTCAGAATTTAGCAACATTTTGATTCTTGGTTTTCGAATTACGGCCCACTTAAAATTGCCTATTTTAAACATTAAGTAATCAATAAATTGGTAACGAATCTTTTTTTGCAAGAAAGTCATTCTTTATTTTCTCTTTAAATTCATTTTTTCTACCACCTCATATCATCGATACTTTCAAATTCGGTAATCCTTAATGCCCGAATAATTTACAGGTCTGATGACTCAAAATTTTTCAATGAAAATTCTTGGCCTTCGAAATTTGAAAGTTTCGATGAAAAGTGAATTTAAAGAGAAGATGATGAATGACTTTTTTTCGAAAAAAATTTCGTTACCAATTTATTGATTATTTAATGTTTAAAATAGGTAATTTTAAGGGGACCGTAATTCGAAAATCAAAAACCAAAATGTTGTTAAATTCTGAATATAGCGGTTCTACAGCATGCTGATCAATAATATTGCATTAGTTTTTAACAAAAAAATGCCTAATATGATTTCTCTCGAAAAATCGACTCTTTTTTCTTAATAAAAATGCACGCCAATGACTGAAATAAATTTTGTTTTACTCAAAAGATATAATAAAGGTCTTTGATACCAGTCTAAACTTGATTGAAATTGAATGACTAATAACTGAGCTATGAAGGCGTTACCGTGAAATGTGGGACACACTAGGTATATAATAGGTATATATTTTCAATAATTTAAAATCATCCTGGAAGGGGTTGGTTTGACACAACGTAGTTTCCACGAACACTATATTGACGTGCATTTATCTGGAGATGATTAAAACTTTTAATTACCTCCAGATGATGCCTACATCGTTGACGAAACTCGCGTCGAATATAGTATTCGTGTGGAGTGTTCAATTGTTTTGGAGTTTATGGAAGTTATTTAATAATATTTGTAATCGTTTCAAAAGACATACAGTGTGTCCCTGGATGGGGCACTGCATCCCTGGGTAGGGCATTCTTCTAAAATTTCTTATTTTTAATTTGCCGAGAAAAAGTCATTCTTTATAAAAAGTTTTGCTTGTCTTAGGAAGTCATAAACAGTTATGAGACTTAAGATAAATTATACAAGGTGTTCTAAAAATTAGTAGTACCTTTTTTTAAGATTTTTTTTAGAAATTTTATTTAACAAAGTTTTTTCAATTATGAAGAAAAGCTCTAATATGGAGTTTTGTTGCAAAATAAGGAAATAACAATTAAAAAAGAAAAAAATTATTTAACCAAGTTGAAAACTATTCCACAAATAGACCGACCTCCTACACATTTTTTTAATCTTGTCCTAAATTCTTCGTAGATAGATGAAATTGCATCAAGTAACGACATGGATCAATGCCGATGTCAGTGTAATAGATATTTATTCGTATTTTGTAATTTCTATAAAAATATTAATTACTGATATTAATTATGCTAACCCCGGAACAAAGAATTTACTTGATCAAATGCTATGGAAGCGGAAATTTTTCTTATAAATACACAATAGAAGTTTTTAATAAGAAGTATCCTGATGATGAAGTGACTCGTAAAGTAATATGTAAATTAATTTATAAATTTGATTTCACTCGGGATGTAAAAAATATCAAAAAACCAAAAAACAATTACATGAAGATGACACTGCTACCCTTGTAGTTTTAGACTCTATACAAGAACACCCAAGATGGTCATCAAGGAAAAGATCAATAAAGGTAGGTATTAGCAAATCTTATATTCAGAGGATTTTAGACAGGAACAAATTGTCTGCATTCATACCTACATTTATTCACAAACTCCAAGTAGCCCAGACGACGGAAAATTTTATAGTAAAATCTCCAAAAACTCCAAAACAATAATTTTTTTTTAATGAATTCGTGAAAGTGTATAGAATAATATCCTGAAAAGTTTAGATTCTGCTCGGATGCAGAACATAAAAAAAAAGTGAAAAAAAAAATTTTCTTCATCCATTTTTTCAGGTAGGACAAAATAAAAAATACAGGTGGATAGACCACGTGTTTCTGAACAAAAAATGTGCTGATAAAATTTATTGCTAAAGCCACGGTATTCCTGCAAAAAAAATAGTTAAGTAATTTTATCACTCTACACGGCCAAGCGCACAGTTAAATGCATACTATGGAACCTCTAAAAATTTTTAGCAGTTCTTACCAGTAAAATAAGGCTTTTTTCTCTTTCTGATTACACATTTTTAATATTTTTCTTAGTGAATGGGAGGATAAATAGTGAGTATGGATGGAAAATATGTAATTATGAAGGCATACACAGACACCACACATAGCCGCTGGATCGAAGCAGATATGCCGGGCCGTCACTTGTATGAATTTTTACCTGCCTTTTTTCTCATTTTTTTTTTTTTTGTTCTGCATTCGAGCGAAATGTAAACTTTTCAGGATATTATTCTATACACTTTCACGAACTCATTAAAAAAAATATATTTATTTTGCAAGTGTTTGGAGGTAAATACCTTCAATGACTGGGCTAAAGTTAGAGATGATGCTCATCGTTTGGACTTTTGTTTAACTATGGTGAGAAAATTTCAGCAGATAGATCATTCCATTGAAACATTTTATTCACAGACTAATCTATTTTTACGACTAATGGGATAGCCTCTTCTCAAAATTGTAGGCACTGTGCTCAGGAAAATCCTAATTTCCAAATTACCACTAATAGTCAAAAGTTTAAAAAAGTAGATGTTTGGTGCAGCACGAGGGGGCAACCGCTGGCGATATTTTGTACACCTAATACCTATTCTAGAAAAATACCCTTTATTTCCCCTTTAATTCCTTGTAATTCCCTTAATTCCTCAAATACCTTTATTTCCTCCTAATACCTTAATATTTTCTAGATTATCTCGGGAACGGTACACTTTTTGATAAAAATACCTATATAAAAAATTGTTCCTTATAAAATTCTCTATCAAAAATGTCTCTACACTTTTTCCCTATAATTAATAGTACCGTGGGAAATAAGGCGCACACATAAGGGTTGGTTCCGGTCAACACAATAAATTGTAAACTTTACCATAATCTACTTTAAAGTTCAATACTTAACGCTAAAGCAGTAGCTACTAAAGTCCGCCTAAAATTATAATAAATTCCTCTCGCCCCTATAAAATAACGCGATTTTTGATGAAGCGAGAATATTGTATACCGGGTCGCTCAGCCGATAGGGACACTGTTGTAACGTTTGAATGGGCGAATGGATTTTTTTCAAATTTGGTGTAGTGATATGGGATATAATTTCTAATTATATAATGTAAAGAACCGAAATGGCCGACTTTAGGTTTCGATTTTAGCCGAAAGTGGATTTAAAATACCCGGTTTTTGCGTAAAATCCCGCATATTGGCAGCCCTGAACAGTAACAGCGTTTACAGCAAGCTCGAAAATTATGCAGTGACCTTGGGTCGTCTGAGATGTCGTGGGAGAAATTGAAATTTTTTACATTGTGGTGGTGTACAGATATTTATACTTTTTTCGCGTAAAGACATCTTTGGAAATAACCATACGGATATTCAGCGAAGTATATGACCTGCGCTGATTACATTTGCGTCTCATTTACCAAAGTACTATTAATTTTAGGAAAAAAGTTTGGAGAAGTTTTTTATAGAGAATTTTATAAGGAATAATTCTGTATATAGGTTTTTTTATGGAAAAATGCACAGTTCCAGAAATAATCTAGAAAACCTCAAAATGGGGGTGGAAACCTCTAGGGGATGAAGCACGCAATTTTTGAAACTTTATGAATTTTGTCCAATATATTACAATTTTAACTGTTATATTACTGAAGTATTACAAGATATCGTGCAAAGTTTTAATAATGAAAACGCTAGTCATGGAGAAATTGTAGACGTAGGAGAGCAATTTGTTCTAGCTTTATACAACTCTACCTCCGCAGAAAAAAAGTCTAGATGTATACAGATTCATGACTTTTAACAAACTTGTTGGTAAAACGAACAATACTGTAATGTTATCAAGACTACCAGCAACTTCTGCTGCTGCTCGGCAACATTCATATCCCGTTTCTTACCAAATTCAAACATGGAAAAACGTTGCTCTAGAAGCTACTGATTGGAGATGGAAAAAAGTTGGCGGTATATTAACCCGAACTATGACAAGAAAAGAATCCGTTATAACACTAATTTCTTGTTCATGCAAATTAGGGTGCGAAAACAGGTGCAGTTGCAGAAGAGCAGGCTTACGTTGCTCCACAATGTGTTACCATTACCACGGACAAGCATGTATGAATGTCGAATCTATGGAAGACGATGAAGATTAATTAAAGTAGGAAACCTTTTGATAATTAGTGGATTCGGCCTACAGGGGACACCACACGCCAAGTACTTTTCCTCTAGGATGGCGTGGAAACAAGTACAATATACAATATTTTCGCTTCTTTAAAATTTATTTTATAGAGGTGAGAGGGTGGAAGTGGTACATTTATTATAATTTTAGGTGGAGTTTAGTAGCTACTGCTTTAGCGTTAAGCATTGAACTTTAAAGTAGATTATAGTAAAGATTACAATTTATTATGTTGACCGGAACCAACCCTTATGTGTGCGCCTTATTTCCCACGGTACTATTAATTTTAGGAAACGTTTTTTATAGATAATTTTATAAGGAATAATTGATCAAAAAGTGCACCGTTTCAGAGATAATCTAGAAAACCTTAAAATGGGGGTGGAAACGGCTAGGGGAGGAAGCACGCTATTTAGGGGTGGGAATAGTAATTCTTATGCTATCCTTAATATTTCTACCAATTTTCAAAACTTTATGAATTTTGTCCGATATAAATCGTTATATTACTGAACTAGAAGTTCATAGTATCATCGGTAGTTTAACTAAATTAAATATTTTTTCTTTACTAGATATTTTTAGCGCTAATATCTGCGCTAATGTTTTTACAACACTAACGTCCTTTATATAGAAATTGGTATGTAATTCTTCAAGATAAACATTCCATTTCAATATTTTTACGCTCTAATTCCCTCCTAATACCTTTTATTTCCTCTTAATTCCCTTCTAATACCTCGTAATAATATTTATTTCCTCCAAATTCCCCTGTAATTCCCTTAATACCTAATAATTCCTTCCGAAATACCTTCAATTCCTTTCTAATTCCTTCCTAATTCCTCCGATTTGTACACTATTTCCCCTCAGCGGTTGCCCCCTCGGTGCAGCATAATGCATCACAAAATAATCGGTCCTTATTTTACAGATGGAAATTTAAATTAAAATACTCATTTTGAATAATTTTGTTTTGGGCGAATTGGACAACGTAAATTTAGAATGCAGAAGAAAAACAATTTTTCAGCAAGATGGATGCCCAGCACATTCTACAATTCTAGTTAGACAATGGTTAATCACTTCCACGCCACGTGGATTGGCATCTATGGACCAACAGCATGGCCAGCCCGTTCGCCGTTGGATTACTTATGAGGATATTTGAAGCAAAAAATGTACGCAACTGATTTCAAAGACAATGTAGATTTATTAAAACAAAAAATTATGGATGGTGTTGCAACCATAAATCAAGATGTGATCTCATCTGTCTATGAAGAATTTAGAAAAAGATTGTGGAATAGTTTGCAACTTAGTTGAATAAAATGCTATTTTTTTGGGAAATTGTTATTTCCTTATTTTGGAACTAAACTCCGTTTTTAAGCTTTACTTAATTGAAAAAACTGTTAAATAAAATTTTCAATAAAAATGTAAAAAAAAAAAAAGGTAGTTTGCTTAAAGTTGATTTCATATTTTCTAATTTTTAGAATACCCTGTATAATTTATCTTAAGATTGACAACAGTTTATGACTTCCTAAGACAAGTAAAACTTTTTATAAAGAATGACTTCTTCTCAGTAAATCAAAAATAAGAAATTTCACAATGCGGTACCCCATCCGGGGACACACTGTATAATTTATAGTGTACTAATTCTTCATCAATATACTTTTTTTTCACAATGCAAACGTACAAGTAAAAAAAAATAGCAAGTGACATGTTAATTAAAAATTAACACGTGACATTAATGGACAACAAAATAGTAATGGCTAGCCTTAATGTTAGAGAAAAAATTGGACATTGTTGGCCATTGTGTACCTACATGCTCAGTTTAGTTTGAAAAAAAATCCACCACCGAAAAAGCAAAATGCAAAAAGATTGTTATAAAGGGAAAAGCTATAGGGAATAAGCCGCGTCAAAATATGAGTGGGTATAAGAATAAATGATGTAATGTGAAAAAAATGAATTAGTAATGTTGAAAAACAATGGCTCATTCCTTTAACTCTTCCCTTATCAGTAAAAATGTTAATTAACTCACCTCAAAATGTGATGCACACAATTATAATTCACTAAAACAGCACTATAGCTTTTCCCTTCACTCACATTAATTATGAATTTAATATACCGAAAAATTTACATCTGCAAATTCAAAATTCGTTAAATACATAGTATGCAATAGTGGACTTCTCTTATAATACCTAAAAGGAACTTGTTATAGCACTTCAAAGTTGTTTATTAAATACATTTTTATCAAGCCAACGAATCAACAATCAAATACGAATAAAATCAAATCTACATCAAAATTCTCAAACAATACTAGCATCAGTGTGGCCTTTACTTTCCCACATCATTTATTCGCAGAAACTGTTTCTAAAACAAGTCGATTTCAATGGCAATTATCATCGCAACATTGAATATGATTAGTCTATAATTATTATTTACTTGCGGCTCATTTATATTTTATTTTTTATTGGGTATTTTGCTACTGTTCCATAGAGATTCGTCAGATGACAAAGGTTGGTTTTTGAATACAAAATATCTCGCACCTAAAAATAAATATACTAAAACAAAATTGTTAAATAAGTTATATAATTAAAAATGAAATTAAAACACTTTTGGTAGGTGAGTCCTGTTGACCCTTCAACATGAGACTTGATGAACATAGAAATTATGGTAGAAATAGAGAACGAGAAATAGAAAATGTATAAACACAGAGTACCACTGGATCATATAGAATTTAAAAAATCTGAAGAATGAAGACTAAGAGAAGTCTCATCAATATAGAGTAACCTGATTCGTGAGAGGCAAGAGGACTCACGCAAAAAAAGCCAACCCGAATTATGAGAGGCAAGGGGACTCTTAATAACCAAGCACCTCGACTAGTGAGAGGCAAGGGGACTGACAATAACAAGCATCCCGTCTTCATTCTTCGAGAACATTAGATACATTTTTTTTTTAGAAAAAAAATTTTTGAAAAATTTTGCAATGATGACGTTTGTGGTCAGCCTACCAAAGAACTGTAGTTTTCAAGGTCGACCACATGGAGGTTACAATACAATTTTGGTCCACTTATATGGGGTGTTTGTTTATCGTGAGTCTCCTTTCTTCTCACGAGTCGAGATGCTTGTTTATCGTGAGTCCCTTGCCTCTCACAATTGCAAGGGGACTCACAATAAACAAGCACCCCAACTAGTGAGAGGCAAGGGGATTCACAACAAACAGGCACCCTGACTAGTAAGAGGCACTGTAACCTCCTCGTAGTGGACTTTGAAAACTAGTTCTTTCGTAGGCTGACTACAGACGTCATTATTGCAAAATGTTCAGATTTTCAAACTAAATTTTGTTTGACCCAACAGTTGACGTCAGAGAATTTGAAAATATCTACACCACACTTCTTGAAGTTTGATAATGATTTAAACGGTTGGCCGCCAGTGACCGTGGTAGTAAAATGACTTAGTAATAAACCGTGCCACCTGCAGTATGCCCATGATTATCAATTTTGAATATGTTGTGCCCTTCCGATCGCTTTGAAACTTGGATATGTTTTAAAGGGGCATATAAGTATTTATATGAAAGGAAATGATAGGTGTGCCTCGAGAACATCCCCTAAAAAGAATTTTTTTTTATTTTGAAAATATTTTTTCACCACTTTTATTCGACAAATGGTAATTTTTTTCTGTTTGTGCCATCAAAAGCCATAACATATATTTTTTTCATGAAAATCAGTTTATCCGTTCTTGAGAAAAAAAAATTTCCATTTTTCTTTTTACCCCCATAACTCCCCTGAAAATGGTTTTCCAAAAATAATATTTTGGGAAATTTCATCTAACACTATTGTCAACTTGTGCTCAAAATTTCGACCCGATTGGTGCGGGGGCAGCTAACACATGCTTATCCTGCTATGCCCTTTAATGTCTCACATAGCTATGGAAATGTATAAACAAAAAATTATTATATTCCACACATGGAAAATCCCCCAAAGCTTCAAGAATGGAAAGTGAAGATTTTTTTGAAAATTTAACAGACATTTTAATTTAATTTAATCATACAGGATGGGGCAAGAGTGCGTCGGATTTCAATAGTTCGAGTTCTATGATAGCTAGAAATTAAAAAAAAAAAATACAAGGAAACTAGATAAAAATAGACATTCCAAAAATATACAAATCAAAACTAAATTGTTAAATAAATTATTGCCCCTTCCTGTATACTTAATAATTTATTTAACAATTTAGTTTTGATTTATATATTTTTGGATGAGACGTTATGTAGTAGCCAAAGGTATTATAAAACCGACCTTTGTGTGACCATCTTGGAGCGGATGGCAAATATTTTTACAGAATGACCGCAAAATACCCATTTACATTAAAAAGAAAACGCAGTACGACTTTTCCTAAATCTGGAAATCAATTTCACTCTTATTGGATTCTGGAGAGTTGTTGCAGACGCAAGAGAAAAAATAAAAAATAAACACTGGAAAAATTTATATATATGATTTTATCAACGATATTTCAGACGGATTGTTGGTCATACATGAAAGGCTTGTTTACTAGTATAAAGCATCATAGTAAAGTCTACACAGTAATTAAATGTGGCACACAGATAGTCAACTAGTATGCAGACTGTAACTGAGTCTTATTAATAGTTTTCGAAAAGGGTTTCACTTGCTTAATATCTAAAAAATATGACTCGTTTCAACTGTGTATATTCAAAACTGTAGACAAAACTTGGCAGGTATACTGCGCTATTAGTAACGACTAAAAAACATGAGAAAAAAGCATTGTTCACATTTTAATAAACAATTAGGTACTCGAAACTTATTCAGTAAAATGTACTAATAACATTTTAATAACGAGCAGGGAGCAAGTACCTATCATTTCATTCTTTGAACATTCATAATATATAGGGAAAAAAATTGAGTGAAGCAGAAATTAAAAATGCCACGAAAATTCTACAGTATCGGAAAGTGTTGGTTTTGGGATGGCAATAAGAGCAAGTGAGAGCGGCAAGTGAGAGCGAAGCATGCAATCGTGTACATGCTTCTCTTGATGTTTACCTCTGCTAGAGTACTGGTAGACGTCTTTATTGTGGGCGGTCGGTTAAATCATTGAAACTAGTGCAATACCAAAACAAACGCTTTGAGATTCTGTATATTAATTTTCAGCCTTTACCTAGATACTAAATATCAGAATAAATATACAGGGGATTTAAAGAATAAATAACTGAAAATGTGATATTACCCCGTCTTTAAAATATACAGGGTATCTTATAAATGGACATAGAGTAAGCGCATGTAGATTGGGTCAAAAGTGGCGATTTAACCTAACTTACTTAATACCAAGTTCTCTCAAAAGATTCCCCTAAAATTTCAAAAAAATTAATTTTAATTTTGGTACAAGATTCCCTCAAGATTCCAACTTGGTACAAATTGTAGGTATGTTACAAAGCTAAATAGATACTTTGATGAAGTTAACTGAAATACAAAGTGGTTACCCTTAAAATTTCATACAACTTTTTCCATTAATTAATTTGGACTAACTTTATTTCAGATTACGCAGAATATAATTCTGAAACTTTTTTATTATCAAGAATTTTTACGAAAATTAATACATTTTTGAATAAGAATCAAAAAAAGTTTGAAAATGAAATAAAACCATCGCAAATATAAAAAGATGAAAACATTTTATAAAATTTTAGGAGCAACCCAACCCTAAAAGTCTGGATGGTTGTCTCTATGGGGTGCAACTTGGTATAGAGATAAGATAGGTTAAATCCAGGGTTCACAGATATATATTGTGATAAATATCAAACCCACTAGCTTTATATATTTGAACAGAATTTAATTCAATTCATTTAAACATTGAATTTCGGTCAAATTGACTGAATTTTGAATGTTATAGATTTCGACTTTTGTCAATTTGACTGAAATTCAATTTCCATAAGAAAACAGCGGGGACCTTTGGAATGTACTCCTCCTCCTCGATGTTATCCCAATCCCATAATGAAACTAAAGAACCAAAACAGGTGTTACATTGACACTTCAGTTGAATCCATTAAGACATCTTTTAGGGCAATCTCGTAACCGTTTTTGATAGCAGTACTGTTTTGCCTACTTAGGTATAAGAAAAATGTTACAGGGAAAAATTGACAAATAATCCTAAATTTTTTTAACTGTTTTTCAAATGAAATACACGATTTTCATTTCTGATTATACTTAGTTCGTTTATTGTCCTTATAATGCCCATATTGACTCAACTTCCAAGGTTGAAATAAATGTCAGTCTTTTACTGGGTTTATTTTTTATTTGTTACAATTTATATATTTTATTACATTTTCGTGAGGTCAACACTTAAGTAATGTTCATAGAAAAATTTAATAAAAATGATTAAAAAATGACCTTTTTTTATAGCAGATTCATTAAGGTGGGCGGTTTCGTGAACGTAATTCGAGAATTTCTCCTGCATCGCTGAACCGATTGAAAACATTTTTTGATATTCTTTTAGAGACAGCTTTATAGAATGGTACTAGGCTATTTAAAACTAAAAAGAAATTTTTTTTTTTACTTGTGCGAAAATTAAAAAAAATTTTTTTTTGACTTTTCAATAGTCTGGAACCATTCTATAATGTTGTCTCTAAAGGCCTATCAAAAAATTTTTTGAATCGGTTCAGGGATGTAAGAGAAATTCTCGAACTACAAAATCATTTTCTTAAGCACGGCACCGGCTCCCTTAAAATGACGTATGTCTTCAGATTAATTTAAAAAATATGGATGTATTAAAAATACCAGCGTCTGTAGTGAGACCTTACAATGTGTAAGTAGGTAAAGTTATGTTAAGAAACCGCTGCCCAAGGAATCACTACTTCCACATCCAGATTGGCTACCCAAGTCTCTCATAACAAAAAATTTTGTATGTGGAAAGAATTGTTTGTGGAACTTTAATAATTTAATGTTTCAAATCGTCTACCCCAAAATCTCATAAAACAATATCCCACATCGGTAGTGGAGTGAGGGTAGTGATAGGGGGGGGGGGGATGGATGAAGTAAAAAATATTTTGAGGTCTTTGGTTCTTGTACACATACTAAATCACATTTTTTTTCACCCCCCTTTTATAATGGGATGGGTAGAAGTGGGGGTGGCTAATGCCAATATTAGCTTCTCATGTATATACTAAATACTGTAATATGTTGCACCCCTTAAAATTTAAGGTTATGTTACTAAAACGTAGGCAGACTTCAACAGATCGAATGTCTGAATGAATGTAGTGTATTTGCACCTACTCGAAAAAGAGAACCTACCAGAAGATTCCAAAGTGACATCTGGAATTCTCTAGAGAATGGTGGCGTCATCACAGAACAATCGAGATCTGTCATTTTTAGGTATAAAAGACCAACCGCATTCTCGGCGAGTAGTTCAGAAAGTTCAAAAAGTATAGAAAGTGAGGTTAAGACTTCAAGGATAAACAAAGTGATAAACATTGTGATTTTAGTCAGTAAAGTGTATTTAAATTAATAATAGTATTGTGAAGTATCCAGTAAATATTTAATAAAGTGTGTTAGTGGACATCTCTTGTTATAATTTTTGGAACCCACGGAATTTGCAAGGGGTAGTTTCCTAAGGGTGGAAACACGTTACAAATTGGTGTCAGAAAGCGGAATTTTATGACAAGAGGAGCTCTGAAGTTGTGCTGGAGTGTTCGAGAAGTATTCTCGCGGTTTAGTGCTAACACAGGACTAATTTACTGGACATTGTTCAAGGGTTATTTGTGGACAGAAAAATAGTGTTAAGTATTAAACCCTTTAAACTGAGTAGTGATAGAGACACTGAAAAAGACTCATTTTTTGTGTTAGTGCGTGGAAATTACTAGAACTTTTCTATTTGGACATTAGTGGAGATTATTAAATTCTCTGAACTGGATAGTGACAAAAGACTCTGGATAAGACTTTTTCGTGCTGTTTCGAGATTTTTCTGGAAAGTTCCATTACCGATATTGACGTGACAGTTAAATTTATTTTATTTTCATCGTATGCCCGTAACAACAAGAAGTATGGCATCTGATAAACAAATACAGGACTTATTAGAACAGCTCCAAAAAATGATGGCACAGCAACGGCAGGAAGACAAAGAAGAACAGGAGAAAAAACGTCATGAAGAAAAAGAAGAACAAGAAAGAAGACGCCAGGAAGACAAAGTAGAACAGGAGAAAAAACGTCAAGAGGAGAAAGAAGAACAAGAAAAGCGACGTCAAGTAGAAAAAGAAGAGCAAGAAAGAAGACGTCAAGAAGAAAGGGCCGAATTAAGAGAAATGATGGAGGACCTGAAGATACGACAACAAGAGGAGAAAGAGGAGCAAGAAAGACAACGTCAGGAGGAAAAAGACGAACTCAGAAAAATAATGGAAGACTTGGAAGAAAGACGCCAGGAGGAATTAAGGAAAATCCTGAGCGATCAAATAAAAATACAACAGGACGCAATCATTTCTGTCAAGAGTGAAGTCAAAGAAGAGATAAACAAGGTAGAAGAAAAAGTAGGTGAAGTCAAGACCGAAGTCGGTCAAGTAAAAGGAAAAGTAAATCAGTTTGAAGAAAAGATGAGTGAGTTCGAAGAAGAAGTCAAAGGAGAAATAGACCGGCTTAAACGACAGTTGAGAGATAGAGGAAGCCAGCAGGTGGTATCATCAGGACAGCGACTAAAACCTCCTTCTTTTGATGGCCAAAGTTCCTGGACGACGTACAAGAGGCAGTTTGAGGCAGCAGCGTGTGCGAACAATTGGGATAATGAGGAAAAGGCCATGGCATTAGTTCTAGCACTAAGGGGCCAAGCTTCAGAGTTACTCCAAACCATCCCAGTTGAGAAACAAAGGGACTTCAAAGTCTTGGAAGCTGCATTAGATTTGAGGTATGGCGACCAACATCTTGCCCAATTATACCAGGCTCAGCTGAAATCCCGGATGCAAAAAGCTGGGGAAAGTTTACAAGAATTTGAAGCTGCGATAGAGAGACTGGCACACCTGGCGTATCCGAGTGCACCTAAAGAATTCCAGGAACAATTAGCCGTGGGGGCCTTTTTAGATGGTATAAGGGACGAAGAGGTCAGGCGAGTCCTGAGACTGACGAGACACCAAAGTAGTAGCGAAGCTTTGGTGCGTGCACTCGAAGTAGAAGCCGCTTACAGGGATACTCCAAGGTCGAGAGTGCGAGCTGTGACTCTCGAAGAATCGCAACCAGAAATGAACCAGAACCCTATGTTGACTGAGATGCAGAAAATGTTTACCAAACTATTGGATAAATTAGATGACCTTGGAAAGCAGGAAAAACAGAAAAACAAAGGAAAGCCGAGTGGTGGTATTAAATGTTACAACTGCGGCAAGGTAGGACACATGAAGCGAGACTGTCGACAGCAGAATTCGGAGAGTCGAGTAAATGCTGTGAATCTTGAAGACGAGCAGGAAAACAGTACCAGGGGGGTTGTTCTGGCTAGGGAATGCAGTGCCCCCAGAGAAATTAAGATTTCCCAGCTTCGAAGAATCGCAAGCAGACTGTTGTTGCATGGATATGTGAACGGAAGAAAATGTTTGTTTACCATCGACACAGGTACTACGTCATCAATAGTACGTCCAGGATTTATATCGGGCATAAAGATTACCAAGAGGCAAAATGAAGAAGTGATCGTCCGGACAGCTACGGGGGACAGGGCTACGGTTCATGGAGAAGTAGACCTGGGTTTGCAGATTGGGCATTTGAGGTTCGACCACAGGGTCATCGTGGCTGACATTACGGATGACTTCATTTTGGGACTGGACATTATGGAACAGTATGGATTTATTGTTGACGTAGGAAAGCGAATGTTAAGGATTGGGAACGAACAATTTATTTTGTCAAAAGTGAACGACCAATGTGAGAAAACCAGGCTGTTGACAACGCAGGCAGTCAAAACTCCTGTATTATCCAGAAAACCAGACAAGGAAGATTGCAAGCGCTACCCTCAGGTGGGAAAATTGCCGAACATGGTTGAAGTCAACATTGTCAAGGTCGATCTTCCAGACAGTTGGACAAAGAAAACTCTGAGGCAAGAGCAATTGCGCGATGTAGAAATCGGACCCATGTTGAGAGCAAAAGAAGAGGGAACGCGTCCAGCATGGAAGGATGTTTCCAACAAAGAAGTGGGGCTGAAGGCTTTATGGTCACAATGGGATTCACTTATGGTCGTAGATGGGCTTTTGAGGAGAGCATGGGAAAGCCCAGATGGGAAGCAGGTTGCCATGCGTCTAGTGATTCCCAGGTGTCGCGTACCAGAAGTACTCCAGGAAGCACATAATGAAACATCCAGCGGACACTTCGGCATAAACAAGACATTGAGTAGAGCACGGGAACAGTTCTATTGGGTTAATAGTCGCCAGGATGTGGAGGCCTGGTGTCGCAAGTGTAAAAATTGTGCTGCCCGTGGAGAACCATTATCGATGAGCAACTACAGAAATGGAAGCCGAGAACAGCCGAAGAATGATCGAGAGCAGATGAACAGAACTAGTAACCGCTTGAAGGCTCGTTATGATCAGAATGCCAGTACAGGGGGATTCAAGGTGGGGGATCTGGTTTGGCTGTACAACCCACAGCGGAAGGAATGGAGATCCCTGAAACTTCAACCTCCTTGGGATGGACCGTATACTGTTATTACCCGAATTAATGATGTCGTCTATCGTATTCAACGAAACAAAAAGTCCAAGATGAAGATCGTACACTTGGATAGACTGGCGAAGTATGTGAAAGAGGCTGAATTGCCTGACCGGGACGTTCAGGCTTAAGGAGGGGGCAGTGTAATATGTTGCACCCCTTAAAATTTAAGGTTATGTTACTAAAAAGTAGGCAGACTTCAACAGATCGAATGTCTGAATGAATGTAGTGTATTTGCACCTACTCGAAAAAGAGAACCTACCAGAAGATTCCAAAGTGACATCTGGAATTCTCTAGAGAATGGTGGCGTCATCACAGAACAATCGAGATCTGTCATTTTTAGGTATAAAAGACCAACCGCATTCTCGGCGAGTAGTTCAGAAAGTTCAGAAAGTTCAAAAAGTATAGAAAGTGAGGTTAAGACTTCAAGGATAAACAAAGTGATAAACATTGTGATTTTAGTCAGTAAAGTGTATTTAAATTAATAATAGTATTGTGAAGTATCCAGTAAATATTTAATAAAGTGTGTTAGTGGACATCTCTTGTTATAATTTTTGGAACCCACGGAATTTGCAAGGGGTAGTTTCCTAAGGGTGGAAACACGTTACAATACCAATTTTATGGACTCATACCTGCTTGATTTACTTATTTACCCCCCATTTACATCAATTTATCCCCCAACTCTACAATGGAATAAAATGAAAATATAATGTAGTTCCAGATTTCGTTAAAATATATACGTGTACCAAATTTAACGAGAACAAAATTTTCATTTTCCACAATTTCCCTGACGAATTTTTTTACCGATTTTAATATAATATTGTTATATCTATATTTAAACGAATAAAACAGGCACTTCTCAGCTCACTATAGAATAGACACTTTATGACAGCATATAAAATAATGTAGGTTAGGTTTTGGTTTGCAGAGGGGAAGTCTCTTCTTTGCTAATAGCAGCAGCAGTAGTTCACTTAATCAAAGCAGTGTTGCCATTTGGTCACAATTTTAAGCGTTTTTGCAGAAATTTGATATTGTATATCAAGAAAAGTGACATTTATTTCATTATAAATATCATGATATATATCACTGGATATATATCAACGAACCCCGATATAAATTCCTGGTAAAATCGTCATATTTCAACCTCACCTACATGCATTCCTTTAAGTCCACTTACTCATAAAAAAAACCTGAAAATTACCTAGAATAGTACTCTTCATTGGTAGATAAGTGAAATTTCACCAATTTTTGCTGAATGTTTTAAAGAATTGTGAATTATTCTGTGAATATATTAAAAAATAATGCTCTCTCTTACGTGATTAGTGAACACAAAAACCTTGTATAGGTTTTAAAAGTGAAAACTAACATTTTGTTGTGGCCACGTTATAAGTATTCAAACTCTGGAGGCTATTTTTTGTAAACTGGTAATTCATTCACTGTCACCTCCATTGAGCTCGATATACTTTAGTAGATCTCATTAACGTACATAATTCCTTTGAAAATATGCATTAAATAATTATACTAATTCATACGAACATCTGACTATTATTCTGTGAACTTACCGGAAGACTGGAAATCGTCTGAACATTTCGAGTTATTAAATATCTGCTCCTTGGAGGTTCCTGCAATGGGCTCTGCGTCATCCTTCAATTTATCTTCCTCGTTCTCCGGCTTCCCATTACTCGTATCCGAATGATTCCCTGTGAAATTATCCATACCCATCTTTACCTCCAGCATCTCTGGACTGCCCTGCACGATATCCTTGTTGTCGAAATCGTCCGGGCCATTTGAACTACCAGACAGCTTCCGAGGTCTCCCTCGTTTCCTCTTCGGTTGCAGCAGGGCATTACCCAACATGTTTAAGTGATTTCCAAACCTCTTGTTCTGCTGCAGGCGTTGCAAGTGTGGCATGTTAGCGTTTAGATTTTGTTGCGTAAGAGAGGAAGTTATAGTATCACATTTTTCTTCATTTACTTCGGTTAAACCCTTTATCCTAAGACTTTCAGCCACCCTCAGAAATGCCGTTAACCTATCTTGATCCACGCTGACCTCACCCCTGTACATGAAGTCCAACAGACTTCTCATGTCGCTGTAAGGTACATCTTTTAATATTACTATGGGGTGTTTGTCGGGGTGGTTGATAAATAACGCCTGGAAATAAGGGCTACACGCCGAGAGTACCATTTTGTGTGCTCTGAGGAGTTGACCCTCGACGGCTAACGTCACGTCCACGAAACTCTCTTCGTGTAGGAGCTGATCGAATACTGATAGTAGGTTTGATTGATGGTTGTTCCATCGTAAGCAGAAACGCTGGGAAGACATTGTGGGTGGTGGAACAGCCAAACCAGGTTGGTGATACTGTGTTTGAGGTGGGTATCGATAGGTTAAACTTGACATTGGCGGTACAGGTGGAATTTTGTCTTCTTTTTGGAGACCACTAAAAACGACAAACAAAACATTATGAGTTAAATATGATGTAATGCAAAAAAGATTTTAAGACTTATATTCACACATGATGACTGTTTAGCATTGCAAAACAGTATCAACAAAATAACAGAGTGGCAGTGGCGGACTGACACTTCTTGATGGTTTGGCGATTTGTACCAAGGGGCGGCAGGGGCACATGTAAGCAGGGTGGGAAAAAAACATTTTTTTTTAATTCAAAAATATCGTGAGTTTTTTTAGGTGATTTAAATCAGATATTTTTTAATTAAATTTTTCCTTTGACGTAAAAGTCACGTGTAGAGGTTATTTTCCAGTAAAATACTGGATAATTCTATTATTTTGTAGATTTCACGGACATTGTATGGAAGAAAATATATGTGGCAGAGAAACATTTAGACAGTAAACTATAAGTGTCATGAAAACTTCATTATTAATGGTAATGAGGAATATGGAAACATCGAAAATAAAATCAATTTCTACTAGAAATGCCGCAAGACCAAGACTAAGTCTTGTCTTGGTCTCGAGATAGTCTTGGCTTAACTAGTCTTGGTATTGCGGCATCTCTAAATGTTTGTACAAAATGGCATAGCACTCACGACATGTTAAGAACAGCCATAAATTTATTGTGTGAAAATGCCGCAGATTTGAGTAAATTTGGGATTTCTCAGTTAGAATGGGACATGTGTGAAAAAGTATTTAATTATTTGAAACACTTCAAATTCGTATCAGATGTTTTAGGAGGTGATATTTATGCAACATTGCCCTTAGTCGTTCCTTTTTTTAATTTGTTGATTGATAAAGTTGAACAGCTAATTAAAGAATTGGATGAAAAAGACCACCGAAATGAAAGTGATGTGTCAATTTTATTGGATTTCCATACAGCTAGAGACAAGATGCTTAAGCATGATCACAAATCCAATTAGATTTATTGTTGTGTTCTTATTTTAGATCCTAGACATAAAGTAGACACATTTGAAAAAACTGCGTGGGGTAAAGAAATGAAAACAAAAATCAATGACAATGTTTGAAAATGTTTTTAAAAATAAATACTTCGCTGAGTTTCAAAAAACGTCAAACGTTCATCCAGAAATAATCCATAAGTGGTGAAAGTGACAATGACTTTATTGACATTGGTACGTTGTTCGAAGGGGAAAAACAAAAATGTTACTCTCCAACCAAAGCATGGAGAAAGGAAATAGATATTTATTTGTCTCAGGCAAGAGTACTAAAAGAGACAAATATCTTAGTGGTGGGAGAAAAATCAAGAATCATTCCCTGCTTTAGCAAAAATGGCCAGGGATTTTTTATGTATAAGAGCAACATCAGTTCCTGTTGAAAGATTATTATCAAAAGCGGCTTCAATAATGAGAAAACATGGGAGTCGATTAAATGGAGAGTCTACACAATCTTTATTATACCTTAATTCCTGGGTGGAAACATTCCAGTTCAATGAGTAACAGTTCTTATATTCTCACAATTTTATGTTTATATACCTATGTAAAAATGCGAAATAAACTTTTTTTTAACAGTCAGTAGTATTCATTCAGTAATAGTTAATACTCCCGTATGCTTAAATATTTTAATATAGCCCTTCAAGTTTTAGTAAATTCTAGATTGATTTGCCCATTAAAAAATACATTGTTTAAAAATAAAAATTTTAAAAATTATTATCAAAAGACAAAACTCAAGACTCTCGACAAGAGTCTTGGTCTTGAAACGTCAGGTCTTGTCTTGTCTTGGTCTCGAAATTTCAGAGATGGTCTTGTCTCGAAATTCAAAACAAGACCAAGACAAGACCGAGACTAGTCCTAGTCTTGCGGCATCTCTAATTTCTACTAGACAGAACAGCATGTATAATAAATATAACGTGAGTGAGTACAGTAGATAATACATACCACAAAAATATTCTGAATATTGATTTCTATTCAACTGATTCATTAAAAAGGTCACCTTCGCTGCCCCAATTTATTAATCAAGTCGCTGTGGACCAAGTCAAATGTCGAAAATATCCTTTCTACCGAGGCTGAAGATGCAACAGCGGTGGTTAATTGCATAACCTCTTCTTTTATTATTAATTTTTCAGGATTGTGGACTTGGAAATGACAAATCCACTATGCACAATCATTTTGCAGTTCTTCCACTGTGGGTTTGGACATTAACGAGCCAATAAACGACTGAGATTTGGAACGAAACTTCAAAACGAGTTGAAAAATTCCCAACGAAAAATTTTCTTCTGCACAACATAGTACTTTACGTTCTTCTTCTGAAGTTAACATTATTTGTCCCACTTTCTGCTGACTATCGGGGTCGGGACTATTATTCATATATTTTGAACTGATCATAAATGCTAATAAACGGTACGGGGAAACAGTTGTTTCGTAACGTCCTTTGATTTTAAGTTGCCATTTGCAGCTTTTTCATCATTTTTTTTCCAATAAATTACATTTAATAATGTGCAATTTTCCCTTTGCAGCCTATGCAAACAAACGGCCACTGAGTTTAATCTTTCTATAAGCGATTCACAATTTCTTTTCAAATTGGAATCAGTCACTCGCCTTTTAATGTTGACATCAAGTTATCTCGTTCATTTTCATCCTTGCATATAGCTATTAAAATATGCCAATTTTTTTATATATGATTCCAAGGAGACTCAAATAGAATTTCAGCGAACTTCTGTTGGTAATGTCAAGACAGAGTCATTTTTACAAGAAGACTCAGCTCTTGCACGATGATTATATCGAAATAATTTTGATTCGGATAACTTGATTGGTAATATTTTCCATGTTGAGGGATTTAACCAATAATTGACCCTGATATGCACCACAGCAATAAGTGATTATATTCATTTCCAAATCTTTCGAAATCATTGTTCGACATTTTTTTTCATATTAGCAGCGTTGTCGGTAACGATGCTCCTTATCTTGAAACCGAATATCTATGTCGGTACTATACTAAGACAAGTAGTGATTAATAGAATGCTCGATATTAGTGGCTTCTGAGGATTCTGAGATGCAGGCGGGTGAACCGTTGCGTCACTACTTAAAGGGAGTCTACAGACGACCTACTTGTTGGGGGCAACTTAGGCGGTATGCTTTGAAATTTGTTAGGCCAACCAACAGGTATCGACAAACTTCAAATCATACCACCTAAGTTGGCACCAACAAGTTAGGTCGTCCTTTATTTATTTTTCACTGATTACACTTTAATGCACACGTTTTATGATTTGTGGAAAGTTTAAACCGTTTTTTATTTAAATCAACATTTTGGAAATGATTTAAATCACTATTTAAATCATATCCATCCTGCATCTAAGTGCACTTTTTGGGAAAGAGGGGGGCGTTTTGGACCGGGGGCCTTGTGGCGATTGCCGCCACACCACCATGGTCAGTCCGCCACTGCAGAGTGGTGTAGAAAGAATAATTGAAACTTAAATATATCAAAATGTTCCATAACTTCATTCATTAAAAAAAAAAGAACAGAACCTATCGAATATCAATATCAAATTAAAGGTGTCACTCTTTTCAGATCCCTTGAAATCAAAGATCTTGACACATTTTTTGAACGAAAATTTAACTCTATTAGACACGTAAATAATGTAGTAAACTCGCTTAGTAAAATGTTAAGACATACAAGAAATTGCAGATATTTTCTGCATCGCTAAAATTATTGTTTCTCGCTTATGTCAGGTTGAATATGGAGCACTAATATAGTACCCATTAGGTATATCTATGCCACATTGACAAAATTTAAAAACAAGAATGATTTTAATTTCTGAACCTTTTTTATGTAATTTGTTCTATAATAAAATTGATTGCGCATATTTGCTAAATAAGGTTGTTTTCTTTATAACCCAGATTAGAGGCTCGATATTCTCCAACATTTTATAGCGATAATACAAATAATGATTTAAATCATTTCCAAAATGTTGATTCAAATCAAAAAAATTATAAATAAGAAAAAATGGTTTATACTTTCCACAAATCATAAAAACATGTGCTTTAAAGTGTATCAGTGGAAAATAAATAAAGGGCGACCTAACTTGATGGGGCCAACTTAAGTGGTATGTTTTGAAGTTTGACGGTACCTATATCGGTTGGCCTGACAAACTTCAAAGCATACTGCCTAAGTTGGCCCCAACAAGTTAGGTCGTCTGTAGACTCCCTTTAAGTATTGTACGCAAAGGTTCGCCCGCCTTCATCTCAGAATCCTCAGAAGGCACTAATATCAAGCATTCTATTATTCTATTAATCGCTACTTGCCTTAGTATAGTACCGACGCACAGTGATGGAAAATGGAAACAATTCGAGCCACGCGGCAATTTCAATCTTACAGCAATACATTTTTTTTTATTATCCTTGCAATAACATGTATTTTATGGGGGAAGCGAGAAATATAAAAACAAAAAATATAAAAACAAAAAATAAAAAAACCAACACTTTTGAAGACTGCTACCTTGACGTGGTAATAAGCCTATGAGATTAGTTTCTTCTACTTTTCAACCTCAATCGCAATATTCTTTTTTTTTATCTTCATAGATACCGATTTTCTCAGATTTAGGTACTTCCTGAAAGAAAGAAAGAAAGATTTATTGGTGCTAAGAAACTAGACTGCACCTGCGACTAATGGCTCCTTCTCCAATTTATGAAAACACCTAACCAAATTTAACATTTTCCGCACTTCTCCCATAAAATACATGTTATTCCAAGGAGAATTAAAAAAATATATTGCTGTGCGATTGAAATTGCCGTGTGGCTCGAATTGTTTCCATTCTCCATCACTGTGCGACGTAGATATTCAGTTGCAAGATAAGGAGCTTCATTACGGACAACGCTGCTATATGAAAAAAAAAAGTCAAACAATGATTTCGAAAGATTTGGAAATGGATATAATCACTTATTGCTGTGGCGCACATCAGGGTCAATTATTGGCTCAATTTCTCAACATGGAAAATATTACCAATACCAATCAAGTTATCCCAGTCATAAAATATTTTCGAAATAATCATCATGCAAGAGCTGAGTTTTCTTGTAGAAATGGCTCTCTGCCTTGACAGTACCAACAGAAGATTGCTGGAATTCTATTTGTGACCCTTGGAATCATATATAAAAAACTGGAATATTTTAATAGCCATATGCGAGGATGAAAATGAACGAGATAGCATTGATGTCGATATTAGAAGGCGAGTGACTGATCTCAATTTGAATAGAAATTGTGAATCGCTTTTATGGAAAGATTACGATCTCCCGATTAACGATCTCCCCGAACACATCACTGGAGGAAAAACTATCATGTATGCAGATGATACCTCAATAATTACATCAGGTAAAAATACAGAAGAAGTACAGTATAAAGTAATCACCATCATAAAACAGTTTAGTGACTGGTGCGCTAAAAATCAGTTAATGATTAATATAAATAAAACAATTATTATAAAATTTTACAACAGAATAGACAAACATACAGCCTTTCACCCAGTTATTCAAAACAATACTATAACCCCTTTAAATTCTACAAAATTTTTAGGAACAGTAGTCGACAGCCAACTGAACTGGGTCCTACATATTGACTTTGTATCCAAAAAATTAAATAAAGCATATTACTTGATAAAAAAACCTGAAAAACAAACTTGACGTAGATTCATTGATGTCAGTTTATTATGCACACTTTTTTTCAGCAATCAGCTGCAATATTATTGTCTGGGGTCTGTCCGGTGACATAAACAGAATCTTTGTGCTGCAAAAACGTGTAATTAGAATGATGTTCAATCTTGACATCTATACCTCTTGTAGACCTACATTTCGTGACAGGAAAATTCTAACAGTCACCAGTATATACTTACTTAAAATTTTGACATACATTCATGGAAATAGGACTTTACTAACTAAACACTCTGATATCCATACCATCAACACCAGAAGGAAAAACAATATCTGTCAAAATAAACACTACTATTCAAAATATGAGAAATCACCACTATACTCTGGCACCCGATTATATAACCTGTTATCCACAGACCTACAATGCTTACCGATCTCCACTTTTAAAAGAACTTTAAAAGAATATCTAAGTTCAAATTGCTTCTATACCATTGACGAGTTCATCCAGACCATTAATTAGCCTATATATCTCCTAAACTCTCCTTTTATCGTATATGTATATTGTATATTAAATGTTTGAAATTGTAAAACAATTTGATAGTTTAACTACGATGTCTGTCTTATACTTTTACACTTGTAATTTTTTTGACTTGTCTTATCTATTGTACTCAATAGCACAAAAGATGAATAAAATTTTGAATTGAATTGAATTGAATTTGACTAAAACCAGTGGCCGTTTGTTTAGATAGGCTGCAAAGGGAAAATTGCATATTATCAAATGCAGTATTTTACTGGAAAAAAATTATGTAAAAGCTCGAGAATATTGTAACCCAAGAAAAATTGCAAATTAAAATCAAAGAACGTTACAAAACAACTGTTACCCCGTACCATTTATTAGCATTTATGATCAGTTCAAAATATATAAATAATAGTCCCGACCCCGACAGCAAGCAGAAAGTGGAACAAATAATGTTAACTCCAGAAGAAAAACGCACTATGTTGTGCAGAAGAAAATGTTTCATTGGGAATTTTTCAACTCGTTTCTTTGCAAATCTCAGCCATTTGTTGGCTCGTTAATGTCCAAACCCGCAGTAGAATGACTGCAAAATGATTCTGCATGGTGGATTTGTCATTTTGAAGTCCACAATCCTGAAAAATTAATAACAAAAGAAGAGGTTATGCAATTAACCTCCGCTGTTGCATCTTCAGCCTCGGTAGAAACGATATTTTCGACATTTGGCTTGATCCTCAGCGACTTGAGAAATAAATTGCGGGTGGACAAAGCAGCGAAGATTACCTTTTTAATGAAACAATTGAATAGAAATTAATATTCTGAATATTTTTGTGTTACGTATTATCTACGTTTCTATTATACATGCTGTTCTGTCTAGTAGAAATTGATTTATTTTAAATATTTCCATATTCGTTATTACCATTTATAATGAAGTTTGAAGTTTTCATGACATTTATAGTTTAGTAAAAAAAATTAATTCAAAAAATCAAGTCTTTAAATCACCGAAAAACTCGTTTTTTTCCACCCTGGTTAAGAAGCATTTTTTATTATGTACTGGCAGTTTAACTTACATTGATTGGTTAACTATTATTAAGAGCGTTTTTTTTTTTCCAATAAAATTTCACCATTTTTTTTTACCCTCAAACTTTTAGTTCAATAATGGGGTACTTTATAGTTACAAGAAACAAGGTAGTAGATTTTTTTTATCTTGTATATGTTGTAGAGAGTACCTATGTAGAATTTAAGTTTTAGACCTCCAAACCCTTGGCAAATTATCGTGTGGACGAAAAAACCACAAATTTTTGGCACTTTTTTCAGTTTGTGGCCTTAGGACCAATGCATCCAATCGAAAAGTCATGTATTATCAAAATTAAAAAGCATTAAATTTCGCTTCGAATGAGTACCTCAAAGTTGATGCATTGTTTTTAAGTTATAGGCCACAAACTGAAAAAAAGTGTTTTTTTCGTCCACATAAAAATTTGCCAAGGGTTTGGAGGTCTAAAACTTGGATTCTACATACTCTCTACAATACATACAAGATAAAAAAAAAATCTACTACCTCGTTTAAAGTAACTATCACCCCCTTTCGATAACGCCATTCCTGAACTACTTGTAACTAAAGATTTAAAAGCTCAAATGGGAGCTCTAAAAAAGTTTTTCAATGATAAACTAAAATCTATTTTATTATTTTTATTGACATTTTCGCTAAAATAAAAAATATATATAGGTACTTATATGGCATTCGGCAAATGATGACATTCTTTTCCTACATTGTCATCCTAGGTCGTTTTTGTTGGCCTTTATCCGTATTTATAAATAAGACTTAAATTCAATCAAGTTCTAGTCAATAGACATTACATTATTTAAATTTTTAAAAGATAATCACCAACACATTACTATTAACACTGCTTAGTGCTCGAAAAATAAAAACACTTAGTCAGTGTTCGACAAAACTCTGGTCCCGAATTAAAAAAAAAATGAATTGGGTATAAGAAAAAGTGGATAGTAATTTTGTGTACATGTCTAACTATAACTAATATGTAAACAAGAAAGGAAGTCAAAATATTTTAAACCATAAAATACATAATATTTAATAAAATTATTATTATTAACAAACAATTACTAATGAAATATTCAGCGAAAAAATGTTTCATTTCTTTTAACCAAGTATGTAACCAAATTATCAAAAACGGTGGGTACACACATTATTTACAAGGAATGTTTGAATTACTTAACAGTTTGATAATGATAACAAATCAAGAAAAAAATTAAAAGTACATTTGAATAGGGCGCGTAAAACCAAGGCCTATTTGATTATTATGATTCACACAGGTGTCCAGCTAGAGAAGCGGAATCGTTCTTGAACTCGTATTACATCATATCGGCTCTCGCCCCTCCCGCAAAGAAGCATCTAATAGCATGCAACATAAACATTGCAACTTGTATTGCAGCAAATGCATAAGTATTACTTACAAATTAAATAAATTCACCACATGAGACAACCCCTCTTGCGAAATGGCACAGCCCTACGCCATATTTAAAATTCACTTATCGCGGAGCTACACCCCGCCTACTTACGGTACGAAAGCCAGTTTACGCAACCCTTTGCTTAAATTAACTAAATTTAAAATATAACCAACAATGTTAATTGCTATGTCTGTGATAATAAAATTAAAATGTGGGTGAGTTAGTGCAAGCTGCGGGTTCATGATGAGGGTTTACATATTGATTTATAGAAATATATTGATTTTAAAAGCTAGGGTAAATCGAGTCGACGACCCTACTTTAATAATTTCAAATCTTTCCAGTGAATTACAGCACGGAGCGGAACGAAACTTGGCAGGTAAGTGGAGATTAACTTTTAAAATATCATAACGATTTACCTTTTTAAAGTGACACCATAAAAACAAAAGGGTTGAATCCCCAAACAGGATAACTAAACACCACAACACTTTAAGACGCCATGTCAGCAAATATTCTGTCTCTGTCGGGTTCGGAAAGTATCGGGGTAGCTCGGGGTACAAAGAACCGCGAAGTCTTTGAATGTTTTTAACGCACAATCGCGTTTTTCCCTTGATACCCGCGGATATAATAAAGGCACCGTTATACATACCTTCCTGTACATATTATTTCACACGGTTTGTGGTTAGATAAGTTTACAAAGTGAGGAATTTAATAAACGTTTGGCTAAAAAATTTGAATTATTGGAGTAATACCTAGGTAAAGTTTAAATGGTTAGAAAAAATACATGTCCAGGAAGCGGGTGTTTAAAATAATGCTGTTTAGTGTTCAAAACTAGGTGTGTTAAATTTAGTAAGTAGTAGAAATAAGCCGAAGCGAAGTATTTTTGCTGCTAAATTGGTGACTTATGTCATGCGCCGTGGATGAGGGTGTGCGCATATCGCTTAATTATTCTAAAACACTTACGCAATAGATTGTCCTTGTAATTTCACAAGCAAGCTGTGTCTGGCGTCTCACAATTGTTTACTAAAAGCACATGTGGATCACCAGCACTACGTTGACAGGTCACTTAGATAAAAATTCACGAAACTCATGGGGGTGAACTCGGGTGCGGGTTGACAAGAACTGACAGTGGTGCGCACCCTTCAAGTAACTAAATGGAACTCTAGCGAGCCCCGCGCAAGTATGGCTGAGAATACCACCACCACACTGCCGCGGTGACCTTGGGAGTTGTGGATGCCCAGGCGATCAGACATTTACTGGGTGTATCGGACGTTCGGGTGTGATTCCAACGCATCTGGCCAACTAGATTTGAGCTCTTACATTGAGGGCTCGAACAGTCGCCCAAACCGGTGGTGTTGGGTGTGCTATTCTCGCTCCTAGTTATCGAGTGAAAAGGATGACTGCGTCGAAACGGGGATACACGTGCATGCTAACGTGGGGTGGTTGACCCCCCTGAAAAAGAGGACGACTTTTTGACTCTTCGTAACACTTTTTTAAAGAATGCTGCCCGTATGCTCGGTTACGAAGCATAGGGGTGGGTGGGACTTGAGATAAGCCGACGCGGATCAGCTACAAGCCAGTTACCTACGTAAAGTACGCTTATTCCGAAATATCGGATTACCTTTGGGTCTGTAGAAATCGGCGCAACAGGTGAAATTATTTTTCCAATAGGATTCTTGATTATTTTTGCGGGTTTTTGCGGTTATAGTACAGTAATTTGATCTCACTTCTGACAAAATTCTATAGCAGTTTTAAATTCAAATAGGTATTTTTGGATAGTTTGATTCAAAATGGGTTAAATATGAAATATTAAAAAGGAATAAGGGTGCTTTTTGTTGGGGGTGAGTTTCACCCCAACTCGGGGTTACAGAGGGTCTTCAAGGGTTTTAAGCAGGCCTGTCGCCTGTGGAGAGCCGGTACGGGCCCAGGGGTAAAATCAAATTGGCGCACCCTTCTCGGCTGGGACAAATAAAAAATACTAATTTTCAATACACAATTTGAAACACAGTCAATACAAAAATGTATTTAACAGTGATGGTGCCGGGCCCCGAGGCTTCAGCTTCGCCTATCCCTCTGTCGTCAGCCTTGGTTTAAGCAAATTATTCAAAGAGGATCACATTTTCGAAAAAGTTTGTCATAACAAAAAAGTTAACTTATGAAATAACAAAAATACCTAATCCATGAAATAAAAATTTGTTTAGGTTCATCGTTGCCGAGATACAGTTAATGGTGCATTTGAACGTATAGCCCTGAAAAGGTCATGTTCTTCAAACAGTTATAACTGATTTAAAAAACCTTTTAACATGTACCTACCTTGAACCAAATTAAAGTTTATTACAGTAGCTTAAGGCTTCCGGTGCCGTGCTTAAGAAAATGATTTCGTAGTTCGAGGATTTCTCTTACATCCCTGAACCGATTCAAAAAATTTTTTGATAGGCCTTTAGAGACAACATTATAGAATGGTACCAGACTATTGAAAAGTCAAAAAAATTTTTTTTTTGTTTTCGAACAGGTAAATTTTTTTTTCTTTTTTTAGTTTTAAATAGCCTAGTACCATTTTATAAAGCTGTCTTTAAAAGAATATCAAAAAATTTTTTCAATCGGTTCAGGGATACAGAAATTCTCGAATTATGTTCACGAAACCGCCCACCTTAAAATTTTGGCAAATTTTGATAAATCAAAAATAATGCAAATTTTTTAATTTTTACATAAAAAGTGCCCGTTTTATAGTTCCAGTAAATTCCAAATAGAAAAAAAAAATCCCAAATCGTATTTTTTGTTAGTCCTACCCTCGGTCCTAACTATTATGTATATGTTCAATTTTTTTTTACCGTGATCGATGCATTATCTAAAAGATTTTACACTTAATGTATTTGAAAGATTTTGAAAAAATGAATTTTTTTAGCTTTAATTAAATAACTTAGCAGGTAAGGAAGCATCTTTTTTTTTTTAACTATTTAACGTCGGCCTATTTCCGATACCAGGGCCTATCACCGACGCCAGGAGACGAGCTACCCCCAACCTGGAAATTTTGTCGAACCTCTTCCCTTAAGAAGAGTAGGGATCTTTTACTCGCCTAACATTTAATAGACAAGGGACCGCCTGCTTTACATCCCCTCCGAAGGATGGTATATCCACTACGTAATCCTCGTCTGAAATTACGTAGCTTCCGCGTATACACTGATATACAAGCCGCTAGAAGGTGGGACGAGAACGCTGTATTTCCCAAGATGGGTCACCCATCCAAGTACTAACCGCGCTCGACGTTGCTTCAACGGAATATCGACTGATATTCACATTGAAGTCGCCTCTACGCTCGCCCCGCGGAACGCATATAACCCAGAGAAGATGATTGAAAAAGCTCAAAATTAATAAAAATACATCTTTGTGGTATGAAAAGGCTGGAGAAAATTATATTTCACCCTTAAAAACATAAAAACATTCCTAAAATTGCTTTGAATAATAGCTTATACTGAATGTCAAAATTATATTTATTTTATGGTAACTATTAGGTATCGACTCGATAGAGATAACAAAAGTGTAAAAACTACCCCCATTCACACCCTATTCAGGGTGGAATATTAAAAAATAGGTAAATTAAAATTAATAATATTAAAATATAGGTACCAAGGTGATTAAAAATGTACAAAATGATTTTTTAATACTAGTTGAGCCAGACTCTCAACTGATCCTGATCTCAACATTCCTATTTTCAAAAGCAACCCCTATAAAATCTTTTTTTTTCTTCTAATATTACATCGTCTAAAGTACCTGTCATTCCTAAACTGGAGTAGATTTTGATTCATTTTGGTCACCTTGTTTGCTATTTTTTTATTATTTGAAGCAGTGAATACACTCAAAGAAATAGTATGGGTAAATTCAACAAAAAAAAATGGTTAACCAACAATATCGTTAATTTTGTTAAACCAAACTATATTGATGGTATTTTTAAACAAGAGGTGATTGTTATTTTAATTAATAAAAAGTTGTCGTACAACAAAACAAACATTAACTTAAAAAATAGATGAATAAGACTATTATTTTGTTCGTCTGACTATTATTTTGTTGAATTCTGTCAAATTAAACTAGATAATAGTATACCTATTTTATTTTTAACTATTATCGAATTGTAATTCTAACCCAGTATTAGTTCGCTGTACTATTGTACTTGGTAGACAAACCAATATTATTGTCGTCTTCTAGAAGTTCTAAATGAATTACCATAAAATTTGCTTGCTTACCACGTAGTCTATTACAGAAATTATTCCCAGATGACGCCACATACAAATCACTAACAATAATCCATCATGCATTATCTTGCACTCTTACGAATTTATAGAAAATTAATAACGTGATTGCAGTGTTCAAATTCTCTCAGGGATCATCGATATATTTGGATGGATCTTATAAACGATCTCTAATCTTTGGTTTGGGTGGTCTGATGTCTCAATACTGAGATTTTGGCTAACCAAAAAAAACTTCATCATACAATAAAGTGTAGATCAACCTAAAAATTAGTTGGTGAACAAAAAACAAAGTCGTTGTACTATTTAATTGTAGACCAAATTGAAAATGATTAGTGAACATAAAAAAATGTCATTGTACTATTTAATTTGTTACAAGAAGATATGATTATTAAACTACTATTTGTTTACGAAAACAAATAAGTTGTATAAGTTGTATGACTATTCTTTACTGATTGATTTAACTATGAAACTAGATAGGCGCGATTTCATATGCTCTTTTTGGTTGAATTTACCTATCATTTTCTTTGAGTGTACGATTCTACCACCTGAATAGGGTAGTTTGGTTGTTTTCGAGGTTGCTAAATAACTCGCTATTTGTTCTTTATTAAAAAAACGTGTTGACTAAAACCATGCAGGTAATATTACGTGCTGTAAATATTTTTCATATTCATAGAGGTAGTAATAAGGTTACTCACGTCAAGACAAAGTGGATATATGTCCCTTTTAGTAGTAGAAAATAATTTGGTGCATTACTAAGTGCCGTGGCATTTTTTTTTAGTATTCGAGACTGTGAATAAAATTGCGCCCCCGAATAGAGCAGTTTAGTGGTTTCCGCCCAGTCAAAAAATCCTATTTCAAAATTATAGATAATTGTAAATTTTTTATGGGTGTTCATAAGATCCTGATTTATAGGGTTTTATACTGTACATTAATTTTGCCATATAGAAATTATATTGGGATGAATAAGTATCTAAAAGAGTCTTAATTGAGTTGGAATACCCATGTTGTTATTGGTATGTTTCCATAAGTGTTTATACTAAAAACAGTTTTTATATGGCATTACAACTTTTAATTTGATAAGTTCTCATGGGATCTGAATAGTGTTGAAACTGAAAAGGTTTCATCAGCAAAATCAAATAAGAGTTCTGTAATCTTTTATAAGAAACAATTAGTATATGGTTTTTATAAGATCTGAGATCTGTTATCAGTTTTAGTTTATATAATAATTTAATGAGGATTTATAAGGATACGTATTAAAAAGTATTAATAAAGAATTACATCGAATAACTTTTTGACTTTATTGGGACCTGAAGAGTAACGAAATTGAAAAGATATACCAAGGAGTTCCTAGTAGACATTTTATACATTTTTATAAGGATATATTTGTACTTATTTTTATAAGACTTCATGGATCCATATCAGTTTAGTTTATATAAGAATTTAATAGGGATTTATAGGGACATCCATTATAAGTAGATATTAATAATGATTTACAACTATTAATCTGATAAGTGTTCATGGGGTTAAAATACTGGTAAAACTAATACTTAATGTTTCATAAGAAACCAGGGATGAATTTTATAATATTTAATAAGAAATAATTAGTCTATGGTTTTTATAAGATTTGAAGGGTTATTGTTAGTTTAGTTTTATATAAGAATTCTATAAGGATTTCTCAGTGCATCCATTGAAAAATATCACATACAACTATTAATTTGAGTTTTCATGGGATTTCAATAGTAGTCAACCTAAAAAAGTTACAATATACTTACTAAACTAAACTTACTACTACAATAGATTCCATATAATTTACATTAAAATCCATTGTAGGATTAAAATCCATTGTAAGTATATACACATTGTATTTTAAAAAACTCTCTTATTCCCATAAAAGCATAAAAGTTTATAATGGACCTCTAGCGAGAAATATACAATAAAAACTCACAGAATCTATAAAATTTTCGTGTACGACGTCGTACTGAGAATATAATATCTTTCTCAAATAAGAACCCATAAAATTTCGCAATTTAATTACCATAAATACTTATAAAATATACTGATAGACTTCATTCAGGGAATTTACTTTAAAACCCCATTGCATAAGCCTCATAGAATTTTATAAAAACTTCGTGTTAATTATTAAAACGTGCAAGTGTTGATAGACTTCAGGCAAGGAATGTACATTCAAAACACATTTCAAATACTTCAAAAACTGAGCCTATGAAATCTTCGTATTTCAAACACCATATAATACTTACAAATACTGATAGGCCTCGTATGGAAAATTATTTTCATTAAAAATACTTTTCAAATACATATAAAATATCTATAACATATTTTCATATTTCAATTACCGTGAAAACGTATAACTACTGATAGACTCCATATAGGGAATTTACATTAAAAACCCATTGTACGCAGCAAAGCTTATAAAAACTTCGTATTTTCTATTAATATATGCAAATGCTGATAGACCTTAGGCAAGGAATTTACATTAAAAACACATCTCAATTAGCCACATCAAACCACATTCAGAACTTATAAAAAACTTTGTATTTCAAATACTATAAAAATTTAAATATACTAATACATATAACTACTGATAGACTCCATATAGGGAATTTACATTAAAAACCCATTGTACGCAGCAAAGCTTATAAAAACTTCGTATTTCCTATTAATATATGCAAATGCTGATAGACCTTAGGCAAGGAAGTTACATTAAAAACACATCTCAGTTAGCCACATCAAACCACATTCAGAACTTATAAAAAACTTTGTATTTCAAATACTATAAAAACATAAATATACTAATACATATAACTACTGATAGACTCCATATAGGGAATTTACATTAAAAACCCATTGTACGCAGCAAAGCTTATAAAAACTTCGTATTTCCTATTAATATATGCAAATGCTGATAGACCTTAGGCAAGGAATTTACATTAAAAACACATCTCAATTAGCCACATCAAACCACATTCAGAACTTATAAAAAAACTTTGTATTTCAAATACTATAAAAACTTAAATATACTAATACATATAACTACTGATAGACTCCATATAGGGAATTTACATTAAAAACCCATTGTACGCAGCAAAGCTTATAAAAACTTCGTATTTCCTATTAATATATGCAAATGCTGATAGACCTTAGGCAAGGAATTTACATTAAAAACACATCTCAATTAGCCACATCAAACCACATTTGGAACTTATAAAAAACTTTGTATTTCAAATACTATAAAAACTTAAATATACTAATACATATAACTACTGATAGACTCCATATAGGGAATTTACATTAAAAACCCATTGTACGCAGCAAAGCTTATAAAAACTTCGTATTTCCTATTAATATATGCAAATGCTGATAGACCTTAGGCAAGGAATTTACATTAAAAACACATCTCAATTAGCCACATCAAACCACATTTGGAACTTATAAAAAAACTTTGTATTTCAAATACTATAAAAACTTAAATATACTAATACATATAACTACTGATAGACTCCATATAGGGAATTTACATTAAAAACCCATTGTACGCAGCAAAGCTTATAAAAACTTCGTATTTCCTATTAATATATGCAAATGCTGATAGACCTTAGGCAAGGAATTTACATTAAAAACACATCTCAATTAGCCACATCAAACCACATTTGGAACTTATAAAAAACTTTGTATTTCAAATTCTATAAAAACTTAAATATACTAATACATATAACTACTGATAGACTCCATATAGGGAATTTACATTAAAAACCCATTGTACGCAGCAAAGCTTATAAAAACTTCGTATTTCCTATTAATATATGCAAATGCTGATAGACCTTAGGCAAGGAATTTACATTAAAAACACATCTCAATTAGCCACATCAAACCACATTCAGAACTTATAAAAAACTTTGTATTTCAAATACTATAAAAACTTAAATATACTAATACATATAACTACTGATAGACTCCATATAGGGAATTTACATTAAAAACCCATTGTACGCAGCAAAGCTTATAAAAACTTCGCATTTCCTATTAATATATGAAAATGCTGATAGACCTCAGGCAAGGAATTTACATTAAAAACACATCTCAAATAGCCACATCAAACCACATTTAGAACTTATAAAAAAAACTTTGTATTTCAAATACTATAAAAACTTACGTATACTAATAGGTTTCATACGAGGAATGTACATTTAAAACACACACACACATAATTAAAACTTATGAAAGTTTAGTGTTACATACTCTAGCCTCCAGTAGAGGGAGCTGTTATACATGTCGCTAATTCATATCTAATCTAATATGACCTAAGAAACTAGTGTGGGCTTGTTAAATTCAAAGTAAAGCAGTCTCTTTTACTGCTAACTTATTAACTGCGTTTAGGCTAGAACGCTAAAGAAAACAAGGACTTTTCCAGTATTTTAGTGTTTACCACTCTATTACTATTGATATTTGAAATATTAATAGTAAGTAAATAATATTTACTTATTTATGATTTGGCATTAAAATACACAACCAAAATCTGTAAATAAACCTATCAATACTAATAGAATTTCTATGGGAAATTTACATTCAGAACACTATACAAATCTATAAAAACCCATAGAAACTTTTAATTACATGTACTATAAAAACTCATCAATACTGGTAGATACCATATGGAAATTTACAATTAAAACACATTTCAAATACACACATCAAAAATTATAAAAACTTATACGTTTTTACTTCCACGTCCAGTGGAAGTATAGTAACGACAAAAAAATGTTTAAAAATTTTTATTGTCCAAATAGGCTTAAAATGTCATGAAACGTCGAGATTTTAAGTTTGAGCGAAAAAAAATTTTCTGTCTGTCTGTCGGTCTGTCTGTCTGTCTGTCTGTCGGTCTGTCTGTCTGTCTGTAACTTTTTTTTGTGCGCACGTTTACTCTGGAACCGTTTAAGATATTGACTTGAAATTTGGTACACATATGTACTTTAACGAGATCTAGAACTAGATTATATTTTCATCTTGTTCCGTCGAAGGGTTGGGGGGTAAATTGGGGTAAATTTGGGGTAAATGGGTAAATCAAGCAGGCAAGAGTCCATGAAATTGGTATTTAGTATATATAAGAGAAGCTAACGTCTCAAAAAAATATTTGGCATTAGCCACCCCCATTACCACCCCCACCTCCTTATTAAAGGGGATGAAAAAAAAATTGTGATTTAGTGTATGTACAGGAACCAGAAACCTCAAAATATTTTTTTACTTCATCCACCCCCCACTACCACCACCCTATCACCACCCCCACCCCACTGCCGATGTGGGGTATCGTTTTATGGGTTTTTGGGGTAGAGGATTTCAAATATTATATTATTAAAGTTCCATAAACAATTATTTTCAGATACAAAGTTTTTTCGTTGTGAGTTGGATAGAGAATCTGGATGTGGAAGTAGTGATTCCTTGGGCAGCGGTTTTTTTTATAAGTTTTTATAAGGATTTTTTGATAGGGCGGGGTAGCTAACTAAAGCGCTTTTTTGTAATAATACTTGCTGCGAATATTATTTCTTTCCCTTATAGGTGTTGTTTTTGAAAACGGGGATGCTGAGGTTAGGATCCGTTGAAGGTCTGGCTCAACTAGTATTAAAAATCATTTTGTACATTTTGGTCACCTTGGTAACTATTTTTTTAATATTAAGTGCTGTGTATGACGTTCCTCCCCCTAAATGGGGCGTGAATAGGGCTAGTTTTTACCTTTTTGTTATCTCTATTGAATCGATACCTAATAGTTATTATAAAATAAATATAATTTTCACATTCACTATAAGCTATTATTCAAAGCAATTTTTTGTTTTTATCGGTGAAATAGAATTTTCCCCAGCCTTTTGATACCACGAAGACGTATTTTTATTAATTTTGAGCCTTTTCCAACCATTTTCTCTGGGTCTTATGCGTTCCGCGATACGGGCAAAAAATCAGCTATTTTTAACATTGCAATACTAAAAATTGAATATTGCAATACTAAAATATCAAGTTTTTTGAATAAATGACAGATATATATCAATTCCAATCAAATGGCGACCTCAAAAATATGTTTTGTGAAGTATTTTTACATGAGAGCAGAGCCGTAGCGAGCCAAATTATTTCTTGGGGGGTTATTTCTTAAAATTTGCTAACACCATGTACTTAAAGCCAATTCTCTTAGAAAGGGTCCCAGACAGGCGCACGCTGAAAGGCTTTGAAAGTTGACTAGCGGGGGGGAGAACTAAAAATTCCCTCCAAACTGGAAATTGATGAACGGGGGGAGAAAATTTAAAAAAAATTTCTTCCAAACTGGAAATTGATGAGCGGGGGGAAGGGGATCAGAAAACATTTTTGTTTTGTTTTCTTCTTTCAAAATACAAATTGATAAGAGCGGGAGGAGAAAATCAGAAAGTTTTGGATCCACCAAGAAACTCCCATTTCCCGCGCCTGCACTTAACAGAATATGTCGATGAACGACTTACCTTGCCAACTTATGCCTAAAATTTTCAACTTTTGCCGGAGGATAGCGTAGCCCCCCCCCCCCCCCCCCAGACTACGAGCCCTGCATAAGGGTCAACTGTCTGTTTTGTATATAGCATGTGGCAAAGTTAGGGGCGGTCCTCTCGAGAGGGGGGGGGGGGGGGGTGCGAGAGCGATTCTTCCCGGGCCCGGGCTCATTTTGAGGGGCGCGGTTTTGTATTATAAACAAAAAAATTTTTTTCGGATTTATCCCCCCCCGCTTATCAATTTTCAAAAAAAAAAATTCCCGGGCTCGTAATTTCTCTCCGCGGCTCTTCGACTTAGTATAAAACGGAACAGAATAGAATAGAATAGAATTATGTTTTATTTCATGATACAGTTAAAAAGAAATATTTTAATAGACATTAATAGCTATTTTTGTATTTTGCACCAAAATAAATATAAAATATGTGGTATATGGAAACATACAATATGCCCCCTGATGGGGTTCCGCACTCTTGTAAACTTTCTTATTTTTGATTTTCCAAAAGAAAGTCATTCTTTATAAAAGGTTTTGCTTGTCTTAGGAAGTCATAAACAGCTGTCAAACTTAGATAAATCATACAGGGTGTTCTAAAAATTAAAAAATGTGAAATTGACTTTAAGCAAACTACCTTTTTTTTTCCATTTTTATTGAAAATTTTATTCAACAAAGTTTTTTTAATTATGAAGAGTTTGAGTTTAGTTGCATCCGGGGGACACAATGTATAATAGACATACAATTTAAATCTTAAGAAATATAAAACATAGTAGTGGAGTCAAATTAGGATTTTAATGTGAATTGTCTGGTTAAGACTGTTTTTCTGTTTTAACGTGTTTCGGGGGACAACTTAAGTTCACAGCTCAGTTTTACAATTTCTGCGAGGTCGGCGTATTGTTTATTTAAACCATTTATTTTTTTTTGACTGTTTTCCATCGGTTTTCTTTGAATATCTAGTTCTATGGAAAACAATATAAAAAGGAAAATGTTCGTTTTGAGATATACAATAAAAGTACATAAACTATAATTCATTCCAATGGTTATTATTATTTTAAAAAAAATGAGCGTTGCAAAATTATGCGTTTTTAAACAAATCACTGTTCGTTCAAAAATAATGGATAATATTCAATGAAATGAAAAAGTATAGCTCACCACTTAAAATTTCAAATTAAAATGAGCATTGAAACGGCTGAAATATACAATTGTTGGTAAAACTTTGCACCCTTGTAAAATCCTGCCATCAAGACCAAGAAATGTGTACGATGGCTCAAATTGTAGCATTCTATAAGTACTTCAAGATCACAGAGAAGAACTTTTTTTTTTTTTTCAAAATTTAAACCCGTTTTATAGCAGTTGTTTATAGTTTTCGAAATTTTAGTTATAAACAAATTCAAGTAACTCATCCAAAGCTACAATTGTAAAAATAACATCGAATAAAGTGGCACATAATGCACATTTTCAATTTTTTTATAACTTCTTTAATTTTTGTCACGAAAATGGTAAACCAACCTAACTTAAACAACTCTCATTATGTTCATGTAGACAGCTTTGTAAAAATTTTAACATTACTGATACAATGAAAAAAATATATTTCGGGGGCAGAATTTGAACCTGAGATGTCCGCATCCTGAATAAAAGGTGCTGGTAGTCTTACCAACTAAGCTATTTAGCGGTTTGTAAAAACATAACATAACATCTAGACATATTTGGTGATTTTCGGATCTCTAACAAACTCGCTAAAGACCCCGCCTTCGGGCCTCTACACAGTATCTGTTAACAATCCTAGCTTTGGATTATTTTCAAGTAGCAGAGACAACATAATAGACATTGGAGAACTGCCAGTCCAAATTTCAAAAAGAAATATCGTTTTGTTTATTTATAAGTGACCTAAACGTAAAAGCTAACATATCTCAGCTCCAAATGCAAGTAGAGCATTAATTTTTTTTAAGTTTGCTTTTTTAATCTACTTTTATTACTCCTTTACCTTTTTTTGATTTCATTAAAAAACCAAAGGGTTATTTGAATTTGTTTATAACTACAATTTCGAAAATTATAAACAACTGCAATAAAAAGGGTTTAAATTAAAAAAAAAATCTCCGTGATCTTAAAGTACTTATAAAAAGCTACAGTTTGAGAGAACGTACACATTTCTTGGTTTTGATGGCAGGATTTCATAAGAGTGCAAAGTTTTAGCAACAATTGTATATTTGAGCCGTTTTAATACTCATTTTAAATTGAAATTTTAAGTGGTGATTATACTTTATAAGAGCTATAATATTTCTCCAAAATTTCGTTCAATATTATCCATTATTTCTAAAAAAAAAACAGTGATTTGTTTAGAAACGCATAATTTTGCAATATTCATTTTTTTTAAATAATGATAACAATTGGAATGAATTACGGTTTATGTACTTTCATTGTACAGCTCATAACGAACATTTTCCTTCATTTTGTTGTTTTCCCTAGGACATAGATTTCGAGATATTCAAAGAAAACCGATGGATAACACGGTTTAAAAAATTACATTGTTTAAATAAACAATACGCCGACCTCGCAGAAACTGCAAAACTGAACTTTGACCTTCAGTTGATCCCCTGAACACAAAAAAGTGCCTGACCAAACAATTCACATTGCGAATTTTTTATTCCTAATTTGACTTCACTATAGGTATTTAATCTCACATAAGCCTACGCCTGTGCGTGAGAAACTTAGATGTCTAGAAATTGGTGCAACAGGTGAATTATTTTCCCAATAAGATTCTTGTTTATTTTTGCGGTCTTATTAGATTGCGCGCACACCCTCGGGGTGATAGAAAGTGGAACCTTGGACGAAATGTACACCAGCCTGGCTTTCGTAATATATCATTAACTATGCAATTATTAACCCTGTGTAAAGTGAGCAATTTGCCTAGGCACCTAGACAGCCCCATTTAGTTTCAATTATCGCGTTCCCGAAAACAATTTCCGAACAATTTCTAAAAATAAATGTAGGTATTTAGAGATAACAGACTAGTGAACAATTATACTGAGCGATTATGGTCATTAAGCGTTATAATGTCAAATTAAGTAGGAATCGAAGCAATAACGATAAGTATTATTACAATTTTTAATCGAATATTTCGAACTTTTTTATTAATTAGGTAACTAATTTGCCTCGTGATTTTTTTTTCATTGTTTATGTTAATATAAAAAAAAATGTAGTTTATACATATTTGTAATAAATTATCATGTACATATACAGTGTTTTCTTAGTTTGTTGGGTATTTTGCCACTGTAAAAATATTTAAAAATTTTGATGAAATAAACCTCTGCGCCAAAAGGATCAGACAGAGGCTGGTTTTTATACTTTTATTACAAAATGTCTCACACCTAAAAATATATAAACTGAAACAAAATTGTTAAATGATAAATTGAAAAATTAAAACGAAGGCAGTTGACGTTTCGGAAAATAGTTCTTTTTCCGTTATCAAAACTTTCACTTTTGAGAATGTCAAACCAGACAGTTTGTTGTTTATGTATTTCCATAGTCACGTGAGACATTAAATTATATTTATTTTATTTTTACTTACTTCGTCTCTGAGGATCGGCAACCAGCTGGTACAGAAATCTACAGAATAATTAGAAACACATTTATCCTCATTTAATAAAATAATAGCGGATTCCTTAAGTTTTCTTTTAGTTGAGTTGCTTTCTTTTTCCAAAATGGTGCGAGAAAGAATACAGTTCCATAGGCAAAATAAACCACATATTTCAAGAGACATTGAAATTATTTTAGAAAATTTATACGACTACGTCGAAGAGGATGACCACAACCACATGCACAACAGTGTTCTACGTACGTACAATACAGTTTTTAATTCGCGAAAGAATACATATTTAAACAAATTTAGAAATTTGTGTAGTGAAAAACAAACTATAGAACTACAAAATTTTCAAAATAACCCTTTAATTGACAAAACTGTCATTAATCTGTCAAATCGCGAACTCAATGTATCTGAAAAACTTGTATTAACTAAAGGTTTGAATTATGCAGTAACACCGAAAACTATTCCTAAATTTGATATCATAACTGCAATTGAACAAGCTGCACAGAAACTATCAATAAATGATGCCAACGAATACCGAATTCGTTCAAAAATTGAATTAGAAAAACAATATAAGACGAGGGTTAATTTAACATCAGATGAAAAGCTTTCAATTACATCTTTAAGAAATGACGAAAGTATTAAAATTTTACCCGCTGATAAAGGTAATGCCACTGTAATTTTAGATACAGTTGTGTAGAATACAAAGATTATGAACTTAATTAATGATGGGAATTATTCTAAATTAAATAATGATCCAACAAAATCTTTAGAAAGCAAAATATATAGGACTCTATTTAAATACAAAAATGAATTTACCGATTTTGAGCGAAAGGTTCTAACTCCACATCATAGTAAACCTCCTCATTTTTATGGTTTACCAAAAATACATAAACCTCAAATTCCTCTTAGACCGATTGTGAGCTCAATTAATTCTCCATTTAGTAATCTCTCCAAATTTTTATTAAAAATCTTAAATCCTTTATCAGGTTCTTCTGAGTCTTATATTAAAAATAGCAAATATTTTTTGGAAAAACTATTTAAAAACAATTTTAATAAGAATCATCTAATGGTGAGTTTTGATGTAGTAAGCCTTTTTACAAACTATAATGGAATTACTTACTTTTTGCATTAAAAAGACATACTTTCAATTAAATAATGACTTCTATCAACAAAACTTTGGTATGGCCATGGGTTCTTCTTTATCTCCAATATTAAGCAATATTTTTATGGAAAATTTTGAAGAAAATAATATTAATAACTTAATTTATAAACCTATAGTGTGGTGGAGATATGTTGATGATATTTTTGCGTTATGACCTCATAGCAAAGAACATTTAAATAATTTTTTAAATCAAATTAACGAAAAGGAACCTTCAATTAATTTTACAATAGAAGTAGGGAATAATAATGAATTACCTTTCTTAGATATTTTAATTAAAAAGTTAGATAATAAATATGAAACCAGTGTTTATCGAAAACAAACACACACAAACAGATATTTGAATTTCAATTCAAATCAACATATTAGCGTTAAGAGAGGTGTCGTAAAATGTTTGTATGATGGGGCTAAAGTAATTTCTTCAAATGATGAAAGTTTAAGTAATGAGAAAAAATTTATTAAAACCGTTCTATTGAATAATCAATACCCCGAGGGTTTTGTTGATAGCCAGATGGCAAACATTGAAAGTAGAGTAACCACTCAACATTTACAACCTGAATTTAGATCTTTAGCAGTAATTCCATACATACAAGGTTTATCGGATAAATTGAGAAAAATCGGAAATAGATTTTCTGTACGAACAGTTTTTCAAACAGGAACCACATTAAGATCTGTTTTATCAAAGACTAAACCGGTGAATATTATTCAAAATTCCAAGGATTGTATTTATAGTGTTCCATGTGAGTGCGGTAAGCATTATGTAGGTGAGTCATCTAGACCTTTCAACGTAAGGCTTGGTGAACACCGAGATTATGCTAGAAAGGGAGAATTTCAAAAATCAAAAATCAAAAAAGAAAACTTAAGGAATCCGCTATTATTTTATTAAATGAGGATAAATGTGTTTCTAATTATTCTGTAGATTTCTGTACCAGCTGGTTGCCGATCCTCAGAGACGAAGTAAGTAAAAATAAAATAAATATAATTTAATGTCTCACGTGACTATGGAAATACATAAACAACAAACTGGTTTGACATTCTCAAAAGTGAAAGTTTTGATAACGGAAAAAGAACTATTTTCCGAAACGTCAACTGCCTTCGTTTTAATTTTTCAATTTATCATTTAACGATTTTGTTTCAGTTTATATATTTTTAGGTGTGAGACATTTTGTAATAGAAGTATAAAAACCAGCCTCTGTCTGATCCTTTTGGCGCAGAGGTTTATTTCATCAAAATTTTTAAATATTTTTACAGTGGCAAAATACCCAACAAACTAAGAAATCATGAATATGCCACAAATAATAAATTATAAACAATATATACAGTGTGTCCCGCTTTTCATGAAGCCACCCTCATATCCCGCTCGTCTGATATCCGAATATTTTGAAATTTTGATCGTGAATATATACCTATAAAGCGAGTGCTTAGACGTAACCAACTTTGATTTTGGTTGGAACCCTCCGATTCTAGGACCGAAAAAGTGGGTCGATTTAAAAAAAAGTATTAGCGATTTTTTTTAGAAAAAACCTAGTAATTTATTCTTAATCAGCTCCTTTAGAAACCCCTTTATATTAGATTACATTGTAGTGGGTTCAAGAGGCCGTCAAAAAAATAAATTTTTCAACTAAAAATATTTTTTATCTGTAAAACGGACTCTCAAATTAAAAAAATGTATTATTGATTGTTTGTTCAGAATAATGTATTGTACTTGTTTCAACTGATTTTACAACAAACTAATTATTTATTTAATAAGACGAAAGTTCTAGTTTGTATTTGTCTAACAAATAATCTTAAATAAAGACCTAAGTAGGTAACTTACAATAACTTTTGTTTGGCTTACTTAGGTCTTTATTGAAGATTATTTGTTAGAAATATGGTAGGTTTGTACGAATTAGAATTTTTGCTTTATTAACCAAATAATTATTTTGTTGTAAAATCATTTCAACCAGTACAGTACATTATTCTATACTAAAGATGAATTTTTTTTTTAATTTGAGAATCGGTTTTATAGCTGAAAATTATTTCTAGGTGAAAAAATAGTTTTTTGACGGCCCCTATCTCAAGCACCTTTAACCTACTACGATGTAATCTTGTACAAAGGGTGCTTATTAAAAATATCTTACTAGTTTTTTTTTTTCTAAAGAAATCGCTAATGCTTTTTTTTTGAAAATTAACCCACTTTTTCTATCCTAGAATTGGACGCCTCCGACTAAAATCAAATGTGTGTCTAAAAACTCACTTCACAAAATATTCGGATATCAGATGAGCGAGATATAAGGGTGGCTCCATGAAAAGTGGGACACATATATAATAGATTTATAGTCCCTCAAGGTAAAGTTTTTACCTCAAAAGTTCTGTGACTGGACCGTAAGACGTCCCGTTTTAGAGGGCGGGCAGCACACTCCAACCACTACCCCCAAACCACCACCACCCCTTTTTACGATTTTCCGGTGCTAGGCTTGTAAGGGCTTGTCGGATCGGGTATTTGTCAATCAATTTGAATAAAATAAGTGAATATTGACCACAGGTGACCTAACCCACCCCCGAGGGTTGAAACTACCCCCACCCTTAATAACGAAATGCCACTGAAATACGAAAATCAGCTTGAAAGCGAGGGCGAAAGCGTTTTCGAGGGCAGGAAACACGATGGTGACAATATTTCCTGACCCACCCTTCACCCACTACCCTAAAACCTGAAAAACCACCCATTTCCGATTTTCCGGTGCTAGACTTGCGATTACTTGTCGGATAGGATTTTTTCCCATCAACTCGAATAAAATAAGTAAAAAATTAAAATTGTGATTTAGTGTGTGTACAAAAACCAAAGACCTCAACAATTTTTTTTACTTCCTAAATTCATTTTTATTCGTTTTAAGATTAGTAAAATTAATACTGACCACAGCCTTTTAATAAAGTCAAATAAAGGATCCATTCGACAAGTTACGTCCTCAAAATTTTTAGGTTTACACATTCAAGAGAACTGTACTTGGACGGTACATATAAATTAAATTTGTAAAAAAATAGCTCCAATATGTTACTGTATTAGTCAACTACGGCAAATGGTTAGTAAAGCAGTGTTAATCACTTTCTATCATTCATTCTTTGAATCGATTATTAGTTATGCCTTAATTGCGTGGGGTTCTTCGCCTGATATGCTGAGGGTTTTTAAATTACAGAAGAGAGCAGTACGTTTAATAGCGGGAGTAACCAGGCGAACCAGCTGTAAAGACATTTATAAACAACTTGAGATACTTACGCTACCCTGCTTATTCCTTCTTAATCTATTGGTATATGCCAGATCACAATTAAATAATAAGACCATTAATGCAAATCATGTATATAACACGAGAAATATTCATACCCTGGAAATTCCGCAGCATAGATTAGCATTATATGAGCACAGCCCAAAATATCTGGGAATTAAAGTGTACAATAAGCTACCGAATTCGTACAAATCTATTGATGAAAAAAACTTTAAAATTTACTGAAAAGTAAAGCATATTATTCCGTTGATGAGTACCTTAATGATAGTTTGTAGTTTTATATTTTGTATTTTTTTATTTTTGACATGTAAATGATCTCTTGGATAAAATAAATTATTATTATTTATTTTTTTTTTTTTGTTAAAAACCAGTCACCCTTCTCTGTGGCTCCGACCCTCACAAAGGGGAGCTGGTAGTACCAGCAGCCACTCCCCACACCCGTGGGGTCCGTGACTATTAGGTCCGAGAATCGTGTGCCCTGAGCAGACGTAATGAACCGAGTATGACGGCCTTCTGCATTCTGCCGGCTAAGACGTCTGCCAAATTTCGGCATGCCGGTATGATCTTAAGTTCCGAAAGCAGTGTGTGTCTCGTTCCACCGAGGGCTCCTATAATCAGTACCACTATCTTGATAGTATGGTCTGGATAGAGTCTGCGGAGTTCGAAGAGCAAATCTCGATATTTTGCCCGTTTTTCCTCCTCTTTCAAGACAATGTTGTTCTCCGCGGGTGCCGAGAACTCCACGATAAACATTGTCTTGAGTTGGTGGTCGAGGAGGACTATGTCAGGCTTGTTGGCTTGTATTTGCCTGACGGTGGGAAACGAGTAGTTCCAATAAATTAGACACTTCTCATTTCCCACAACGGACTCAATATCCCCCGGAGCGTAAGGCAGCACTCGTGTTGCGCCTATCCCATATGAGTGCCTTAGATGGTAATAAAGCACTCGTAATGCTCCGTCGTGCCTCTGGATATAGGCCGAGACTGCATATGTCGGACAAGCCGACAACAAGTGCATCAGAGTCTCTGGCGCCCTGCGGCAGGCCCTGCAGCTGACATCAGGGACCTCTATACCCATGACACGACTTCGATAGACGAGGGTATTAAATACACCGTCCTGGCAAGCCATTATGAATCCCTCAGTCTCAGACTTCAGCCCGGCTGACCTTAAGAAGGCAAAGGTCAGCCTATCGGATAAGCCAAGGTTTTCTATATTTTTATAGAAAACTCCATGCATTGGCTTATCCGTGTGAAGCTGCAGAAAGATGTTGTGTTCTGCAGCTTTTATTTGGGCTTTTCGTCGAGCAGGTTCCAACTCGGTGACAGAGTCGGGATTTACCCGCTCGATGTCGAAGAAGAGACCAAGTTCATCGGCTGCTCTCTGTGCTGCCTTAAACAAAAAGGCTCCTACCCCTGCATTTTCATGATTCGGGACCATACAGAGGAGGGGATCCGAACTCCTGATGACCTTACAGGCTCCATCCAGAACCATCCTATTATGGAGACTCTCCAAACTCAAGAGTCCACGGCCTCCCCGATGTTGCGGGAGGATAAAAAGGCAGGAGGGGAGCAGGATTATTATTATTATTATTATTTCCACATAGTGGAATGCAAATATAGTACCAAATTTTTTTTCATTGTGAGAAACTTAGATAGAAATGTGGAAGTAATGATTCCTTGGACAGAGGTTTTTAATAATATAGAAGAGCTTATTATTTATTATTGTTGTGGTATTTCGTTATTGAGGGTGTGGTAGTTTCAACCCCCGGGGGTGGGTTAGGTCACCTGTGGTCCATCTTTACCTTTTTCGTTCGAAATGATAAAAAAACGGACCGACAAGCCCTTGCAAGCCTAGCACCGGAAAATCTAAAGAAGGGGTGGTTTTTTCAGTTTAGGGCTAGTAGTTGGAGGGTAGGTCTGAAAATATTGTCACCATCGTGTTCCCCGCCCCCTAAAATTGGGGGGGGGAGGAGATGTCTTGCGGTCCAGTCACAGAACTTTTGGGCTTTTTGCCTTTTTCTGATTTACCTCAAGGGACTATTAAAGGTGTAACCTCTTACCAGAACGAAATGAGTTTAAATTTTACATACTTGTATGTACTTACTTTAAATATATATTTTTTAAATTGCATAATTTATGCATAAAAAACGTTTTTTTTTTTGTAAAGACGAAGAATACCCAAAATATTCATGAGATCAAATTTAAAGAACTGAAAATTCTACGAGTGAAATGTGTTCACTTAATTTTATAGATAGATGTGTTCAGATGTATTCAGATGTATTCATGTAAATAAAATACCATTAAAAAGTTATGTCCCAAGAGTATGCGGATATAGCGCGTGGGTTTACTGACAAATTCACACGTATTCATACACAAAAAGTTTCATAACTCGCATGAAGACTATCGTACAGAAAACTGCTGCCTAAGGAATCACTACTTCCATATCTCTTAAAACGAAAATAATTTTGGTACTATAATACCACCCGAAAAACTCATAAACCTATATGCAACATCGGTAGTGGGTGTGATGGTGGTGGCTGACGCAAAAAAGAAGAATTGAGGTCCTTGTTTCTTTCCTATACGTACACACTAAATCCCAATATTATTTTTTACCCCCTTCAATAATAGGGTGGGGGTGATAGTAGGGGTGGCTGATGCTAAAAAAATTTTGAGAACTTGACTTCTCCACATGCACTAAATCCCAATTTTTTGCCTTCCAACTCTTCAACGGAATAAGATCAAAATATAATCTGGTACTAGATCTCGTTATAATACATAGGTGTACCAAATTTCAAGTCAATATCGTAAGCTATTCCAGAGTAATCATGCTGACAAACAAAAGTTACGGACAGACAGAATTTTTTTAAATCTGAGATGTGTAAACATCCAAACCCTTGAAAATGTCGACCGCTGCCACCGTATCTTTATGGGCAATCAATTACACAGACCACAAAAGATTTTTGCGAGGCGCGCCGGACCAAACCCAGTGTAGCATATTACGAATATTTGGTGGAGTCGCCGGTAACATTAATTAACTCACAAACAGGGTATTGTTTTTGTAGTAACATTTACATGGTGCCCAACATAAAGAGAATTTCACAATAGTTTTGTTCACTATGTAGAAGTTAAATAAATAGAAGAAGCTACTGAAAAGGTTGAAAAAATCGCCTTTAAAAAATCTTCAAAAAGTATCTCTAAAAAGTATGAAATAAAATTTCACTCAGTTTTACAAATATCTGTCTACCTATCAGTGGAAAGTAGCAAAGAACCTTATTACCTAATATCAATTTGAAATCGGTGCAAAAATATCTGATTTCAAAACTGGCCGCGGTTTTCATCTACAGATTTAAGGTTCCGCTTAATTTTTTGATTGATTTACCCGCGTGCGGTAGGCATTGTTGCTACTCTTGTTGTAGAACTCTCCAAAATCGTCCTAAGTTGAAGACATAATCAAAATTCGACTTAGGCAAAAATTTCATTTGAAGACATTTTTGGGAGTCTGCAGAGGCGCAGATCAGTCCACAAGGGCCGTTTTGAGTTCTATAAGGCGTTGGAAATGACCAGGTGAAAATTCGAAGAAACACCGAATTTTCACTTAGGAAAAATATTTTTGGTTCAGAATATGAGAGTAGAAGTATATAATGACAAAGATTTATGAATAATATACTTTTTCAAAGGTACCATAAATTGGACTTTGAAAAATAATATTTTTGGAAGGGCGTCAAAATTTGGCGAAAGTACGCCAAAATTTCACTTGCAGACTAATTTTTCAAAACTGCGTTGAAATTTGGCTTGAAAATCGATTTTTCAAAAGTACGCCAAAATTTCACCCGCAGATTAACTTTTCAAAAGTACCTTGAAATTTGGCTTGAAAATCGATTTTTCAAAAGTACGCCAAAATTTCACCCGCAGATTAACTTTTCAAAAGTACCTTGAAATTTGGCTTGAAAATCGATTTTTCAAAAGTACGCCAAAATTTCACCCACAGATTAGTTTTTCAAAAGTACCTTGAAATTTGGCTCGAAAATCGATTTTTCAAAAGTACGCTAAAATTGGTCTTAAAATGGATTTTTCAAAAGTACCACAAAGTCAGTTTAAAAAGTACCACGAAAATATAATTTAAATTATTTTTATTCCTCAACCAAAGACATTGACCTTGAGGTACGGTCATTGAAAGCCCAATTCTAAAGTATGAGCATAAAATTTTAATGATGCACTGCATCCAAAAGGCAAAATAGAAGATTTTGTCAAAGCCGGCGTAGTGCCGATAAGCAAAAATTGATAAAAATCAATGCACATGTGCAAGGCCGGTTTCTCGCATAGAAAGAGTTTGGATTGACCCAGCGGCTCGCAATTTGGTCGAGCGCGTTGAGTGGTCCAGACAAAGCGATGGTAGAAAAGCCAATAACAGGGCTTTTCAAATGACAAAGTTATAGAGGAAAACGCCTTGTGCATAAAAATCCAAAAATTCAATTTTGCCTAAAAGTCGCTCGAAGGTGAGACGCTGCCAAATCGATAATATTGAACGACTGTGATAAGGGTTAGTAAGTCGTGGACTGATCGAACGCCACTCAACTTATGCAGTAATAAGTCCTCTCAATGTGTTTGAGTACGTGAATCTCCACGATACAAGAACTTTAAAGCTAAGTAGTCTCTAGCGAAACTAAATTCATTTAGTAAAACTTTTTTAAGTTAATTTCAGTCAGCCTTAATTATTCATTTACCCAGAGTCTGAAATGATTCTAAAAGCTCGCATTTTGATTCTGAGAAGGTATGTATGAATCTTTTCTACCTAATCGATCGTTAGCGTGAGCGCTCTCGCTTGTATGGTCTGAAAGTCACTACCTTGATTGGGGAAGGCACGATTCTATCTTGAGAATTTTGTATAACCAATTCTGTTAAATAAACGCATTCTTTGAACTATTGTTTCTTAATTGACCTTGAGGCCTGTTGACGGTCTATAATCCCTGCAACTTTCGTATAGAAAACCGGATGTGTCGAGTTAATTTGCATTAACATTCGACCTTCTGGTTGCTTTAAGGAGGTTTGATAGAGATTTTTTTATGCGTTTTTTGAGAAATATATTCCGTTATTAATAGACCAAAACGTGATTTCCGCGTACCAAAACTAATCCCTCCGCAGAGAAATTCTTCGGTTGGGATTTTTTTATGCAAAAATTCAGGAAATTAAGAGGTGCCTAAACCCCTAACGAGGGAATTCGGATCCAGAGAGAGCGTCGTTTCCGATCTGTGGTAGTGCAGCCTTGGTCCATTACTCGGCTACCGAAGTGCATCTTATCTCAAACCCGCCTGGGAGGTAGAAGAACGGGGTAATACGCGACTGGCGCCCCCTGAGAAATAAATTGGTGTCGCGTCATTTTGACGCCCGGTAGTGCGTTCTTCTACACTCTCAGATATATAACTGGGCCTGCTACGTCCACGCTGGGTTGGACTGAGGTCATGCTTGTTGCCAGCAGCGATAGGCGAGAGCCACATAGCGCATGGTAAAGGAATGTGGGATGGGAGGTGTAGGTATTTGTGAGATGCATTACCACATTGTGTCGTGAGGGAGCGTTTAAGCTCCCTTTTTTGTGTTTTTGGTTCTGGACTTCTGGCTCTTCTGAGTCTTCTTGTGAAATATGTTGCCGTGCTGTGTCGTAATATGGAGTGTTGATGCTCCTCTTTTTGTGTTTCTGCTTCTTCGAATCTTTTTTTTTATTATTCTTCTGATTCCTCGGTTTCCGATTGTGTTAGGGTATATATCATTGCGATTTCTTTTTGGTGTTCATTTTTTTATCCTGATTCTCTCAGTTGTTGTTCTCCGCTGTAGCATGGTCTCCATGTCTTCAGTTTGTTGATGTTCGGTGCTAGCGCTTTCTTCAGTAGATGTGTTGGGTCCTTTCCTTGGGAACATCCCCAGTACTTCATTGCGTGCATCTATCCTTTTTTTAATTGTATTTGCTCCAATAGTGTTGATGTGTTATGTCGCTGTTTTCATATTATTGTTTTTGAGTTGGACGATGTTCCTTTCTGCTCTTCTCAAAAGAACTTCTGTTGGTTTCTGTTGTTGCCGCGTCTTTTGACTCCATATGTCATTGTTGGCCGTTTGACGGCTATGTACACATATTTGGTAAGGTCCCATGATAGTTTATTTCTCTCAGTGAACGGTATGATTGCTCTTGTGACTCTGAATGCCATTTTGATTCTCTCCTTTATCGTTTCTCTCCGTTTCAGTTGGTTCGTCAGGTCTGTTCCTAGGTACTTCAGTTTGTTCGTTGTTCTTAGAGAATATTATTCATCTATTTTGTGTTCTTCTCCGCTGGTGGTCCAACTCACTTTTGTTGATGGCTCTTTTTTTCCCCTCCTGTCGGGCTCATAGGTGACCCTTTCGATGTCCCTTTTTGACGTTTTTCTTGTCGCAATTTTTAGTTTTGATTACCCATTGATATCCAGTTTAATTCTTTTCCTGTCAGTTGTTTTTAGATTTCTTCGTGATATTTCTTCTGGGGGTCTTCGTGCTCTAGCAGAGAGCTGTTTCAGGTACTCTATGGTGGCCCATATTATTTAAATATTAGCTATATCACTTAGTTGTTGCTATGTTAGTATGATAAAAAGGATATATTGCTTTGCGGGTCTACACAGGAATATCATATATATATCATATATCAATAATTTACTGCCCACCACAAGTTCATGGTGACAGCGGTCGACACTTTCAAGGATGTATAAACACTTCTCAGACTATCCTCTATGAAAGCTTTTTGAGTCAGGTTTTCAACACTATATTATAATACCCACAACGCAAAAAACATGCAATATCACAAAACACACTCCTATCAAAACAGACACAAAAGTCAAAGATCAACAACACTTATCTGTGATACTTCTATTCCCTTCCATTCCCTTCCCTTTTTTGACTTGTTCTATTACATTACATCATAACCATTGTATTTAGTTCTGGATTATGTACGAAACCAATCACTACTCACAAAATCGCCAATCACTTATCCCGAGATATGTATTACCTTTCAAACACCCATCACTCACCTGACAACACAAAATTATATATTTTACACCCTGTATCCAGCACAAGTGATGGCACATAAAAACTCCATATAGACAGTTCCCGTCGCCGTCAATTTTTTGTACCAGTAGCTGATGTGTCTTCGTTCCTACGTTCTGTAGTGGATACATTATTTTTGTGTTTTCTGGAGAGTTATTATTACTTCCACATCCAGTGGAAGTATAGTAACGACAAAAAAATTTTTAAAAATTTTTATTGTTCAAATAGGTTTAGAATGTCATGAAACGTCGAGATTTTAAGTTTGAGCGAAAAAAAAATTTCTGTCTGTCGGTCTGTCGGTCTGTAACTTTTTTTTGTGCGCACGTTTACTCTGGAACCGTTTAAGACTTGAAATTTGGTACACATATGTATTTTAACGTGATCTGGAACTAGATTATATTTTCATCTTGTTCCATCGAAGGGTTGGGGGTAAATTGGGGTAAATTTGGGGTAAATAGGTAAATTAAGCAGGTAAGAGTCCAGAAAATTGGTATTTAGTATATTAAAGAGAAGCTAAGGTCCCAAAAAAATTTTTGGCATTAGCCACCCCCATTACCACCCCCACCCCATTATTAAAGGGGATGAAAAAAAATTGTGATTTAGTGTGTGTGTACAAGAACCAGAAACCTCAAAATATTTTTTTACTTCATCCACCCCCACTACCACCCCCTAGCACCACCCCCCACCCCACTACCGATGTGGGGTATCGTTTTATAGGTTTTTGGGGTAGAGGATTTCAAATATTATATTATTAAAGTTCCATAAGCAATTATTTCCACATACAAAATTTTTTCGTTGTGAGTGTCTTGGATAGAGAATCTGGATGTGGAAGTAGTGATTCCTTTGGCAGCGGTTTTTTTAATGGCACTGAAATCCAAGAAAACGGGCACCAATTTTATAAAAAAAAATCCTGACGTGATGGGGCAAAATAAGTTTCAGACTATAAACTAAAAATAGGGAGACCATGCTATAAGAGGAGAATAACAATCGAGAGAATCATGAACAAACTAGAAAAGAGCCAAGCATACTGTGACAGAAAAGCGAGGAAAGAAAATGAATACCACAAAGAAATCGCAACGATATACAGGGTGTCCCACCGGGAATTGCATTGATCAGTATAGGGAAAAGTACGCACCATAGAATTTTGAAAATTTAGAGAATGGCTAATGTCAGTATGGCCAATGCAAGGAAAATAATTACCAGCATTTGGCACTTATACCAGAAATCGATACCAACTTTCTTATTTTAAACGGAACACCCTATATATTTTGAAGTTTTCAAAAAGGGAGAAAAGTTGTAGCATCCTCTATCCCTAAACCCAGCCATTTCAGAGATATTTGATATTATATTAAAAAAACCGCTGCCCAAGGAATCACTACTTCCACATCCAGATTCTCTATCCAAGTCACTCACAACGAAAAAACTTTGTATGTGAAAATAATTGTTTATGGAACTTTAATAATATAATATTTGAAATCTTCTACCCCAAAAACCCATAAAACGATACCCCACATCGGTGGATGAAGTAAAAAAATATTTTGAGGTTTCTGGTTCCTGTACATACACTAAATCACAATTTTTTTTCATCCCCTTTAATAAGGGGGTGGGGGTGGTAATGGGGGTGGCTAATGCCAAAATTTTTTTTGAGACCTTAGCTTCTCTTGTATATACTAAATACCAATTTCGTGGACTCTTACCTGCTTGATTTACCCATTTACCCCAAATTTACCCCAATTTACACCCCAACCCTTCGACGGAACAAGATGAAAATATAATCTAGTTCTAGATCTCGCTAAAGTACATATGTGTACCAAATTTCAAGTCAATATCTTAAACGGTTCCAGAGTAAACGTGCGCACAAAAAAAAGTTACATACAGACAGACAGACAGAAATTTTTTTTCGCTCAAACTTAAAATCTCGACGTTTTATGACATTTTAAGCCTATTTGGACAATAAATATTTTTAAAATTTTTTTTGTCGTTACTATACTTCAACTGGACGTGGAAGTAATTTGACAGGGTAACGGTATGCAATAACCTTTATAACTTTTTTCACGTAAAAGATCCTCATTTGCTTTTTGGCATACAGAAAGACCATAAGGTGAGCTACGCTTTATAGTTTAAAAAAATTCAATAACAATATACCTACCAAGTGTTCAGTTTTTACGTTACATTTTGTAAAAACTTCAAACTCGAAAACTTCAAGTTCAAGTCAAATGGAACACCCTCTATTTTTTTTTCATTAAATTCCCCCTTTTCCCAAACAGATATTGTAGGAGTTTAACTAACGACTTTTTGAATTATTTGCGATTTAAAATTGAATTTTAAAATTGAAAATTGCAGTTCTCAGTGGGACACCCGGTATTCTCTATCAAAATCAGAAGATTCAGAAGAGGAAGAAGATTTGTAGATGCAGAAACCCAAAAAAAGGAGCATAAACACTCCATATCACGACACAATGCGGCAACGCATCTCACAACAAACACCACAGTGCCCATTCCACACTCCTGTCATGTGGCTTTAAAAACGTTTTCCAGATTTCATATTTTCTAATTTTTAGACTACGCTGTATATTTTTTCTTAAGTTTGACAACTGTTTATGACTTCCTAAGACATGCAAAACTTTTTATGAAGAATGACTCTTTCATGGCAAATCAAAAATAAGAAAGATTACAAGAGTGAGGCGGTGTCCCATCCGGGGACACATTGTACATGGGTTCATTTTTTTTTTTTGATAATTTGTTAATAGAATAATGAAAGAAAAGAGTAAAGAGCAAAGAGAAAGCTTATAAACTTAATTTTTTTCTTCATTTCTATACTAGGGTTAATAATTTAAAAAATATGGAAGTTTAAAGATGGCGTTCGAATGTTTATATGACGAAGTATTTAGTTTAAATGTTAAGTGTCTCGGAAATTATGGCGCTTATTACGTCAAAGTTACTGAGGGTCAAAATGAAGGGTTATTGGTTATGCTTTAAAATGGTTTTTGTGTGTGTAAGATAATAGACAAAGAAGTTATTAGTGGAGTAAAAAACAGGGGAAAAGTCGCTTCCTTCTCGAGTTTTTTTTTTATCTTAGAACAAACTGAGACATATACCATTTCGTTAAGTAGGTCGATGTTCATTAGAAATCATGAAATACGACATTTTTTTAGTGGTCACGGACATTGTTATTTTTAAAAAGGTGTGAAATTTTGTTTTTTTTTAATCATGTTTTTTTGAACATGCCATATCTCAAAAACGAATGGAGATATCCACATGAACTTTTTTTTGTTATAAATCACACACTTAAACGCTTCTATATGTGTATAGTATTATTAATTAAAACATTTTTAAGCATGTTCAAAACTTAGATAACCTTGAAAATTCAGGAAATACGAAGTCAAATTTTCACTAAGCTACAAACTTTTTTGTTTTTGGAAATTTTGTATAACATGCTGCAAAGAAAATAAAGCCAAAAGATCAAAAAAGTTTTTGATAGCATAATTCTTATTGTGTCTTTGATAGTTTAGGTACAGTGATTTTTTTGGAGCGCGCGAATTGCAGAAATTGAGTATTAATACACCCGCGTCCACTAAAACTAACTAGTCTCAGGGCGGTGTACTATCAACGTTATTCGTTTTCGTCGAAGGTCAAATTATAAAACCGTTGCCCAAGGAATCACTACTTCCACATCCAGATCTTCTATCCAATTCTCTCACAACGAAAAAAATTTGAATGTGGAAATAATTGTTTATAGAACTTTAATAATAAAATATTTGAAATCGCCAAAAACCTATAAAACGATATGCCACATCGGTAGTGGGGCTGAGGGTGGTGGAAGGGGGGTGGTAGTAGTGGTGGATAAAGTAAAAAAAAAAATTGAGGCCTTTGGTTCTTGTACACACACTAAATGACAATTTTATTTTTTTCGCCCCCTTGAATAATGGGGTGGGAGTTGGTAATGGGGGTGGTTAATGCCAAAAAAATTTTGAGATCTTAGCTTCTCTTATATATACTAAATACCAATTTTATGGACTCTTACTTGCTTGATTTGCCTATTTACCCCCATTTACCCCCCAACTCTTTAACGGAATAATCTAGTTCCAGATCTCGTTAAAATACATAGGTACGTGTACCAAATTTCAAGTCAATATCTTAAACGGTTCCGGAGTAATCGTGCGCACAAAAAAAGTTACAGACAGACAGAATTTTTTTTTGCTCAAACTTAAAATCTCGGCGTTTCATGACATTCTAAGCCTATTTGGATAATAAAAATTGTCAAAAATATTTTTGTCGATACTATACTTATACTAGATGTGGAAGTAAAATGTGTAACGATATTCTTTCCCTTATTACCACTTGTATTATATTGTAGAACGTAGGTATGGCCATTGTGCGAATTGTGTGTGAATTATCTGCTAAAAAAAATATTTAAGATAAAAAAGCAATCTAAGTTTCATTGTAAAATGGAGTGGATTTTCTGTGGCGTAGTAATAGAGGAGAACGATAAACTTATGCACAAACCATGGAAATGTTTCTATAATAGGGCTGCGGAAATTACAAGAGACTTAATTTAGGATATTTTTTTCCTTTTGTTACCTAATTTAGGCGAAGATAACACGTTTACTCAATTTTTGTGTGGATCTGGGGTAAAAATGCAATGCATGGGAGTTTCGGATAGGGACTCTGACTCAGGAAATTTTGGATACAAATATTAAGATTGCCACGTTCAAAAAAAAGTGGTTTAAGAAACTGTCTTTTCTATTTAGCTCCAATAATAACGCAAAAAAAGGAAAACTCGATAGTTTACTTTTTATCAAAACACTCCAAAATTATTACTTTTCCTAAACTTCTGTTTATGGAATTTTATTAGCCCCCTAGTTGCGCAACTTTTTTTTCGATTTACTATAATATTATTTTTCACCTTTTCCGAGATCCCAATGCAATGCATACTCCATTTAAGATTTTTAATTCCTTTTTGCCTTCAACCTTAGTCCTTAATGCGCCACTGGAAAAAATAAGTTATCGTTTCAGATCCTAAAACGTGATAAAACAGTCCCAAATATAAAAAAATAATAATGAAAAGTTCCGTTACACACAATACATAATCATTATTATTCTTAAGCGCCGGGCGCGTACGCTTCGACAATTCCTCCATACTAAAAAATTCGTAACTAGCAAACTATTGCTAATAATGAAAATATTTTTTTTCTAAAAACTTTTTTAGTCTATTGACTTCATTTTCTTCATAGCATGTTACACAAAATTTTCAAAAATAAAAAAGTTCCTCGCTTAGTGAAAATTTGATGGCGTATTCTCTAAACTTTCAGGGTCATCTACGTTTTTGGCATGTTCACATTTTTTTTTATTAGCAGTCCTATGTATAGAAAGAAGCGCTTAAGTGTGTGTTTTATAACAACAAAAGTTCACATCGATAGTTCAATTCATTTTTGAGATATGGCAATAGAGGTACAAAAAAACATGATTAAAAAAAAAATTAAATTTTACGCTTTTTTAAAAAATAAGAATATCTGTGACCACTAAAAAATGTCGTATTTCGTGTTTTTATGTGTAAAATTATGTTGTTGGTAATACCCACTGTATTTGATCTTGTTCTAAGCTGATAAAAAAAGCGACACAATTTTACCTCTGTTTCGCTGCTCTATATAACCAGGTCCCCCGCATCAAATTGCGGGCCCTGTAACTGCTGAGCTTGATGCGCCCCACGAAATCTACGAAGCGCCTCTTTTTTTTCTCTCGAAAATGAAAATTGATAAGCGGAGAGAGGGAATGAAAAAAAATATTTTTTGATGAGCAGAGGAGAAATCTGAAAACAGTTTTTTTACCCGAGTCTCATAATTGATGAGCGGGGGAAGAAATCCGGAAAAAAAATTAAAATTGATGCCCCGCTTATCAATTTAATTGGAGAAATCCCAAAAAATTTTGACAAGCGGGAGGAAAAACAATCCGCATAATCTTTTCTAGGAATAAACCAATACGGAACTTTTGCGAGACGGTACCTCAAAAAAGGGAACTGTCCCGCCTAATCCGGGACAAATTGTCACTTTAGGTCAGACGGGTCCTTACTGCGGGCCCCTCACAAGCCCGGGCCCTAAACTCTGTACCTAATAGACCCCTCCTACATGGGGCTTGGTTATAACTGAAACGATGTGCGTCTTCACATTTTTTAAATGTCGCTACTTTTGTGTTTGTCCAGGTAAATGCACTTGCTTTAGAAATAATTTCATGCGCCATACTGCACCAGCGATCTCAAAAACATACAAAAAATACTACGTTTCAATAATAAATCATTAATACTGTAACGTGTTTCCACCCTTAGGAAACCACCCTCGCAAATTCCGTGGGTTCCAAAAATTATAACAAGAGATGTCCACTAACACACTTTATTAAATATTTACTGGATACTTCACAATACTATTATTAATTTAAATACACTTTTACCGACTAAAATCACAATGTTTATCACTTTGTTTATCCTTGAAGTCTTAACCTCACTTTCTATACTTTCTGAACTTTCTGAACTACTCGCCGAGAATGCGGTCGGTCTTTTATACCTAAAAATGACAGATCTCGATTGTTCTGTGATGACGCCACCATTCTCTCGATAATTCCAGATGTCACTTTGGAATCTTCTGGTAGGTTCTTTTTCGAGTAGGTGCAAATACATCATTCTAGGGGTTGTAACACATTACACTGCCCCCTCCTTAAGCCTGAACGTCCCGGTCAGGCAATTCAGCCTCTTTCACATACTTCGCCAGTCTATCCAAGTGTACGATCTTCATCTTGGACTTTTTGTTTCGTTGAATACGATAGACGACATCATTAATTCGGGTAATAACAGTATACGGTCCATCCCAAGGAGGTTGAAATTTCGGGGATCTCCATTCCTTCCGCTGTGGGTTGTACAGCCAAACCAGATCCCCCACCTTGAATCCCCCTGTACTGGCATTCTGATCATAACGAGCCTTCAAGCGGTTACTAGTTCTGTTCATCTGCTCTCGATCATTCTTTGGCTGTTCTCGACTTCCATTTCTGTAGTTGCTCATGGAAAATGGTTCCCCACGGGCAGCACAATTCTTACACTTGCGACACCAGGCCTCCACATCCTGGCGACTATTAACCCAATAGAATTGTTCCCGTGCTCTACTCAATGTCTTGTTTATGCCGAAGTGTCTGCTGGATGTTTCATTATGTGCTTCCTGGAGTACTTCTGGTACACGACACCTGGGAATCACTAGACGCATGGCAACCTGCTTCCCATCTGGGCTTTCCCATGCTCTCCTCAAAAGCCCATCTACGACCGTAAGTGAATCCCATTGTGACCATAAAGCCTTCAGCCCCACTTCTTTGTTGGAAACATCCTTCCATGCTGGACGCGTTCCCTCTTCTTTTGCTCTCAACATGGGTCCGATTTCTACATCGCGCAATTGCTCTTGCCTCAGAGTTTTCTTTGACCAACTCTCTGGAAGATCGACCTTGACAGTGTTGACTTCAACCATGTTCGGCAATTTTCTCACCTTGCAATCTTCCTTGTCTGTTTTTCTGTATAATGCAGGAGTTTTGACTGCCTGCGTTGTCAACAGCCTGGTTTTCTCGCATTGGTCGTTCACTTTTGACAAACTAAATTGTTCGTTCCCAATCCTTAACATTCGCTTCCCTACGTCAACAATAAATCCATACTGTTCCATAATGTCCAGTCCCAAAATGAAGTCATCCGTAATGTCAGCCACGATGACCCTGTGGTCGAACCTCAAATGCCCAATCTGCAAACCCAGGTCTACTTCTCCATGAACCGTAGCCCTGTCCCCCGTAGCTGTCCGGACGATCACTTCATTTTGCCTCTTGGTAATCTTTATGCCCGATATAAATCCTGGCCGTACTATTGATGACGTAGTACCTGTGTCGATGGTAAACAAACATTTTCTTCCGTTCACATATCCATGCAACAACAGACTGCTTGCGATTCTTCGAAGCTGGGAAATCTTAATTTCTCTGGGGGCACTGCATTCCCTAGCCAGAACAACCCCCCTGGTACTGTTTTCCTGCTTCTCTTCAACATTCACAGCATTTACTCGACTCTCCGAGTTCTGCTGTCGACAGTCTCGTTTCATATGTCCCACCTTGCCGCAGTTGAAACATTTAATACCTCCGCTCGGCTTTCCTTTATTTTGTTGTTTTTCCTGCTTTCCGAGGCCATCCAATTTATCGCATAATTTGGTGAATATTTTCTGCATCTCAGTCAGCAAGGGGTTCTGGTTCATTTCTGGTTGCGATTCTTCGAGAGTCACAGCTCGCACTCTCGACCTTGGAGTATCCCTGTAAGCGGCTTCTACTTCGAGTGCACGCACCAAAGCTTCGCTACTACTTTGGTGTCTCGTCAGCCTCAGAACTCGCCTGACCTCTTCGTCCCTTATACCATCTAAAAAGGCCCCCCACGGCTAATTGTTCCTGGAATTCTTTAGGTGCACTCGGATACGCCAGGTGTGCCAGTCTCTCTATCGCAGCTTCAAATTCTTGTAAACTTTCCCCAGCTTTTTGCATCCGGGATTTCAGCTGAGCCTGGTATAATTGGGCAAGGTGTTGATCGCCGTACCTCAAGTCTAATGCAGCTTCCAAGACTTTGAAGTCCCTTTGTTTATCCCCTGGGATAGTTTGAAGCAACTCTGAGGCCTGGCCCCTTAACGCCAGAACTAATGCCATGGCCTTTTCCTCATTATCCCAGTTATTTGCAGATGCCGCCGCCTCGAATTGTCTTTTGTACGTCGTCCATGAGCTTTGGCCGTCAAAGGAGGGAGGTTTTAACCGAGGACCCGATGAAGTTACTAACTGGCCTCCTTTTTCTCTCAACTGACGTTTAAGGCGCTCTACCTCTCCTTCGACCTCACTCATTTTTCCTTTAATTTGACTAACTTCTGTTTCGACCACACCTACTTTGTCTTCGACCTTGTTTATCTCCTCTTTAACTTCTTCCTTGACAGAAATGATTGCGTCCTGTTGTATTTTTATTTGATCGCTCAGGATTTTCCTTAATTCCTCCTGGCGTCTTTCTTCCAAGTCTTCCATTATTTTTCTGAGTTCGTCTTTTTCCTCTTGACGTTGTCTTTCTTGTTCTTGACGTCTTCTTTCTTCATCCTCTTTTTCTTTCTGACGTCTTGTTTCTTCATCCTCTTTTTCTTTCTGACGTCTTGTTTCTTCATCCTCTTTTTCTTTCTGACGTCTGATTTCCTGATCTTCCATAATTTTCTTTAATTCGTCCCTTTCTTCTTGACGCCGTTTTTCTTCCTCCTGGCGTTTTCTTTCTTGCTCTTCTTTATCTTCCTGCCGTTGCTGCGCCATCATTTTTTGGAATTGTTCGAATAAGTCCTGTATTTGTTTATCGGATGCCATACTTCTTGTTGTTACGGGCATACGATGAAATTAAAATAAAATAAATTTAACTGTTACGTCAATATCGGTAATAGAACTTTCCAGAAAAATCTCGAAACAGCACGAAAAAGTCTTATCCAAAGTCTTTTGTCACTATCCAGTTCAGAGAATTTAATAATCTCCACTAATGTCCAAATAGAAAAGTTCTAGTAATTTCCACGCACTAACACAAAAAATGAGTCTTTTTCAGTGTCTCTATCACTACTCAGTTTAAAGGATTTAATTATTACACTAGTGTCCTAATAAAATGTTCTACAACATCTCAAAAATGCACTTAACACTATTTTTCTGTCCGAAAATAACCCTCGAACAATGTCCAGTAAATTAGTCCTCTGTTAGCACTAAACCTCGAGAATACTTCTCGAACACTCCAGCACAACTTCAGAGCTCCTCTTGTCAGAAAATTCCGCTTTCTGACACCAATTTGTAACGTGTTTCCACCCTTAGGAAACCACCCTCGCAAATTCCGTGGGTTCCAAAAATTATAACAAGAGATGTCCACTAACACACTTTATTAAATATTTACTGGATACTTCACAATACTATTATTAATTTAAATACACTTTTACTGACTAAAATCACAATGTTTATCACTTTTACTAGTGAAATATTTTTGTCGAACTCCTCTATACGTTTCCTTAAATATATAAGGAATAAAAACCAGACTGCAACCAACAGCTATTCTCCGGACTAATGCCCCGCCGAGCGCTGAATTACGAATTACAAGCCTGGCCGCGTTAAGTGCAATAACTGTGTATTGCCACAAAACACTAAAGTTTCGATTTTAATAGACACCAGCCGAAAGACTTATTCCTACTTAAAGGAGCTCTCGTGCCAGCCACCCCATACCACTTGCAGACTGCAGTTTCGAGCTATTGGCTCTCGTCAGTGCAAGGTAGGTCTGAGATGGCTGAAACGAGGCATTTGTTCACTCTTGGTACATGACGAGATTTATAAAACCACGACATGCAGCAAAAATGGCAGGCTCCATCTAGCGGCTAATGTCCATTACAATCGAAACAGCAGTAGCCCTGACATGGGCATAGTTAGTAGGTTTGCTTTTAGAGGGCAGAATATTTACTAGTGAAATATTTTTGTCGAACTCCTCTATACGTTTCCTTAAATATATAAGGAATAAAAACGTTTCGATTGTAATGGACATTAGCCGCTAGATGGAGCCTGCCATTTTTGCTGCATGTCGTGGTTTTATAAATCTCGTCATGTACCAAGAGTGAACAAATGCCTCGTTTCAGCCATCTCAGACCTACCTTGCACTGACGAGAGCCAATAGCTCGAAACTGCAGTCTGCAAGTGGTATGGGGTGGCTGGCACGAGAGCTCCTTTAAGTAGGAATAAGTCTTTCGGCTGGTGTCTATTAAAATCGAAACTTTAGTGTTTTGTGGCAATACACAGTTATTGCACTTAACGCGGCCAGGCTTGTAATTCGTAATTCAGCGCTCGGCGGGGCATTAGTCCGGAGAATAGCTGTTGGTTGCAGTCTGGTTTTTATTCCTTATATATTTAAGGAAACGTATAGAGGAGTTCGACAAAAATATTTCACTAGTAAATATTCTGCCCTCTAAAAGCAAACCTACTTGTTTATCACTTTGTTTATCCTTGAAGTCTTAACCTCACTTTCTATACTTTCCGAACTTTCTGAACTACTCGCCGAGAATGCGGTCGGTCTTTTATACCTAAAAATGACAGATCTCGATTGTTCTGTGATGACGCCACCATTCTCTCGATAATTCCAGATGTCACTTTGGAATCTTCTGGTAGGTTCTTTTTCGAGTAGGTGCAAATACATCATTCTAGGGGTTGTAACACATTACAATACTTTTTCAAATGTTAAATGTCCAACCCTTGGTGGTAAGAGCAACTACCGGGACCAAATATAAACTGAAGAAGGTTAGGTACTGTTTTACAAGCAGTAAGACAAATGATAGGTCAGCAAGTTTTGATATACTGTTTAATTAATAATAACGGGATAAAATAAAGACAAAATATTGCTAAATACTAATTAAAGGAATAACAAAAACATTCCCACTTTGGAAACATATTTCTCTAACTTTTTTACGATAATGCAACTCTTTAAAATCAATAAGTAACCGGTTGTATACTGATTCAATTGTATTTTGGACTTTTTCATAAAATGATGATAGAGTTTGTGGATATGTTCAAAAGTTATAAAGTCGTTTATATTTTTTCTAAAAATGACTGTTTTTGAAAGTGTTTAACCATTTCGCAGTGATACGTATGCAAAAATTGATCGTGTCTGATATATAAGGGAAGCCTATATTTACGCACGACGTGAGGCTGCACTTGCAGACGGAATACGGCCTGGTCGGCCATTGCACGTGGTTACTAGCACCATTGTACTTATAATAGGTGCAAAACATATAGAAAAAAGCGATATATTAAAAATCTAATGTTTTAATCACTGATTTAATAACTAATAGAAAACGAAACGCGGATAGATAAGCAAGTCGTTACCGCACCCGTACAGGCGGACAGCTGTTCTTAGAACATTATAAATTATACAAAAATCACTTAAATTGTCTATTAAAAAAAATTAAGAAATAATACTTTTCAAATCTAATTAAAAATAATTTAAATAATCCTAAAAAAATTGGGAAATCACAAATGAAATACGTAATAAAAATAATAATAATAATAACAAAATTGAAGAAATTGTAAAAGAGAATCGCACTATAATAAAAAATAAAGAAATTACCGAATATTCAACAATCATTTTCTAAATGTTGGCTCAAACATCACAAAAAACATACCAAAACTATTAATAATACTAACATCAGGATTAAAGGAGTTGTTCATTCACTGTTTTTAGAACCGATACTTGAACAAGAAACCATCAGTTACATTAACAGTCTAGGTAATAATATCTCTCTAGGAATAGATGGCATACGATCATCCACCATAAAAATAATATTATATATAGTGAAACCATTAACTCAGTTAATAAATATGTCAATGTGGAAATATTTCCTCAAATATTAAAGGCTGCTATTGTTAAACCATTACATAAAGGTGGCGATCGTAATCAGATGGCAAACTATCGTCCAATCTCTCTCATATCAAATATAGCAAACATTTTTAAGAAAGCAATAACCGCACGATTATATAATTATGCATTATATGCAGGATGCATTACGGCCTTGACAACAAAAATATAAATAAAGATATACCGACAGCTGCTAGCCTTTCAGATCTTGCAAAGGCATTTGATACTATCAGCCATGTAAAACTTCTGGAAAATTATAAATGTAGGGTCCGAGGCTGTTCCTATAACTTGATAAAAACTTATCTCAGTAACAGACAGCAATATGTTGTAACAATTAATGAAAAGAGCAGGGAATCAACAGTAATGTGTGGTGTACCACAAGGCACAGTTCTTGACCCTGTTCTTTTCATAATTTACGTTAACGATTTATTTATAAATACTGATACGGATAGAGGTGATTCTTGCGAGGAATCTGAACACATATTACAAGTTATAACCATATGGTTGAATAGTATTTTGCTGAAACTGAATACATCAAAATCAAAATTTATGTTTTTCACTTCGTGACAAAGTCAATTCATTCTACACCAGCGTATATGCAGTCGAAATGCATGTAATTGTACTTCGTATATTGAAGAAACGAATAACATCAAATACCTTGGCGTAATCATTGATCAGTCCCATAAATGGCATGAACGCATTAACTGTTTAACAAGAAGATTTAAAAAATGCATGTTCGTATATATAAGTTTAAGCGGTATTCTTAGTGATAAATTGATTAGGAATTGTTACTATGCTCTCGTACAGCCGTTGTTAATGTACGGCATTCTGTCCTGGGGTGGAACTTAAAAATAATCTAGAAAAAGTATTTGTTTGTCAGAAAATAATTATTAAAACCATCCTTAGGAAACCAATGCGTTACCCAACTAGAATCTTGTTCTCAGTGGCGGATCTAAAAGGTAAAAGGCCCAGGTGGCAAATGCTTTGAAGGGCCCATTTTTTCGGATGATAACCACGCAAGCGACGGAGATGCATTGTCTTCGACCCTACCTGAGGGCCCTTTAGCACAGGGGCTCAGGTGGCATTTGCTCATTGGCCGCCCGGTTAGATCCGCCACTGCTTGTTCTCGAATTTTAATGTTTTCTCACTTTAAGATATATTAAAATATTATTACAAGCATGAAAATTCAAACCTTTTTGAACATGAATATAACACCAGAGCCATAAAAAATCATAAAACGACAATTAAAAAATATTTCTTGTATTACCTAGGTATTTAAAATTTACAATATACTACCGAGTGAAGTTACACTATTTAATGGCAGCATCATTTTATACAGTAAATTTAAATGTGGATTCAAAATTCAAATGTAAATCTTGATTATATATTTATCTAGCGTCCTATATTTTTGTCATTATAGAACACTCTAACTTGTATAATTAGTAAATTACTTAAAACTTTATTGTAAGAATGTACTTTGAATTATTTTATTTAGTTTTACTTCAGTAGTAAATACTATTTTCTGATTTTTTTAGAAACTTTTTACATGTAATTTTATTACCGCCTCATTAGCAAATTGTAAATATGACAGGAATCACAAACAAACCTTTTTCTGGGTTTCTGTGACTGAACTGTTTATTTATGAACAATTTTATACATTCTTAGCACAAATAAAAACCTATTCTATTCTGTTCTATTCAGAATTTTAAGAGTATGTTACAAAACAAAAATTGTCAAAAATCTCTCCAACCGCGCGCCTGCCGCTGCTGGGCGCTTTGTCAATTCACTACCGCCTCTACTATTTCGATTTCAGAGATGCAAGCTGGAGTAACGTGCTCCGTGCAGCGTGCCGGCCTTAAAACCGACGTCAAAACACTTGAAACTTGAATATCTAATAAACGCTACCTGTTGCACATAGAACAAGTGACGCAACGAACAATGGACCTCACTTGTTTTTATGAAGCCCGTAGTTCAACAAAAGAACAGCGGTGACTGACATATGCTGCCTCGAATTCAAAGCGGTGCCATAAAGGGCAAATGGTTTCCTATATTGTTTAGATTTGGTGGCTGGGTAATTGGTAAACGTGGTATTTTGGTAATTTTGCAATTTATAACAAAGAATTATCAGTCGGTAGGTATTTTAGATAATTTGATGACCTTACCATTTTCCAATTATAGTACATGCAACAAGGTGTAGCCAAATAGTACGTGTAAATTCAGAGATAATGATTTAATTAAATAGTTAAAACTTATACGGTAGGTGTAGTAGTCCAGCCACATTAGAATCCGTCTGCTAAAAAAATCCAAGTGAGTTGAAATTTTGCATACAACTTTATTTTAACTTTACAAATAATGTCTCAAAAGTCCCCATCGATAACGCGCTTGCGTCTTCAGTTATTCAAGGTCAAAGGTCAAGGAAATCAGTTTTTCGCAAATATCCTGCTTCGTATGACTTTTTTCGGTTAATACAAAAATGCAGATTAGGAAATTCTCTACAAAAAAATATTATATACATATTTTACGAAAAACCAACCGTTTTCACGCTTTTCACGCTATATGTTAGAGAAATAATGAGCAGCTGTGTATCTGTTTCCATACTACCTCAGAGGTAGGGTGCAAGGTGCATTTTTTTACATTGTTTGCCCAGTAGGCATAATCCATGTTTTTCCTTGTTTTAATTACCTTCTATAGCTCGTCCTCGTTCTCGTCCTCTCCCTCCCCCTCCACATGTTCCTCTTCGTCATCTTCTAACTCCTTCCTCATCATTTTCTTTTGCAATCTGTAATATTTTCTGTGAAGAAATGAACGGGATTAATTTAATTATATTCTTCATCTTGAATACTTTCTATTGAGTCTTCGATAGCACTATCGACATGAGTGACCGTGACCGTGGCCACAAAATATTGAACAAGACGGACCAACTTTTCTGCACCCGCAATTTGGGTTACATCCTTTAGTGTAATTTCAAAAGTTGGTGTTTAGAAGTACATCTAGCACAGGTGACGATAGTGTCTTAGTGGGCTCCAAAATATGATTATTGATCGTCCACCTCCACTGTTCAGGATTTAAATCATTACCAAGCCAATTCTGTATCTGATCATAAACTCGACTCGGATGTTAGTGAGCGGCTGCGGCAGTGGATGGAAGTGAAGACAATTTCAAAGCGGTGAGGTGTTGAATCTTGGACTTCGCGAATGTCATGTATCGATAGTTGTTAATGGATACTTTTGATTTAGGAGCTCCAATCATTACCAGAAGAATGCGTACTCCATTTTGTAAAATAGTTTCTACTGGACAATTTTCCTGCTTAAAAACTTGGGCAAGTCTGGGCATTTTTCGAACATTTTCCTTTGCTAGCGAGTGCAGATGTTGTGTTGCACCCAGTGATGGCATATAGAAACAATAGATGATTTTGATAAATTAGGAAACTTACTGTACTAGACGAAGAGTATATCTTGAATTCTATTTTTCCTCTACCCGGTTTGAGGAAGAAAACTTGTAAAAAAGCACGTTCTATTAGGAGAATTCAAAGATCTACAACTTCTCCAACGATAGTTGTGATGTTCTGTAGTGATTGTTCAATTTGCATATCCTCTCTAGCAGTCATGAATTTTTGTTGCTTGGAAAATAATGGCTAAGGTATTGAATATATGTAAAGAGAGTGTACCTTGCTGCAAAACTTAAGAGTGTTTGTTATTTACTGAATGGTTAGTTGTATGCAAAAAACCCTATATAACCTTTTTTGTAAAGAATTTCCTAGTCTTTATTTTTTGTAATAGCCAAAAAAGTCATGTGACCCATAGGAAGCGAGATATTTGAGAAAAACTGATTTCTGTACCCTTTGGCCTTGAATAACTGAAGACGCAAGCGCGATATCGATAAGAACTTTTCAGACCTTGTTTCTAAGATTAAAATAAAGGTGTATGCAAAATTTCAGCTCACTTGGATTTTTTTGGCAGATGCTGCTTTTTCCCGCCTAATGTGACTGGAGTTTAGATGAAACCTACGAAGGCGTAGAAGAGTCACTGAAATATATTTTTTTTCCATTCTAAAACACTTGGATAGAAAATCTGGACGTGGAAGTAGTGATTCCTTAATAACAATAACATAATTTATATCTGGTGATTACACTATCACCCTCACCTTCATACTAACAAAATGGCACTGAAAATAAGTTTATTTTCGGTATTTAGTTTCTATTAAATCCTATACAAAACATAGTTAATATAAAGATGTAGAGAATCAAATTTTCTATTATAACTCAAATTTTAAACTTTTTTAAGTAAATACAGGGTGGCCACTTTTTCTCCACAACAAATTTCCCTGACTTTTCCCGGTTTTCCAGGCGATTTTTTAGTTTTTTCCCTGACTGTTGTCATTCCATTTTGTCGTATGTTATTTTCTTTACAACTGCTCGTTAAGTGAACGTGATTAGTTGTATGATTTATCCCATTAACTTCAGCAGTTTTAAATGAAAATCAGTCTTTTTACCCATATTTTAAAAGTATATATGAATAGAAAAGGTACATATTATCAAGAAGAACAAACGGCATTCGGCATTGACCGGATTTTCACAAAAATCCCTGACTTTCACCAACATTCCCTGACATTTCTCTGACCTATTCCCTGACTTTTCCCGATTTTCCAGAAAGTGGCCACCCTGTAAATATTAAAATCCTTATAAGGAAGCATACATTATACAGCTCCACAAAAAAAAAATCAAACCAGCGAACCAGATCCATGTATCCCCATGTATTTTCGGTCACTGAATCGGAATCCGAGGTCGAAAAAAATCGTACACCCTAAAATCATTAGCTAGAGCCAAAAAAAACACCCCTGGAATTGGGTAAAAGAAGATTAAGCTGCGAGAATAGTTGTGACATCTTAATCAATCGAATTATACAAATTAAGGTTAAACAGCAGCGTACATACAATAGATATGAAACACACCCCCAGGGAAGGGCGAAAACTACCTCCCATATATAAAAAAATCGATCCAAAACAGCAATGACTGCTGAAAAAGCTCAAAATGTCTAAGTTTTGTTAAAGTGATAATAAACTGCATTAGATCCGACGTAATCTTCATAAACTGCCTATTGGGTTGAGAACAACCAAATTTAAAGGACACGAGAAAAATAAGAAAAAACGTAAAATCCAACAGGATTTATATTTTCATGGATGCTATGATTGGCTGAAATTGCTGAATAGTCTAAAATAGAACTAGAAACTTACGTACCATCAACGTCCTACAGTGTCAACCCTCAGAGGGTGTGAAAACTAACTCATATGTAAGATTTAACTATAAAAAGTTACGGTGACTTCTACAAAAATTCGAAACACTTGCGTTGTGTGAAAGAGAGAAGAAACTAGACTATGTTCGACGCTGTGCTTTAAAACCACCCCCACGGGGTTGCGAGATGCCACCCCTATATCCTATATCCGTAGGATGCTGGAAAAACAGAGAAACTAACCAGATTTACATTTTTATGGATGCTATGATTGGCAAAAATCGTGTTGTACACTTATAGTTTGAAACTCATGTCCTATCAATGTTACTAAGTAACATTCCCAGAAAGGTAGTTTTCATCCCCTAGGGAAGCGAAATTGAACAACAACAGTGGTACGTAATTTTCTAAGTCTATCTCTGAATACTACGCAATTTTAACCAATGATAAAATTGGAATAAAAATGGAAATGCTTTTGGATCAATGTTTGGGATAGTTTTCAATAATTGTGCCAAAACTACTGTAGACTCTTCTCACCTTTACAAACCTCCGGAGTTTCGAGCTTTTTCGAGTATCACTGCAGCTTTTTTCAAGTTGCACCTTGAATAGAGTTAGTTTTCACACCCTCTGAGGGTTGACACTGTAGGACGTTGATGTTACGTAAGTTTTTACTTCTATTTTAGAATACTACGCAATTTCAGCCAATCATAGCATCCATGAAAATAGAAATCCTGGTGGATTATACGTTTTTTCTTGTTTTTCTCTTGTCCTTTAAACTTAGAGGGGGTGGGGGGTTGTTCTCAACCATATAGGGGCAGTTTATGAAGATTACGTCGGACCTGATGCAGTTTCTTTTCACTTCAACAAAACTTAGACATTTCGAGCTTTCTCAGCAGTCATTGCTGTTTTGGATCGATTTTTTTATAAATGGGGGTTAGTTTTCGCCCCTCCCTGGGTGTGTGTTTCATATCTATTGTATGCACGCTGCTGTTTAACGTTAATTTGTATAATTCGATTGATTATAAGATGTAACAACTATTCTCGTAGCTTAATCTTCTTTTACCCAATTGCAGGGGTGTTTTTTGGCTCTAGTTAATGATTTTGGGGGCGTACGATTTTCTTTGACCTCGGATTCGGATGGATTCAGCGACCGAAAATACATAGGGATACATGGGTCTGGTTCGTTGGTTTGAATTTTTTTTTTTGTGGGGCTGTGTGTTATCATTCCTGTTAACTTTTTAATAACTTCAAAACAAGTTTTGTACTGCTGATTAGTCTCCCAGGTTTGGGAATCGTCGTTAAGAAATTCGGTAGAGAGGTTAAATCGTTCAAAAAATGTTTTTGTGCCCGAGGAAATAAAATGACATATACTACTAAATCTGAATCGTTTATTGCCTTCTTCAAATAAGTTTTTTCTTTTTTGCTAAAGCCTTAACTATGTCCTTTTTAGCATCTATTAAAATATCACCATCAAAGAAAGATAGAGCAGAAGCTTCAGGAGTTAAATTACCACAAATGGTTTTGAATTTTTGAAATTGCACTTGAGATATAACAAGATCAATGTTTTTATAGTACATAAGACTTTTTATAAATTAAAGATTATGATATGGAGCTTTATGTGGAGAAGGAGCTATAAACCAGGCTTTAACGTATATTTTAAAATAATTAATAATAATAATAATTAATTAATACTTTAAAAATACATATTTCAATAATGCTTTTTGTTTATTTTGCTGTTCAATTAAATTCATCTCTAAATAAAAATATCTTTAAGTAGTAGATTGATTTTGCCATCCAGCATGCGTAGTGTAATGCCCCAGGGGCGCGAATATTTATTTGGAAATAACCGAGTCAGATTTAATAGTATTTTATATAAGAAGTAGCTAAAATGGCGTCTTTTTTTACAAGTGGGGCGTTTATAGTATGAGCCGAAGGCGAGTGCTATAAAATTTTATAAAAATAAACTAAAATCTATTCGAGATTCTATTGCTGTTTCCATAGAAACCAATAAGTTTTATTTCACACTGTCTTCGGCTCGAACTACAAACTTTTCGCTCGTGTGAAATATAGGCCACAACTTGTTGTAGAATATGCTATTAATTCACTCTTTTTTCTTTATTTTATACTTGTCAATAATGACATTGTTTTGATTCATTGAAACTGTCAAATAAATGTCAGTTTAGGATATGGCGTTACAAAAAAATTATTTATAGTCATCATCGAGATTGTTTCGTCTTTTAAGCATTCTCTACAAAATCAAGAATATCAAAACCATCATTTTGTAATATTTAATTGATATTTTCGTCCTCCATTGCAGATTTAAATTTCGTATGATCAATTTTAGGCCAAGCCTGTTTAAACCGTTTAAATAATGGAATATCAGGGCCACTAGAAGAAGGCATTTTCTCATCGAAAACACTTTTTAAAATAATTTCATAAATGTGATGTCTACAAGGCAAACATAGCAAATTTCTTTATAACATTTGTTCTAATAAACCATTTAAGTGACCCAAGTTCGAAGCAGTTGTATCGCAACATAAAGCTTTCACTTTATCACATAGGTTCCAGTGTAATAGTGCTTCATAAACTTTAGTTGCTTGCTCTCTTCCTGGCGAATTTTCTAAAACTGGTATTCCTAGTATTTGTTCTGTATCTCCACTTGTAAATATTATCGCAAGTCTGTCGTGTTTTGTCAGTGCCAATTAAATCCCTAAAAATTTTTCCATCCCAGTGAATAACAGGATATAACAAATTAGATCCTTTGAAACGTTCCATTGCTTTTTCAGCTCTTTCTTTCCACAGCTTCTGTCTACAGCGTTGAATAGTTGTCCTGCTTATAGACAAGGAAAGTACATCATGCCCTAATGCTTCACCAATAGCCATTAATATGAGGACTGAGTCTCTGTTTCTCACTTTACACTAGTCGAAAGACGCAACTATCTTTGAGGTTATTATGTTTCGTGTTCCCTCTAATCTTTTCTTTTTTGGTTCTGAGGGTCCAGATACTTCAGGGTCTAATTCTTCGTAGGAAGAGTTTGCATGCGAGGTGCTACTTGATAACTAAAAAGTGTCTAATTCGGCTACGTTTTAAAAAATGTTTTCTCCATCCGTTCAAGATTCTTCTGTTTTCGTTCTTCCACTTTTTTTTCCTGTTCAGTTGGTTTTCTATCGTTACCATACATGAAACCTGGTCTTCCCTTTTTACTTTGACTGAGCAAAAATTGTTTGTCTTCCTCTATCTTTATTATTTCAAAGACGTTCCATAAGCAATGTCAACTAAATCGTCTAATTTATCCACAAAAAATGTTTCTTTCTGTTTAGCAATTTTGCTTGCTTTATGAGAACTTTTCTGCTGAGCTCTTAATTCTTCATATAGGCTTTCTACTTTTTTAATGCAATGTTGCACATCACGTGTTGGGATACGCGCTTTGTGCCAAAAAACAATTACTTCGCTTATTACTAGTTTTGCACTTTCACGCAAATTCAATTTCACTTCTCGCTGGTTAAGGTGGGCGGTTTCGTGAACGTAATTCGAGGATTTCTCCTGCATCCCTGAACCGATTGAAAAAAAATTTTGATATTCTTTTAGAGACAGCTTTACAGAATGGTACTAGGCTATTTAAAACAAAGAAAAGAAAAAAATTTTTTACTTGTGCGAAAATCAAAAAAAAATTTTTTTGAGTTATCAATAGTCTGGTACCATTCTATAATGTTGTATCTAAAGGCCTATCAAAAAATTTTTTAAATCGGTTCAATGATGTAAGAGAAATCCTCGAACTACGAAATCATTTTCTTAAGCACGGCACCGGCACCCTTAAAAGAAAAATACACTTAAAACTTATTTATTGGAAGGAAGCTTGCTTGGTGAATAACTACCTACACTAAACTGTCTCGAACTTCGAGGAGATGGCATGGTTGAACAAAATTTACAGACCAAAGTTACTAAAAATGTAACACACAACTCTCAATATTACTTCCAATAAAGTGCCAATAAAAATAATAATAAGAAAGATATGTCCTTTACTAACAAATTTACCCACAAAAAATTCGCCTGCGGCACACCACTTCCCTTTATTCTAGGAAGGTCAAATTTGGTGGATTTTTTTTTCTTAGTAAACGAAAGAATTTCAATGCGACAATAAGAATTCCAAAAAAAAAAAAAATTTCCTAATTCTCTAATTCCCGTTTGATTAAATCAAATTAATAACACAGGCCCACAAAAAAAAAGTTGTTTGAATTGGACCTCTGAATATACTTTGTTTAGTATTTTTTCCCGCTGATTACGAATCTGAAGTCAGAATGGGGGGGATAATGCGCATATTACAGAGAAAAACCCGAAAAATTGTCAAAAAAGGCGTTTTTGGTTTTTTGGGTGGTAAAATATGCATGTGGCGTGTTCGGCTAGGCGGCGTGTATTTTTCTTATGTTTTTTGCCCCACTGACCTCGAATCTATTTTTAGAACCCAGGGCTAATTGTCAAAATGTTGAGGAAAATTAAAAAAAAACCGTCAAAAATCGCGTTTTTCACGGATACTATGTTTTTTTATGGATATCACGTTTTTTTCATGAATACATAGCGTGTTACGATGGCCTGCGTACACCTTTTTTGAGTAATTTTTCCCGCTGATCACAAATGTTAAGTCAAATTTGAAGGTCAGTGATGAAAATATTGAGAGAAATCAAAAAAACTGTCAAAAATCGGTTTTTTTCATGGATGTTGCGTTTTTTCATAAACGCATAGCGTGTTCCAATAACGGCGACTTCAGCGAAGAGCAAGGAGAAAGATTCCTCCAAGATTAAAAGACTTTGAACGTCGATTTCAGGGTAAATGGGATGTCAACATGTTAGCAGATTACTGCTGGGTGTTACAAAGAGAAGTGAAATCAAAAGGAACGAAATGACGAAGAAACCCCTTATACAGATCGTTTGAAGATAAGTGCGTTAGAAATCGAAAACCCATATAAAATTGAAATACTATATATCACGCACAATGATTGGGTATCCTGAAAAAAAACAGATTTTTGACAGTTTTTTTGATTTTTCTCAGTGTTTTCATCACTGACACCAAAATTTGACTCCAGATTCGTGATCAGCGGAAAAAATTACTCGATAAAGGTATATGCAGACCATTGGAACACGTCATGCGTTCATGAAAAAACGCGACATTCATGAAAAAACCCGATTTTTGACAGTTTTTTTGATTTTTCTCAGTAGTTTCATCACTGACCTTCAAATTTGACTCAACATTTGTGATTAGCGGGAAAAACTACTCAAAAAAGGTGTACGCAGGCCATCGTAATACGCTATGTATTCATGAAAAAAACGTGATATCCATAAAAAACATAATATCCATGAAAAACGCGATTTTTGATGGTTTTTTTTTATTTTCCTCAACATTTTGACAATTAGCCCTGGATATTAACAATAGATTCGAGGTCAGTAAAGCAAAAAAAACATAAGAAAAATACATCCAGCCTTGCCGAACACGCTACGTGCATATTTTACCACCCAAAAAACCATAAAAAACGCATTTTTGACAGTTTTTCGGGTTTCTCTCTGTAATATGCGCATTAACCCTCCATTCTGACTTCAGATTCGTAATCAGCGGGAAAAAATACTAAAGAAAAGGATATTCAGAGCTCCAGTTCAAATAACTTTTTTTTTGTGGGCCTGTGTAATAAATGGCTGCAGTTCATAAGTGACTTGATTCCCTCATTTACAAAAATATTTCTTCGGTTTACTATATTTTCCATTAAAATAACAAAATTATTGCTTATATGAAAAATAATTGCCTGATGATATAATTATTGGAAATTACTACAAAATTTCCCTGGAGGTTAACGAACACCATGACGCTTCCATTAACTTCATTTATAATACGTAGGCCTATAAAACTGTTTAGTCATTATGCTGTACAAAGGTTCTAAATTAAAATTCTTCTGCTTTTTATAAAACCACCGATTCGTTTTATTATACAATTCAATTCACCCCTTGAAAAAACTCGTTTGAAAGCTGGACGCTTCTGAGAACTAAAAATATGATTTAATAGAATTTTTTAGATTATATTTTATGTGAACTGTATCCATTTCAGATATAGACATCTAGTTTTCAGTGAAAAGAGGACATGGAATAATTTAAATTTTGTGAATATAAATAAAATCGTTCTTTGAGTATTTTGGAAAATTTAGCGTTTTTGAATTAAATATAATTTTCTATGTAGTCACCTAGTGGAGTCAAATTAGAATTTTAATGTGAATTGTCTGGTCAGCGCAGTTTTTCTGTTTTAACGTGTTCAGGGGGTCAACTCAAGTTCACAGCTCAGTTTTGCAGTTTCTGCTAGGTCGACGTATGTTTATTTCAACAATTTAATTGTTTAGACCGTGTTTTCCATCGGATTTCTTTGAATATCTCGATATCTATAAGTCCTATGGAAAGCAATAAAGAGAGGGGAAATGTTCGTTTTGAACTGTACAATAAAAGTACATGAACTATAATTCATTCCAATTGTTATTATTATTTAAAAAAATGAACATTGCAGAATTATGTTTTTAAACAAATCACTGTTCTTTCAAAAATAATGGATAATATTCAATGAAATTTTGGAAAAATATAGCTGCTATAAAGTACAATCACCACTTAGAATTTCAAATTAAAATGATTACTAATACGGTTCAAATATACAATTGTTGCTAAAACTTTGCACCCTTGTCCTGCCATCAAGACCAAGACATGTGTATGATGACTTAAATTGTAGCATTCTATAAGTACTTTGAGATCATGGAGAAAAACTTTTTTTTCAAAATTTAAACCCGTTTTATTGCATTTGTTTATAGTTTTCGAAATTTTGATTGTAAACAAATTCAAGTAACTCCTGTTTTTTTTTTATGAAATCAAAAACGGTAAACAAGTAATGAAAGTATATTAAAAAGCCAACTTTTGAAAATAAAAAATTAATGCTCTACTTGCATTTGGAGCCGAGATACGTTAGTTTTTACGTTTAGGTCACTTTTTTTTTGGGGGGGGGGGGCACTGTGGAGCTAGTCCAATCAGCAAAATATTGATAGTAAGACCAATACTTAAATACAGATTTGGAATGGATATTTAATTTGTATATGCTTACTAGTTCTATGAATATTATAGACTATAGACCATATAAACACCAAAGAGGTGTAGGTAAATGGATTTCATCAGATGTGGAAAAATACATTTAAATTCATCCACGATGTTTAGGGGTACGATGCCGATCAAGGCATTTTTAATGTTCTTATACAAACGGGGTAAGGCCTCGGTAAGGAGGGAGAACAACATGAGGTTAGACGATAGGATGTATTACACATCCTAAAATATTTCTATATTTTAACTCCAGTTCTACTGAGAAAAGTAATTATATATTTCAATATTTCTACTTTGTTTAGACGTAAAACATGTAGTAAGGTGAATGATTAGATTTGTATACAGAGTGTTGCATTCATTCATATACTTTTGGCAGTTAAACATTAAATGGTCTAAGTTACCCTCGGTATTACAATATTCACATAAACTGGATGGAATTAAATTGAGTCTGGCAAGGTGTGCTGGATAACATCCATGTCCAAATTTTAATCTATTTATAATGCTTATGTACTTACGGGGAATACTTAGATCGTCGTGCCAAAACTTTATCGGTATTTTCGGATAAATAAATGAATATCTTGTAGGAGATGTAAAGCAAAACTGTCGCCAGAGGTGAGCCCATTTTTTTTCATATTTGTCTTAAAAACATTAAAGCAATCATTCAGACTTATATCATCGGTTATGTCGGTTCCAAAGTAGATACTATTTTTAGCTAATGTGTCAACTAGTTCATTATATTGTGCCCTTTAGTCCATACAAACGAGATAAGCCCACCATTTGCTTTCCATTTGGCCAACAGTAATTTAATTTTTGTAATAAATGAGTCTAAAATAGTGCTTGGGCTATAGCTATTTTTGATGACTGTTAGAACGGAGAGTGAGTCGGAGAGGATGACGGAAAACGGTATATTTTTAGCCATAATATATTGTATGCCCTGAAGTATAGCAAAGGCTTCTGCAGAAAAAATCGACATATCCGGAAGAAGTTTATACAAGGCTTGGGTATTTTCTTGTGGGCTGTAATATGCACATCCTGTGCCTAAATGAGACTTAGAAGCGTCCGTATACAGAGTAATCTGATAAGATATATTTTCTAAGGTTTGCAGTAGAATGCAACGACGTGATTTTCACTATAATTTGGAATTATAACCAAGTTGTTATCAGATAGGTCAAAGTACTCGTCTTCAGGGCTAGGAGGATATGAGTTAGACAGGCGGTCAAAATATTTGCTAGTTTCACGGAAGGCGGAGCATAACGGAGGAGAACCTTTTTTTATCCAATATTTGTTGCACAGATCAAAATTACTTAACTTACTTAATTTTTCAACTAGTCTGGGATCTAATAGGTGTGATTTTGTGATACTTTTCTGATAGAAAATCTGGACGCAGTTGTAAAGGATGTTCTAATGCTTCAACATGTAGAGGTTCAATGGGGGCTGAATTCATAGCACCTAAGCAAATTCTTAGGCACTTATTTTGGACAGTATCTAAACGCTTTAGAAGTTGTTTACTAGCCGAACCAAGAAGGATACCACCGTAATCCAAGATAGATCTAATATATGACTTATAGAACATGAGAGCGGATTTTTGATCCGCCCCCCACCACGTTTTACAGGCCATTCGAAAAAATTAATACCCTTGTCACATTTATTGATAATATTTTCCACAAATGATTTCCGCGTCAGTTTTTTGTCCATGGTGATGCCCAAATATTTGACTTCATTTTTAATCACAAAATTAAATTTTCCACATTTAATAGTTTGAATATTGATATTAAGTCACATTGGATTTTGACTCAGAGATTTCTAGGCCATTTTTAAAGAACCAACGTTCGAATCGTTTCATACTATTGTTTAATTTTAATGTGCAGCGATCCAATTTATTTGCATCGGCGTAGATGCAAAAATCATCGGCATATTGGATAACATTAATTGATGTGTCGATTTTGTGTATGTCTGCAGTGTAGATATTAAACAATAGTGGACTTAATACTGATCCTTGAGGAAGACCTATTGATACAAAACGTGGACCAATTTTTTCATTATTGGCACTTCTGACATAAAGTTCTCTGTTATATAGTGTGTTAACAATGGTGTGAGCAATGTGTTCTGGAATGGAGAATTCTGACTATTTGTTTCTCAGGATATGTAGATTTACAGAATCATATGATCCTTGTATGTCCAAGAAAATGGCACCTAGGTAATCGTTTTTTGAAAAGCATAATTGAATATCTGTCACTATGTTTGAAACTGCATTTAGAGTACCTACACCTTGTTTGAAACCGAATTGGTTGTGTGGAAGGGACTTACTTTTTTAAACCACCACTCTAGTCTACTTTTTACCATCCGTTCAAAAGTTTTTAAAATACAGGAAAGTAGATATAGGACAATAGGATTCAGCTTTATTAGGATCTTTATTTGGTTTATTTATAGGTATAATTACTACTTTTTTCCAAGATTCTATTTGTTCCCCTTTAACCCACACATCGTTAAAAATTTGGAGAAGAAATTAGGTCACTTATAAATATTCAATTCGATATTTCTTCTTGAAGTTTTGGTTGGTTATTCTCCAATGCTTATTATTTTGTTTCTGCTATATGAAGATACAATTGTTAAAATAACATCGAATAAAACGGCTTTGAGAAAATAATGCACATTTTAAATTTTTTTGTAACTTGTTTAATTTTTGTCACGAAAATGATGAACCAACCTAACCTGAACAACTACCCCCATGTTTTTAAAAATAAATATCTTGTGTTTCTGCTTACATCATTGTTATAAAATATTATTTTGGGTATTCAGCAGATAACTTTCTAAGAAATCATTCATTCTTTTCATATATTATTGATCTAAATCTGATCAAGCTTGGCCAATTTATCAAACCCTGGGGGGGGTGGGGTACCTAGCACCCTCGAAAACAGGGGATAAACGTCTTTAGCAAGAAAAAAGAAACAATTTTACACCCCCTGACGGGGTAGATTCCACCCCCGAGGGCAGTTGCAGTCTACTACCTGACATCAGCTTTCACCATCTGTTATAATCCCATGAAAAAAACAGAGAATCCCTGCAAAAATAGTCGATGCCATGCTGTCATGAAAAATAAGCAAAAAGGGGTGGTTTTTGACCGTTAAAAACTTTTTTCACCCTGTCAGCACCCTCGAAAACGGATGGGGGAATAGATTTCGTAACTTTAGCACGATTCTGAATACTCTTCCGACTCCTTACTTCCACTAAAACCCTCATATCAATTTTGTGTGCAGCAAAAATTACTTGTTGATTCGAATAAATTTTTGTATCTTTCCTGCAGAATCATCTATTTCCGGTTTAAAATTACTTGTTGATTCGAATAAATTTTTGTATCTTTCCTGCAGAATCATCTATTTCCGGTTTAACTAATTTTGCTTTTTTAGAAAAAATTGGAAATAAGATTTTTTTTGGTCGAGAATTTGACGAAGTCGCCAGTCAAAAGTAGTCTATTTGCAACTCAAATAATATTTTGTTCTTTACAGGTAAGTCTACAACCGTACTAATAATTTCCATAGCCTACTTGGCAATTTTCTCTGACGCGGCCATTTTGAGAAAAATAAAAAATTGTTCGTATCTCACTTATTTTTTTGAATTTTTTAAATCGGAAAAAACTGTTGAACTTAGAATTCTATGCTTAATGAGAAATCATCAAAATAATATAGTCATTCTATTTAAGAAAAAAAGTTGATGTTACTTTCAGTTCAACCGGAATTGATGTTTTCGTTCCGGTTAGTCTAAAAGTAGCACACTTTTGTCTAATTTAATGTGTACCGAAAACTAAATTTTTAAAATCAAAAAATTGCAGGCTGCCATTGACTCGTGGCCACTCGGCATGTCTCTAATCTTCCTCTATCTATTTTTTTTATTAGTGTATCACCCTTATGTGCATTATCCTGGAAAAACTGATAGCGGTATATTATTAGGTTTGGATGTACAAAAAAAATGCCCTCCTATGAGTCGATGCACTTAAACAATAAGCGATTGAACTTTAGAAATCCTTCTTTATTTTTAGGCGTTTAAATAAATATTTTGCACTAAAATTTAGCGGAGAAGTTTAGTTCAATAAGGTCGTATAGTCCAGTCAACGGAGCGCTAAAATGACCAAAATCTCTAACTTGAGTGCTAATGAATGGATTTTGATGAAATCTTGTGCAATGTGTTTGTAATGACTTTAATAAAAAAGTTAAAAAAAGATTAGAGTAGGAAATGATCGCAAGGGGTAGAAAACACCCCTTTTATCGGTGTCAAAATGAAAAAAAAAACAATGTATACGTTTTTTTGGTCCAAAATAAAATGTTTTTACTCTGGTGAATTTTTTCGAAAAATGCATATTTTTCGAGATATGGCCACTCGAAAATTCCTAAAAATAGGTGAGGGGAAATTTAAAAAAATCTAAAAAATATGTAATTTAAAAATTTGAATTCAGACGTATGCATTGAGGCCTTCTAAACATTTTTTGTCTCTTGAAATTTTTTTGTAACTTGCTAATTTTCCGAGTTACAGGCAGTTTTTCACGATAAATTAGGGATTGCAATTTACCGGAAGTTTTAATAACCGGTAAATCGGTAAATAAAAATGTAAATAACCGGTTAACCGGTATTTACCGGTAATTTTTAGAATGAATGATTAGGGTGGCGAAAATGGCAATTATCTTTTTCCATGTAGAAAATTATCTAAATTTGACAAAAAAATTTTTGTACACGACTATTAAATAATGTACTCATTATGTATGTGTTTTCTCAAGGATAATGCTATCCATTATTCCCTGCAGTGAATAATGATTTCAGAATTCACTAGTGATTATTATTCACTAGTGAATTCTGAAATCAGTTGTTTATAAGAAGTCAGGTATTTTTTCAATTCGAGTGCAATCTCGCAACTTTTTAGTAGAATTTATGGCTACTTTCTGAAACCTTAAATATAAATATTCGTTAACTGTCATAGCTACAATTGTGTGAACAATTTTACTGTTATTATTAAATGTATGAATAGATAATTTTATTTAACATTTCTTTTATCATACAATTTCATTTTTCAATTTGATTGAGTAGGCCGTTATGTGTCAAAGAACGGCTTGTCAAATTAAATTTAAACGTCAACGTTATTTACAATAATTTTACATATTACTCAAAAATAATAATATAAATAATTCATTAATTAATTACTTCAGTAAACAATTTAAGAAAAATAACTAATAGTCGTGGACAAAGTATAGTATTCTACTCGCATATAATGGCTACTCTGGTGATTTACGACATTCTCCTACGGCTCGTGTCTTAAACTTCACCCTCATGAATAATAGCCATCATTATATGCTCGTTGAATAATATATTATTATATACGTATATTTAATATAATGAACAAACCAAACATTTTTTATCAAAAGGAAAGAATATAAATGAAATAAATTATATATAAATAATAATCTAAAAATACAATATTTTTTAAAAACGGCCTGTTAAAAGGGTTAGTTTTTCAAAGCTATATCTGTTAGTCGTCTGATATTTGTGCATATAATACCACCAGCTGAAGATGTCCTTCCTCAGTCGATATTGGTGGATCGATAAATTAATAAGAATTGGTAATAACATACTTCTAAATGTATTCCACGGATATTTGCGGCAGTGAAATATTCAATTTCCTATCGCACGATATTGTCAATGTCTCTATTACTTGTATTTCTTGGGGCTTGGTGTCTGGGTTTTACTTTTTATAATATTATTTATTTATTGTTAAAAGTGCTCAGTGTTGGGACAGTCACTCTGTATTTAGTGAATACTAGTCACTGACATAAATAGAAACGTTGAATACATGACATATCGTAAGTTCAGAATTTACCGTAATAACCGGTAAAAAATTAAAATAACCGGTAATTATCGTCATGTGTTTTTTGTCCTAATAACCGGTTAACCGGTTAACCGGTATTGCAATCCCTACGATAAATATTGTACTACATTTTTACACATTAAAAAATACATGATAAGTCGAAAAATGAGCGTGATTTATATATACTATTAAAAAAAAATATGAAACCTATATAGTTATACAATTTTTAAAGATTCAATATAATTTTTAAATTGAAAATTTTTAAAAAGTTTTCAAAAAATATAGTACATCATTTATCGTGATAAACTGCCTGTAACTCGGAAAATTAACAAGTTACAAAAAAATTCCAAAAGATAAAAAATATTTATAAGGCCTCAATGCATACGTCTGAATTTTTTCAAATTTTTAAATTACATATTTTTAAAGCGCTACAGTATCAAAGATGGGGGTAGTTTTTCATGTTTTTCCAGAAAAACATGAAGGGAATTTTCTAGTGGCCTTAACTCGAAAAATATGCATTTTTCGAAAAAATTCATAAGAGTAAAAACATCTTTTTTGGGACAAAAAAGGTTGTTTTTTTTTTTATTTTTGACGTAATTCTATATGATAAAAAGGGTATTTTCTACCCTTTCCGATCATTTGCTACTCTAATCTTTTTTTTAACTTTTTTATTAACGTCATTACAAACACATTGCACATTGCACAAGGTTTCATATAAATCCATTCATTAGCACTCAAGTTAAAATTGATGCATTATTACATGATTATATGAAATCAGAGCTGGGCAACGTACTCATTTAAACTACTTCAGCATCAAGTACTTGAAGTAGTTTTATGTGCAAAGTATATGGTTAAACTACTTCAAGTATAAGTACTTGAAGTAGTTTAAATGAGTACTTTGCCCAGCTCTGTATGAAATTATCTAAAAAGGCAATTTTTAGTGGTTTTTACTTTTTACAAATTAACAGATTATAAAATTTCACAATCTCCCAGTTAATTGAAAGATATTAGGTAATAAGGTTCAATTAACTGAGTGAGGGTGAAATTTTGTTTCATAAATTTTTGCGATCTTTTTTGTTTCAAAAAAAAAATTGTTTAAATAGGCTTAGGATGTCATCAGATTTTAAGTTTGAGCAAAAAAAATGTCTGTCTGTCTGTAACTTTTTTTTTGCGCACGATTACTCTAGAACCGTTTAAGATATTGACTTGGAATTTGGTACACTTATGTATTTTAACGAGATCTAGAACTAGATTATAAATTGATCTTATTCCCTTGAAGGGTTGGGGTTAAATTGGGATAAATGGGGGTAAATAGATAAATCAAGCAAATAAGAGTCCATAAAATTGGTATTTAGTATATATAAGAGAAGCTAAGGTGTCCAAAATTTTGTTGGCATTAGCCACCCCCCTTATCACCCCCACTCCATTGTTAAAGAGGGTGAAAAAAATTGTCATTTAGTGTGTGTACAAGAACCAAAGGCCTCAAACATTTTTTTTACTTTATCCATCCCCACTACCGCCCCACTTCCACCACCCCCACCCTTACTACAGATGTGGCATATCGTTTTATGGGTTTTTTGGGGTAGACGATTTCAAATATTATATTATTAAAGTTCCATAAACAATTATTCCCACATACAAATTTTTTTCGTTGTGAGAGACTTGGATAGAAAATCTGGATGTGGAATAGTGATTCCTTGGGCAGCGGTTCTTTTTACTATCAATGCTGTGTAATAAGTAACATTATATGGAGATAACATCATTGCATTTTCAAATAAGTATTAATACATAGCATAACAGTGTACTGTACCTTGATGTGCATCTATTAAATAAATAAATTCCAGATTTTTTTTTGAAATTCCGTGACCTTTCAAGAATTTTTCAATTTCCTGACTTCTCCATGTTTTCAAAGTTTTTCCAGTTTTACCCTTTACCGAATAGAAAACTGCTTAACCTTCACTTTTGATACAATAACTTTCGGACAGCTCACACACGTTGAATATTTGAAGATAATTGATTTTTACCGTCATTTTTTTAAATGGCGTCACAAGCTCAGAAATTTTTTAAAGTCGGTTAAAAATTTAATCAACATTAGTTTCGAGCTTTCTCCTGAAAATCTAAATCGATGTGTTTCTCCCCAAAGCCTCGTCAACTCGTCAGATCCATAACCCAAGCAGCATTCAAAGTGATGGGAACTGGCATCTGAGGCATCGGAACTTTAATATAGTGGGAATGACATAACTGTTACTAAATTTGCGACTTTATGGTAATATTCACTTTGTGGTATGCATTTGTAGTGACAATTATGTAGATTCTACTGAATTCAGGCACTGTATAGTTATAATGCTTTCAAGTAACTGCTGCAGAATCTGCAACGTCGCGGATACTACTCTGCATTACTTTGAAGCATAGTAATGCCGACACAGCACAGCGTTACCAAAGGACTACTTCAAAGTAACGATAACTTCAAGTGTGCAATTTTAAGCCCCCGGTACGTTGTTGGGAAATTTTCTGTGACTTCAAAGTTGTCTAACTTATTAGTGACATCTCGAGTAAAAATTAGGTTATTTCTACGAACATAGGGGCTTTGAAGTTATTTTTACTATTCCCCACTAATTGAAAATGACTACAAAGTTATATATACCTTGGAAATCTACTATAAAGTAATATTAACTTTTAAGACAGTTTATATAATTATTGGCATTGAATAAAATGGCGGCATCTGAAATGCTCAGTAAAAGCGAAATAAAGTTTATCGGCACTCATCCACGTTTTATAGAAAACTGAAGAAACAGTTAAACAGTAGTAGAAATAGTGATTCTTCAGAATATGATGCAAACATAAAAGATTATTTAGCCACAGCAAAACCATAATCTTTGGCAACAAGTGCAAAAGTGTTCCCATCAGCACAAGGAGAAAAGTAATCGAAAACTATAACAGTTTGCAGTGATATTAATGATACTGTGTGCTGCACGAAAGGACGAAAGTTACAACTTGTCTTTAAAACACAGATATTTACAAGACATACATTGTACATCGTATGGGAAATGTAACATATTTCAGTTAGTAATCCACTGAGCATATTAAATGAATTTGCCGATTAAAAACTCCAAATTTAATAAATATTGTGTCGATGGGGAACGAACAATATGGGTATAAAAGGCATAAGATATTGTTTGTGTACAATAAATTGAACTGAATATATACAAAAAAAAAATAGCAAAAAAACTATATTTCTTTTCTAGAATATCTCAAAAGTTATCAGTGACGACAAAAATAACAGTTTACAACACCATTATCCAACCTCATTTCGATTACTGTGCCTTCGATTTAAATAAAATAACTTCCCTTCAAAACTACAGAATAGAGGAGTGAGAGTGATTTTGAAATGCAGCCGATATACCTCAATCCAACATATGCTTTCTTCTCTTCAGTGGCTGTCTGTAAAAGATAGATTGCTTTTCATGGCTATGGTATTTATTTTCAAAATTTTAAATAACTTAATACCCGAGTATTTAAATAAGTTTATATTTTATGCAAACCAAATACATCAACACTACACAAGAAATAACAACAAATTTTATATACCAAGGCAAAATCTAAGTCAAACTATGAAAATTTTTTTATATAAAGGCCTTGATCAATATAACAAGTTACCAGAGGATGTAAAGGAATCTATTACTACCTGTATTCAAACGTAAAATTGTAAGCTATATAAAGTCGATTGATTAACTTCATTTATTTTATATATCTTTTTCGTCGTTATTTTTTAATTTATTTGTATATGTATTAGTGTGAGTGTGTAAATGCGTGTATTATTCATTTATGTATAAATTATATGATTCTTTGTAATTACATTAGAAAAGTGAATTTGTATATTAGGATTTTCCTATTCAAATAAATACTTACTATTTTTTGAATAAAATTAAATGTAAACTGATCACTGAAATATGAAAACTCTTATGTATTTTTTCCATTATTACACACCTTACGTTAATAAATATATTTACAAGACATACATTGTACATCGTTTTCAGTAAATAAACAAATATTTTATTTGCACAAGTTTATTAACAACTTAATTAATAACATCAGATAATAAAAAGTACTTGGTAAAAGTATAATTGCTATTTTTAATCCATATCACACACAGTGACACTTTAACAGTTATTACCGTGTTGCCAATTCAAAAAAATAAAATTACCTATCTCGTATCTGCCAATTGTACCAACATGAAAATAAGTTGGTAGCAATAACTACCAAGATCTTATAGCGTCATTGGTCCCATTTGCTACATCTAGGTAAATATAACTACACAGTGAAATTGTTGTAGTTCCCGTCACCACTTTTAAAGTAGCAACATCTATAACGTTGGTGGCATCTGCTACTTTATGGGAAATGTTACTTGTAGGGAAATAATTTTGGTTTCTGCCGCTTCTAATATGTGACAATTGCTGACATATATACCACTACAAAGTGACTGCAATTAAAATCGCCATTTTTCTGTTGTTGAATGAAGACGCCGTATTGACACAGATAAAAATATAATTCAATAAAATTTTTTTTACTATTATGGTCATTTGCAAATATGTTTTATAAATAGATTATTACTTTATAATATATAAAATAAAAAAAAAAAAACGTTTTCCATAAAAAAATTTGCAGTTTTGCTTGTACACGTAATTTTTGCAAAAAAATTTTTTTCCGAAAAAACCATTTTCTTGAGGGGGCGTGTTTTTTATCGAAGCATCATGATAACATTTTACAGAAAACAAGTGGTGGTTTTAATATCCACACCCAGGGTAAATGCAAAACATCATGATTTATAATATATGGTTATGCATGTTGTATATAATCACCTTATTGGACCTTGGACATATTATGTGCTCAAACTCAATAAGTCATTAATTTGCTATTCGAATAACAGAGAGCCAAATATATAGTTTGCGCTCTCATTCCGGTCAGCTGAGCTGTTCCAAAAGTTAGTCATTTCTACTACTTGGTTACATCCCGTTTACGTAATATCCTAGTCCTCGACAAGGTAACGGTAGAAGTACCGGAATAGTAACTTGCTACGTAATTATTATTCCCCATTTTGGTGAATGCTTAGTAGAAGGATGGTTCCCATTACGTAGCAATCCTTAGTTGCGGAAACCTTTAAAGTTCCACTAATGTAACTACTACGTAGAAACTACTAAAATTGCTGCTTGAGAGCTGTTCTAGGTGGCTGCAAGGGCGGATCTAGAAATTTAGTGAGGAGGGGGGTACGACAGCGGGCAGGCCATGTGAGGAGGTCAGTCACAAAACAGAAAGCAGGAAAGTTTAAAAGCGCCGTAGGCAAAATTTTTCGGAGTCACGCCCACATTTTACCAAATTTCGTCAAGAATTTACCAATTACTACCTAAGTTCGTAAATTGAAAAAAATTGTTTTGTTATTTTTAGGTTTTTTTGTGGGGTATTATTAATTTTAAGATTTATTTTTATTTAATATGAAAAAAAAAAATCCGCCGTAACTTTCTTATACCGCTGCACTCCGCAGAAATATAAACTGAAACTAAAATATTGTAAATGGCATTTTTTGTATTGATAGGTATACTATTTTATACAATAGAAAGAAACGAATGCATACTTACGTACACATAAATAAATAATTATTTTAAACTAATGAGTTATTGTTAATAACAATAGGAAATCGGAAATGTTTGGAAAATAACATCAGCTCAGGGGGGCGACAAAACCCCCTTTGCCCCTAAATCCGCCATTGCCTAGCTAGTGTTAAAATGACCACACTTGATGTTCTACAATGCCTAAGGGCATTGCTCTTCGCCCATTCAACAATTATCAATTAAAAGAAATAGCCTATTAATAATATGAATATCTACATTTTTATTAAAGATGTTAACCTTCCATCATTCCACCCTCATCCTACGCGCCCCATCACCGACATCATGATTTCTCTATAGGGGACAAGGAAATTTAAAATCAGAATGACCCAAGATCCCCACGTGTACTAGTTGCTAGTGTTGAATCTGAGGCGCATAGTCAAAGCCCGCTATGCAACAGGCATAAGGGCGATGACCGAGAATCATTACTACACGGGGTTATTAAACAAACTTACACAACGTTAGCATTCCGCGCTGCTTTTTCTACTACCCTAAATTAATCTAGGAACGACGAAGATAGAAGGTAAGGCCGTCCGGCGAATTACGCGGAATATGAACTTAGTCAGCGGTGTATGACAACGGGATGGTTGGTTTTCTATGGGAATATTTACCATTTTTTCTGTTCGTTTTTTTCTGTCGCGGTTTACCTTTGTTTGAGATTTCTATTAAGAGTGATTATTTTTCATGTGTGGGTACGTACAAAGTACCTAGAAATAAATGACTTTCTAATCGTTACAACTAGCTTAAAATGTATCAACACAATATCTCAACTAGTTATTTATGCACAGGGATGCCGTATTTTTTTTAGGGCACCCGAAGCAGCTCGAAAAAAATTAATAGCATTAATAATAAGGGTGAGCAAACAAATGAAAATTAAAAATAATAAATGTAGTGGGACAAAAAAAATTGAGGTCTTTGGTTCTTGTATACACACTCTAAGTCACAATTTTATTTTCACCTCCTTTCATAATGGAGTGGGGGTGGTATAATGGGGGTGGCTAATGCCAAAAAAAATTTTGAGACCTTAGCTTCTCTTATATATACTAAATACCAATTTTATGGACTCTTTATTTTCTTGATTTACCTATTTACCCTCCATTTACCCCAGTTTATCCCCCAACCCTTCAACGGAATAAGATCAGAATAAAATCTAATTCCAGATATCGTTAAAATACATGCGTGTACCAAATTTTAAGTCAATATCTTAAACGGTTCCATAGTAATCGTGCACACAAAAAAAGTTACAGACAGACCGACAGATATACAGAATTTTTTATCAAACTTAAAATCTCGACGTTTCATGACATTCTAAGTCTATTTGAACAACACAATTTTTTTTTTAATTTTGCGTTAGAGACATCTTTCCAAGGGGAAAACCGCGAACTAAATTTGGTGTACACTCAGAAGGAAATCTCAGGAAATCTTTTTTTTCGGATGTACAAAATTTTGTCGCATCTTTCTTTCTTCAAGAGAAAATCTTGGATTTTGTTATTAGAAATTTGTCGGGTTTTACTAATCTTCATCTTACCCTATTATTTATTGTATGTCAAATCTAAGTAGAATATGCGCTTTTTATCTGAAATAATTGAAAAACTTTTGTTTCATGTATTACGTTACCTTTCGTGTGACCTTTTTACCTTGCTCCAGCTCGAACAAATGCTTTAAGTCTATCTGAATTTTATGTGTAGTATTTACAAGAAAAGCTTGATATTTTTAATTATTGTGTTACTTACCTCCGTTAAAAAAAGTTTTTCTTTTATGGTATTGTTAATATTCATTTTTATGTTATATTTGACATTTTTGTACAATAATTTGTTGTACAGAGTGGACCAAATTAGATGGGATTTGAGGTTTTCTCTAAAACTATGGCAGATAGACAAAAACCAATATAGGTGCCCTGAGCTCGATTTTCGAAAAACAAACAATGGCGTAAACGCGATCGTCTATGTTTTCGACTACTGAGCTACAGAGCGTTTTTGGAAAATTGGCCCTTTTGGGTGACCTCTATATCTCAATTACTAAGTGTCGAATTGAAAATCGAACAACACATTCTTGAGGCACTTTTTTAAGTAGAATCCGTTGCTGATGAGAAGAAAATTATGCATGCCACGGTTTTCGAGATATAGACATAACTTGTTTTTTTCAATGGAACACCCTGTAAATTATTTCATTATTCAATCGCAAATTAAATTAGCTATCCAACGATATATGATGTCATATTTATCTCTAGAAAAAGTGGTTAATTTTCGAAACATGTAATATATTTGTGAGGAGGCCAAGAAAAACTATTAACAACACTTTTTATAATATAAAATAATTTTGCCAAAAATATAAAAAACTAAACTACAATAAATGTTCAAATTGTCTTCCATTGACATCTATGCATATTTATCGCATTTCTAATATTTATTGAGAAAGATATGGTAAGAAAAAGAAAATCGAAATAATGATGAATGTCAAAAACTAATTTGTGAGTTAATTATGAATGCGCATTGTTAAAAATGGGTCAATTTAGTAATGGTGAAAAATATGATATGATTAAGTATTTTATAGAATGCGGAGAAGATTCAAATTTAGCTTCCGAGCTTTATTTTAATAAGTAAGTTATAGACAGTAAAACTTTGTGCCAGAACAATATTTTTAGATATCCAGAAAAGAGACAGCCAGTCATAAAAATATTCAAAAGGCTACAACAAAATTTGTAAAACCTTGAGCTAGAATATATAATAAAGCAGGTAGAGAAGTTGTAGAAAATATTGTTTTAGAAACTGTAAGAGAAAATCCTAATATATCGTCTCGCGAAATAAGGACAATTTATGAAACAACTGCGTTGCGTTGTTTAAAAAAAATGAATAAAAAATCCTATAAAATTAAAATTAGTCACCATCTATACCCAAACGTCTTTCAAAGGCGTCTCGATTTTTGCCAGTGGTTTTTGCGTCAATGCGTTCAATGAAGTGCCAGAATTTGAAGGTACAATTATATGGACAGACGAGGCCCAGATAAGCAATGCCGGAATTTTTAATCGGCATAATAACCACTATTGGGCTCATGAAAATTCGCACGTAACCACTACAGTTAATCGTCAAGGACGATTTGGATTTGGTGTACGTTGGTTTTACTGGATACCAAATAATAGGTCCTCATATTTTTCACGATAATTTGAACACCGAAATTTTATTAAGATTCTACAAGAAATAGAGCCCTGTGTATGCCTGTAAGACAATTTCAAAGATTAATTTACCAACACGATGGCTGGGGCGCCATCGTGTTGATAAATTAATCTTTGAAATTGTAATACGTCAAATGAAACACGAAATTATTGAAATGCTCAATTTGGGGAGGATTGGATAGGTATCTATCACTCAGGGCTAGTTTATCAATGTTTAGTTATCTAAGTTAACGAAATTGATAACTTATAATTAATTTAGCTAACAGGACATTAATAAACAACAAAGTAGTTTAGATATTGTTTAATTTTTAGGAAATAATGGTCCTATTTTGTGGCCAGCTAGATCTCCCGGTATAACCCCTGCCGACTTTTGGCTTTAGGGTTATTTAAAAAATGTTATACAAGGTGTTTCGTGAGGAACTATACATACTTCCAGGGGCGGTAGAGGACTACTTGGGTATTCAGGAATGGCCATTGAAATTTTCCTGTCGCCATTAATTTCTGAAATACAGGGTGATAAAATGATTTTGGTCTAAATTTATTTTGGCCAGAACGTCCTTAATATTGATTGGATTTTGTTTAAATTTTAGACACTTTATATCAGTTGATGTATTGCTATTATAATTTTTTTTTAAATCCAGGACCGGACTTTTTTTATTTGATTTTTCCGACTCCTGTAAAAAAGATTACCCTGTATACAGGGTGAGCCACGGTAGGTGGAGTATTAAAAGTATATGGAGAACGAATCAACCGATTGCTTTGAAATTTTGGTTACCAAGATAATCGAGTATGATCTCTCCAACTAAAATATTTTCGAAAGTGCAGTGTTGCCACTTATACGTAAAACTGGCAACATCTTCGTTATTTTAAATGGAATACCCTGTATATTTTTGCGTTTTTTGGATCGACGTCCCTTTCTGAGTAACTTTTGTTAATATTTCCCTATACCTATCTTAAGCCGTTTTCGAGATAATAATTCTTTTCTGAATTTATTGCCAAAAATTTGACTTTCAGTAATTCATGTTTTCTCCTACCTACGCGGCAATTAAATGATAATTTTTTAGTTGCGGCTAGGCAAGGCCTGGGGGCATCTCCTCCATTAATCGAATGTTTCGAATTTCAAACAGGGTGAGTTAGAGAACGCTTTCTATAAGTGACTTAGAAAAATGCACGAAAGTCAATTAGCAACAGAATGGTCTTCGCAAATGGCTCCATTCGTTCAGCGGTTGGGATACTACCTCTGCTATTTACAACAAGAGCAAGGGAGGTGTGGTGAAAGTATTTTTGAAGGCCGAGGAGTAGGTCACAGACATCCACAAAGTCTTCCTCAACAACACAGGACATGGTAGCTGATGCAGGAGAGCAGCTTTTTTTGGCATTGTACCAGACCCCACAAGGAGCAGACCTGAACCGGGTACGACACCAGGCCTTTGTTAAAGCCTCGACAAAGCCAAAGCCTGATTTTGCGGCACTTCCACCCACCAAAGCGGCTGTTCGCCAACACTCCCGTAGAGTTCATTTGCAGGTTTGTATCAATATATGCTTGTTTACATTAACTTATGTTTTGTATTGACGAATTATTATTTGCAGATTCAGCAATGGCTATATGGAGATCAGCAGCAGGAGCCAACTACTTGGGGATGGATGAGGGGGTCGGATGGCTTCCTTACCCTCGTCACAAGCACGGACCCAGTTGCGCCAGAATCCGTCCTAAATAACATATTTTGCGGGTGCACAACTGATTGCAGGGGTCGTTGCGGGTGCCGCAAAACAGGCATACCCTGCTCGCTTGTGTGTAGTGTTGCCGTCTAGACAAGACAAGACAAGACAAGAGTTGCCCTACTCTTGTCCTGTCTTGAAATTTTAAGACAAGACTTGTCTAAGTCTAACTCTTGACAAACTCTATACAAGAGTCTAGATTAGAGTCTAGAAACAAAGTACATACCTAAACATAATGATGGCATACTGATTAGGAGAGCTTTTATTTCTCTCAACTTTCCATGATCATAATTTAAGTATAAAACCCAAACATCGTTGTCGGTGGGCAGCGGTCGGCGTCGTAATTGACATTAAATACTTAATCTTAATAAAACTGAAAATTGATATTGCTGTGGCGCACAAATAATAATTGTTTCTTTCACTGCAAAAATTTGTTTATATATTTCTTTAATCGGGATATATTATCGATGCCCGCCGCTAGTCAAGCGACATAAATGCGCCATTGTATGGAATTTGCATTGTATAATGTATATCAACACATGAAATGATCTAGTTCTCAGAACGAAAAAATGAAGCGTGCTGTGAATTGTTGTAAGTCTCTGCAGCCAAAAAGAAAATATTTTGCATAAAATTTGAACAGTATACACAGTAAGTGGGTATCTATGATTGAGAAATATGGCGCCTTTTGAATCTTTTCTAGGAAGACAGAAGCTGACTACCCCTAACGGTTTTTACCCCTAAACTTTGACGTGACACATTTTTGGTATTTAACTTCCTTAAACAACTTCCTAAAAAAGGTACTCTTCTTTGATACCGATAAATATTTTTTTGATGAGGTGTCCAGGATAAAATTCAAATTTTTTGCCCAAAAAAATTTTAATTAATTTAATTCAGTGAGTCAAATCAGCAAATATTGAAACCTACATAAATAAAATATTTTCTTATAATAAATACAATAAATCCTAGAAATGAATGAACACGAAATATTTGCTTAATTCCTAATAATAATTTTCTTTATGAAACTACGATAGCAAATAATTAATACTTTAAAAAACGAAAAAGAAACTTGTGAGAATTTTTTTCCCGAAAAAGAGTAGCTTTATCGGAATCAAACAAGAGTACCTTTTTTTTAGGAAATTGTTTAGGAGACGTGAAAAGTCAGCAAAAATTCCAAAAATGTGTCAAATGCCCAAAGTTTAGGGATAAAAACCGTTAGGGGTAGTCCGCCCCTGTGTTCTTAAAAAGGATACGAAAAGCGCCATATTTCTCAATTATAGATACCTACTAACTGTGCATACTGTCCAAATTTTATAAGAATCGATACAGGGAGTTGGGAGTTATCTGCAAAAAACCTTCTTCATGATTGAACCTTTTAGGTGCCAAGGCATGTGATGTCCCATTCGGCCTCTTAATTGAGATCACCGGGGTGGGTCGGAACGCGCCAGGAACGGTTGATGCGATGTCAGTGCTTTCCACGGTCTGCGCAGGGTGAGCGCTCGTGCATACTGAGTGCAAACTGTTTGTGCTCAATGTGTGCGGGTGCATGCTGAGTGCGGGCTGTGTTACGTGGCTTAGCCCCTAGCCTCTCACCATTCAAGATCGTCCGCCCGTGATGATGAATCACAACCTGCACGAGGTGGCACTGCTTAAACAAAAGGCGGCGGATCTAGACCGGGAGGTCAATAAACATTCCCCAAGCTAAGGTGTAAGCTATCGTGCCGATGGCTGAATGGTACCAGGGATTTGGTACCGCAAACGATGCCTATGGGAAACCGGGCGAAATCCCATAGTATTTAGCCTTGCCCCCGTAACAGGCTCTGCGGGGGTCGACTACTTTTCCTGATTACTCGTGGGAACTATATGGACCCTAAAAATCAATTTAAAATACCCCCCCTCTCTAAGGAGTGCTCTGATAACAGGGCCTCCTCCTCCTCTTTTTCCGGGGAGTGTTCCTCAACAGGGACCTCCCCACTCCTACGTATGGAGTGCCCCACAAATGGGGAACCCATCTCCCTTTCAACCGAGGAAGGCTCCTCACAAGGAGCCTTTCCCATCCCAACTCCCACTTCAGGGGGGCGCTCCGCTCTTGGGGCCCCTTCTTTTTCAGCCGGCGCAGAAGGGCGCACATCTTCGGACGTGAACCATAAGCGGCGGAATCTTTGTGGCGCGGCCCGAAAAAGGGCCAGGAAGGCGCGCGAAATGGACATCGCTAGGGGGGGGTACACCTCAAGAGATCGGCTCCAAACGGGGCCACTCTGAGGAAGAGACCCCTCCTGGTGTTTCCAGACCAAAAAAGAGAGCCAGACCTGATCTTACCTACAGTCAGGCAGCTGGCATTAAAGGCGTTAAGGTGGCGGTAGCGGCGGCGGGTTTTCCCGCCGTGCGACTTACTGACGACCTGACGGCCAAAATAAAAGAAGCCCTAGATACTCGCATGGATGGGCTCCCTGAAGAGGGGCCCCTCCCAGAGTTCGACGGCTTCCACCTAACAGAACAAGGAGTGGTACAACTGTTCTGTGGGGATGACATGTCCCTGGCGTGGCTCAGAACAGCCATGGGGGACATCTCCTCCATAGACGGCGTGCCACTCCAACTCCTGGAAGGGGTGGCAATGGTCCCGGGCAAACCTGCGGACCAGGCCACCATTTTAAAAAGACTCAAGCGGCATAACCCCGAGCTCCGAACGGAGCTGTAGAAGGTCCGCGACGCTCAGATGGTTGAAGCCAAGGGGCTTAGACTAATCCTGGGCGTCGACGAGGCTTCTGCGGCAAAACTAAAGAGCTTAGGGTACCGCGCACAGGCCGGGATCATTAAGGTGGCCTTCCGGAACCCCAAACAACAATCCCGGGACACTGCAGTCGGCGGCTCGAGAGCGGGCAACGACGAAACAGACAGTCGGACACGGCGGGGCTGCCTGGTCCCGAGTAGAGTAAGCTAAAAAAAAAATGGAAATACTCCAAATTAATCTGCAACATAGTGAGCCGCCTTCTGCAATTGTCAGTAGGCAGGCCGCTGTGAAACAGACACAAATAGCACTGATTCAGGAGCCTTGGGTCCGCCGAGGCTTCATTCAGGGCCTGGACAAAAGGTACGGGGATATCTACTCCTCTACACATAACATCCCAAGAGCATGTATCTATGTCTCTAAGGAAATACAGGCAACGTCAATTCCGGAACTTTGTTCCAGGGATCTTGTTGCAATCAAGGTGAGCCTCAAGACAGGAAATGACAGAGTAGAGATTGTTTTTGGCTCTGTCTATCTTCCTTATGACTCACCAACTCCACCACCCTCTGCTGAGCTTGAGGAGTTGGTTCAATTTTGTACGAGTAAGCGGCTGCCTCTCATCATAGGATGTGACGCTAATGCGTACCACACTTGCTGGGGCAGCACGGGGGTTAATCAATGAGGCAGTAGTTTACTACAGTACTTGTACACCACCGATTTAGAAATAGTAAATCGTGGAAATACACCCACCTTCGTTACTCAACGGAGGCAAGAGGTCATTGATATCACGTTGGGATCCGGACTCGCGATCCCACTGATTCAAAACTGGAAGGTTTCGACGGAACCTTCTCTGTCGGACCACCGTCATATCAGATTCAAACTGGACGTAGCTCCCTCCCCAGAGGGGAGCTGGTACAGGAATCCCAAAGACACCGACTGGGACGCCTATAGGCGGGCCCTCTCGAGCAAATTAACAAGGGTTATTATACCCAGGAATACTGAGGAAATAGAATCCTCTGCTAAGCTTCTTAATGGAGCAATCATATGAGAGCAGCTGTCCTCTTAAAAGAAGCAGGGAAGGGAAAAAAGTTCCCTGGTGGAACAGGGAGCTTCACAATCTACGTAAAGAGACACGCAGGCTCTTCAATAGGGCCATGCGTAAGCTACCAGAGGACTGGGACAGCTATAAACGGTCCCAACGCCTCTACAAAAGCCATATTCGTAGCAACAAGAGGGCAGCCTGGAGGGATTTCTGCGAAAGTATAGAAGATCTTCCAGAAGCCGCAAGGCTCTGCAAAGCCCTCAAAAAAGACAGTCCGTCACGACTAGTGAACTTGAGGCTTCCCTCTGATGGACTAACGACTACCACTGAGGAGTGCCTCAAGCATCTACTAGCAACTCATTTCCCCGAATCCGTAGTGGAGACGGAGGAAATGTCAGCCCATCGGTCTCCCCGTGCTGCTGTTACGGCAGCGGATTGGAGGACGGCTTCAAGGGTGGTGACAGTGGAAAGAGTCAAGTGGGCTATTTCCACTTTTGATCCATACAAAAGTCCAGGACCGGATGGGGTGTTTCCGGCACTTCTTCAAGAAGGATCGGAGACCCTCATACGTCCTGTTTATCACCTGCTGGGAACCTGTCTGGCCACGGGGTATATTCCCGTACCCTGGAGAGCCGTCAAAGTGGTTTTCATACCAAAAGCAGGACGTATATCGTACGACACTGCCAAATCGTACAGAGCGATCAGCCTTACATCCTTTCTGCTCAAAACATTAGAGAGGTTGGTTGAAAGGTTTGTTAAAGACGGGGCACTGACCTCAGCGCCTCTGCATCCGTCGCAACACGCTTACCAGGCCGGGAAGTCAGTGGAGACGGCTCTTCACCCGATCGTTTCCAGGATCGAGAAGGTGCTGCACCACAAAGAACTTGCGGCCGGTGCTTTTCTTGACATCGAAGGAGCATTTGATAACACCTCCTTCGACTCGATCTGCGCCGCGGCTGCCTATCATGGTATCAATGACAGCATCATTAGATGGTTGAGGGCCATGTTGGCGGGAAGGCAAATTATAGCTGCCAATGAAGAAACGACAGTAAAAGTCTCAGTAAGGAGAGGATGCCCACAAGGAGGCGTCCTCTCCCCTCTGCTATGGAATCTCGTTCTCGATGGTCTACTCCAGGAACTCGAGAACGAGGATCTTTTTGCTCAAGGTTATGCAGATGACCTGGCAATTATCATCTCGGGAAAATTCCCAAATACGGTTAGCGGACTCCTGCAAAGGGCCCTGCAGATCGTACAGAGATGGTGTAACGACCAGGGCCTTAGAGTCAATCCATCTAAGGCGGAACTGGTAATCTTCACTAGGAGGCGCAGGCTAGACGGTTTCGTCGAACCTGTACTCTATGACACGACTCTAAGGATCTCCAGGTCAGTGAAGTATCTGGGTGTCATCCTGGACTCTAAGCTGACCTGGAAAGATCACATAGACAGACAAATACAAAGGGCCACTGCAACCCTTTGGGTCTGTAGAAGGACCTTTGGTAAAACATGGGGGTTAAACCCCAGGGTAACAATGTGGTACTATACTGTGATAGTTAGACCAATGATCACGTATGATTCTGTTGTGTGGTGGCCTGCCGTAACCAGGCTATACATTCAACAGAAACTAACACAACTCCAAAGACTCGCCTGTTTGGGAGTCACAGGAGCAATACGCACGACCCCCACAGCAGCTCTGGAGGTCCTTTTCTCGGAACCATTTGAGGTTGTCATCCCCAAAAGGGAAGACTGGAACCCACTCGAGGACATACTCAGGCCTGCCGATATCGTCTGGTTTACAGACGGATCGAGGTTCGAGGAAAGTGCTAGAGCAGGGATATACGGTGAAAGGCCCAGACCTGAACTTTCTTATGCCCTGGGCAAATTCGCCACGGTATTCCAGACCGAGATCTTCGCTATTTTGGTCTGCGCACAGGAGAATATCCGAAGGAGATATTCCAACAAGCACATATATATATATATATGTAGCGATAGTCAAGCGGCCCTCAAGGCCCTTGCATCTGTACGGACCAAGTCAATATTGGTTCAAAACTGTAAACAGGCACTCTGTGAACTTGGCTCATCCAACTGGGTCAAGCTTCTCTGGGTGCCAGGACACAGCAACATTGAGGGTAACGAACGGGCAGAGGGGGCTCTCAGAGACGACCTCTACTGGGTTCGGAGCCTGCTCTCGGCTACCCTAAATCAAGTGCCAAGAAGTCAGTAGAGAGCTGGACACGGTCCCAGTTCCGTGATTTCTGGGCCTTACACCCAGGACTCCGGCAAGCGAAGCTCTTAATCTTAGGGCCCTTGCCGAAGAGATCAGAACAAATCCTGCGACTAAGCAGGAAACAGGTCAGAATCGTTTTGACTGGACACGGCTCTTTCAAAAAACACCTGCACACTATAGGGGTGGCCGACAACCCCGACTGCGGGGACGAGGAGGAGACTTCCATCCACGTCCTTACTTCCTGCCCTAGTCTTATGAACTTGAGGCACAAACACTTCGGCATTGGTTTTCCGGTGCTGGAGGAAATAAGGAATGCCCCTGTAGGACGGATTTTGGCCTTTGGGTTAGAATCCGGCCTAAATGGGGGATTCCAATAAATTCGTAGCGGCAGCACAATGGGCCACAAGGCCTGAGTGTGGCGACCCTTCGTCGCCCCGCTAAAAGAAGAAGGAGAAGGGCGAATAGCTACGAAGTGGGGCGCCCTAGGAAAAAACTTAATCTAACTTTTCGTGTTATTTTGACCCAGACTATACGCCCCCGGAGTACTTCCTCATTCCGCGTACTTTAGGAACACCCTGTATACATATAGTCTAATCAAGACTCTTGATCTTTGAGGGACTCACTCTTGTCTTGTCTTGTCTTGAAATTTCAAGACAAGAGTTTGTGGGGGTCTTGTCTTGAATTTTTAGCTCTAATCAAGACAAGAGTTAGAAATTCTAACTCTAGATGGCAACACTACTTGTGTGCAACAGTTGCCGCGCTTCGTGTACCAACGGCCCTCCAATCGTCAGTATTAACGGCGACGACGATGATGATGATCTTGACGATGAACTCGACCAATTACTTAATATGGCCTTGTAAATACTTGTAATATTATAAAATGTTCTACTTGTTAAGCATTACCTCCCATAATACACAGTTTTTCCAGCTATCCGCATTTTCAAACTCACGTACACCTTTAACTACTGCCCCTAGCGAAAAAATGAGTAGAATCTATTTTGTAGACAATTTAATTTACTTTCATTTTGTATAGAATGGCCTTTTCGCTAGGATGCTTATTTTTCGAGATAATAACGAAAAACCTACAAACCGACCCTTTCCACCCCCCTCCCGCCTAACGCATGAGGCCCACGGCTGGGGACTTTTGGTATGTTACTCCTAAGGGTCAACCCTACAACTTAAAATAATAATCCGTTGAGCACTATTTATTTCCGAATTGTGGGATTTTTCGGTCTTCGTTTCCTGTACTAATAATACATCACTAAACAAAACCATGTAAATAGATTTTTTGTCACACCTTTATTGATTTTTTTACAAGCGATTGAATTTGGCAAAATGGGAAATTTGAAGAAAAACGGCTTCATTTGCTTACATTAATTGTCCAAATAAATAAAAATTTTCAAAAAGAGAACCTCCAGCTCCATCTGTTTGGATACTCGTTATCCAAATGCCTTCTAACCTCAATGCCAAAATGAGGAGGAGCTCCGTCATGCTGGAAGTATTATTGTCCTCTTATATTAATACCTTGCATTAAAGCAGGTAAAATATTTTGTAAGAAATCTGAATACACTTTTGTAGTTAGCCTTGCCGGAAAAATATGTCGGCCAATTAGGTTACTCTTAATCATACCACACCAAACATTTACCGAGAACTTATGTCGAGAATGGGTTTCTCTTATAGCATGAGGATTGTTTTCGGCCCAGTTATGCGAATTTCTTGAAGGAAATACGCCATCCCGTGTAAATTGGGCCTCGTCTGTGAATAAAGTTCGATATGTAGTCGGTCTGTGATCAATAATCCACTGGCAAAATTCTAACCTAATTACATTGTCACCCTGTTGAAGCCTTTGCACTTGCTGAATATATGGATGTAATCTTTCTTTATTTAGAGTTCTCCAAACCCGCACATGAGGAACTGATTGGGCACTTATTCGTCGGGTATTTAATTCAGGGTGTTCTTGAACAATATTGATATTTTCTTGCTCCTCAACGTTTTGAACAATATTTCGTTCCACTTTTGATGATGGAAACCTGCCGTGCTTCCTTGCATAGCGATACAAAGTTGAAAATGTCTGATGATTCGGTGTTCTCCTGTTACGAAAACGAAAATTGTATTCCTCTGCGGCTTGTCTACCATTACCATCACACAATCCATAAACATACATAATATCGGCATATTCCTCATTTATAAAATTATAAGGCATGATTACTTGCAGACTAAGTTAACCATTAAAAGTACACAAGTTCTAATGTTTGTGGCAACAAACATAGAAATGTCAAACTATCTAGGCCTACTAATTATAATAAAAAGAAAACTGTTTAATGATTCCTATTATAAAATGTACCTACTTATTTATACGCTACACTTTCTTTGGAATAGAAAAAACTTTGTTTTATATTTTTTGTCCATATTAAACATTATTTACCGAGTTTAAATTGACCATTTTTATTTATTTGGACAATTAATGCAAGCAAATGAAGGTGTTTTTATTCAAATTCCCCATTTTGCCAAATTCAATCGTTTGTAAAAAAATCAATAAAGGTGCGACAAAAAAACTAATTACATGGTTTTGTTTAGTGATGTATGGGCTTTTATAATTGGCAACTGAATGTTAAAAAAATATATACAGGGTAATCTTTTTTACAGGAATCGGAAAAATCAAATTAAAAAAGTCCGGCCCTGGAATTAAAAAAAATTATAATAGCAATCTATCAACTGATAAATGTATAAAGTGTCTGAAATTTAAACACAATCCGATCAATAGTAAGGACGTTCCGGCCAAAATAAATTTAGACCAAAATCATTTTGTCACCCTGTATCTCAAAAATTAAGAGCGACAGAAAAATTTCAATGGCCGTTCCTGAATACCCAAGTGATCTTCTACCGCACCTGGAAGAATGTTCAGTTCCTCATGAAACACTCTGTATATAGAGAAAGTTCTAATACCATAGAAGAATTGGAAAACAAAACATTAGCTACGTTTCGGACAACTCCTGTCACGATTGGAAATGCAACAAATGATGTAAGAACAAGGTGTCAAAAATGCATAGATGTCAATGGAAGACAATTCGAACGTTTATTATAGTTTAGATTTTCCTATTTTTGGCAAAATTATTTTATATTATAAGAAGTGTTGTTTTTGTTAATAGTTTTCCATGGCCTCCTCACAAATATATTAAATTTTTGGAAAATTAACCACTTTTTCCATAGTTAAATATGACATATGGTATATCATTGGATAGCTAATTGTGGTCGAATAATGAAATAATTTACAGGGTGATCTATTTAAAAAAACAAAAATTTTGTCTATATTTCGAAAACTGAAGCATGCATCATTTTCTTCTTATCTGCAACGGATTCTACTCAAAAAAGTGCCTTAAGAATGTTTTACTTGATTTTCGATTCGACACTTGGTAATTAAGATATAGAGGTCATCCAAAAACGCTCTGTAGCTCGGTTAGAAGATCGCGGTTTGCACCATTGTTTGTTTCCCCCGAAAATCGAGCTCAGGACACCTATATTGGTTTTTGTCTATTTGCCATAGTTTTAGAGAAAATCCCAAATCCCATCTAATTTGGTCCACCCTGTACTTACCGAATTTGAAGTCAATATCACTAACCGTGCGCACAAAAAAATTACAGACATATCGACCTTATTTGTTCAAACTTAAAATCACGACATTCTAAGCCTATTTGAATAACAAAAATTTTCAATTTTTTGTTTTCGTTACTATATTTCCACTCCATTACGTGGGTATGGAAGTAATTAACAAAGGGCACTGAAATTCCATTCCCTTCAATATTACTTAATATATTTTATACTTTATGTGACTTGTTAGAGGACAAAAAATACATAACCGTAAAACATTATAGTCATAACTGAATTATTCTATACTTTAAGTCATGTTCTCAGGCCTGTCCCTTTAATTTATGTCCTGAGGGGTACGTTAAAACAAACCAAAACAAAAAATCTCTTTCATCGCACTTCCTTATGTTAAACATGCTCTGATGCACCTGTGCGTCGACCTCTCAGTTATTCAGTTATACAAGAAATATAAATAAATAAAATATTGAAAGCAGGTTCGTCATCTCTTAAAAAATGTTCAGTGAATGCGACCAAAGTTTGGATTTATGGTAAATACAATTTTCCTTTGGGTGAAGCTTAGGGTACCTATTTATTGATTTATAGCTGTCTGGTTCATTTTTCATGAGTATTTATTACATTTTTTTTATTGGAAAATGATATATAATACAGCAACTTGATGAAATTCATTCAACAAATTAATATTATTACTTCATATAAAAAATAAATTACACAGCCCCACAAAAAAAAAGTGGTCTGCCCGGCGGACCAGACCAGTGTATGTATTTGGACCCGCTAAAACCGAATCCGAAGTCAGAATTGTCAGATTGGCTCGATTTTAACCCCACCTCAAAAAACACCCCAAAAAAAATGTTCTGTCCGACAGACCAGACCAGCGTATCCTTATGTATTTGGACCTGCTGAAACCGAATCCTAAGTCAGAATTGTCAGATTTGCTCGTTTTTTACCCCCAACCCCAAAAAAACAACTCCAAACAAAGAAAGTGGTTTGTCTGACGGACTATGCCAGCGTATTCTTATGTATTCTGACTCGCTGAATCCGAGTTCGAAGTTAGAATTGACAGGTTGTCTCGTTTTTCACCCATAACCCCCAAAAAACACCCCGTTCCAAAAAATGGTCTGTTCGGTAGACCATATCAGTGTATCTTTATGTATTTGGATCCGATGAAACCGAATCCGAGGTCAGAATTATCACATTGGCTCGTTTTTCACACCTAAAAAAAAAAAAACACCCGAAACAAAAAAAAAAAAAGTTGTCTGTCCTGCAGACTAGACCAGTGTATCCTTATGTATTTTGACCTGCTAAATCCGAATTCGAAGTCAGAATTGTTAGATTGGCTCGTTTTTCACCCCCAAACCCCAAAAAACACCTCCCCCCAAAATGGACTGTCTATCCTTATGTATTTGGTAAAGATGCACTAGTATGGTCCGCCGGACAGACCACTTTTTGTTTGTTTGTTTGGGGGTTGGGGGTAAAAAACGAGCCAATTTACAATTCTGACTTCGGATTCAGATTCAACATGTCAAAATACATAAAGATACACTGGTATAGTCTACCGGACAGACCAGTCTTTTTTGTTTTGGGGATCTTTTGCGGTTAGGGTTGAAAAATGAGCCAATCTTAAAATTCTAACTGCGGATTTGGTTTCAGCGGGTCCAAGTACATAAGGATACACTGGTATGGCCTGCCGGACAGACCATTTTTGGGAGGGGGTGCTTTTCTGGGGTTAGGGGTGAAGAATGAACCAATCTGACAATTCTGACTTCGGATTCGGTTTCAGCGTGTCAAAATACATAAGGATCAACTGGTATTGTCTGCCGGACAGACCACTCTTTTTTTGTCTTAAGGATGTTTTTTGGGGGTTAAGGGTGAAAAACGGGCCTATGTTACAATTCTGACTTCGGATTTGGTTTCAGCGGGTCCAAATACATAAGGATACACTGTCCGCCGGACAGTGTGGGGCTGTGTTATTTTTTAAAACAAATTTAAACGGGAATTAATGATCTACTGGTACGTTAAATTGTTAACCATTTTTGACAAAATATTGGAGATTATTTTGAAAAAGAACCATTACAGCATTTACTTTCTGTGATCTTTCCAAGGGTTTCGACAAATTAATGCAAAAAATACATTTCTATGGAGTTACAAGCTCTTTTTAAATGCTGCTTGCTCGACCGACAGCAATGCGTAGTTATATGAAATGACAAGTCAGTTTTCCTAAATATTAACCATGGTGCCCCAGGGCTCTGCCTTGGGACCACTATTATTTTTTAGTCTGTATAATTGACTTTCCTCACTTTATGTTGTCTAGCAAATCAACTTTGTTCTCTGATGATACCACTCTAAGTGCTAAAAATTCCCCCAACCTTTTAATATAACACAGGTCAACATTTGATCTAAAAAAAAAACACTCGGAGCGGCATGGTGCCTAGGGGGTTTTTGGGGTCGCTGATTATGATGAGCGGGTTGGTTAACCTTCATCACATCAGGTTCACGGTCAATTGAAGGTCAAATTGACAAAATTCAACCAAAAAATCTGAAAAAATTCATGCTTATATTTTTGAGGTTCCTGAGTAAGAATCCGTAGTTTGTTTGACCTTACGCCTTTTCTCAGAGGTCATTTGAAGGTCAAATTGACATTATCCTACCAAAAAATCTGAAAAAATTCATGCGAATGTTTTTGAGGTTCCTGAGTAAGAATCCGTAGTTTGTCTGACCTTATGCCGTTTCCCAAAGGTTATTTGAAGGTCATTTGAAGGTCAAATTGACATAATCCTACCAAAAAATCTGAAAAAATTCATGCGAATGTTTTTGAGGTTCCTAACTTCGAATTCGTAGTTTGTTTGACCTTACGTTTTTTCCCAGAGGTCATTTGAAGGTCATTTGAAGGTCAAATTTGCACAATTCTACCAAAAAATCTGTAAAAATGCATACATATGTTTTTGAGACTTCTTAGTTCGAATGCATAGTTTATTTATTTCAAGCCACATTTAAGAGGTCATTATTATATATTATTTCATCATCTGTTTACGTTGTACCCTTTCAAGTTTGTTAGGCAAAAGTAACAATCAGTGGTATGGTCTGTTGGGGGTCTCCATATCATTGGCCGAGAAAATAGCTTGTTATTAATTCCATATAAAACATTGCGGCACTTATAACATATAGATTTTGGTGTATAAGAGTTATCCAATGAGATTGTAACATTATAAATTTCTTTATATCTTACTATCAACGAATCTGAGAACGCGAATTTCTTTTGTGGAATGTACTCCCCACAAACAACACAAAAATGGTTGACTTTGATGCAACATGGCGAATTTCTTGTAGCATTTGACTCTACAGAGGCCAAGTTTCCCACCAATGTAGAGCTACGGTCGCATGATGACGACGCCTGCGGGCCCGCTTTCCCACCCTGACCAGCCGCCGATTCTGGGTTTCTGGGACCCTGTCTCGTAATTTCTTCAGGAGTAGTTGCCATGACGGCATAAACGCCGTAACCCAGGGACTTCGCCGGATAGTGAGACAACTCCGTTGCCCACCGTCACCGCGTGGAGGTGCCCTGGGTGCAACTACACCTTAATACTGGAGTTTAAAACGATACTGAGCTACATTTATAAAAAAGAAAAAAAAAACTCCAAATACATACAGTGAGATACTGATAAAACTACCCAATGTAAAACTCGGCTCTACCAAGATCAAAAAAAACAAACACAGCATATGAATGTATGATGCATGTAGAATCTCGCTTAAGATCATGCAGGATTTGAACTGAATGATCTGAAAAATAAAAGAAAAATTTTTTTCAGATTTCCCTGTCAGTTATTTCTCTAATTGACCTTCAAATGACTTCCAAAGGACCTCTGAGAAAAGGCGTAAGTTCGAACAAACTACGAATTCGAAGTCAGGAACCTCAAAAAAATTTGCATGAATTTTTTCAGATTTTTTGGTAGGATTATATCAGTTTGAACTTAAAATAACCTTCAAATGACCTTTGGGAAAAGGCATAAGGTCAGGCAAACTACAGATTCTTACTCAGGAACCTCAAAAATATACGCATGAATTATTTCAGATTTTTGGTTGAATTTTGGCAATTTGACCTTCAACTGACCTTCAAATGACCTTTGGGAAAAGGCATAAGGTCAGACAAACTACGGATTCTTACTCAGGAACCTCAAAAACATTCGCATGAATTTTTTCAGATTTTTTGATAGGATAATGTCAATTTGACCTTAAAATGACCCCTGGGAAAAGGCGTAAGGTCAAACAAACTACGGATTCTTACTCAGGAACCTCAAAAATATAAGCATGAATTTTTTCAGATTTTTTGGTTGAATTTTGGCAATTTGACCTTCAATTGACCTTGAACTTGATGTGATGAAGGATAACCAACCCGCTCATCGTAATCAGCGACCCCAAAAACCCCCTAGGCACCATGCCGCTCCGAGTGTTTTTTTTTTAGATCAAATGTTGACCTGTGAATCATTTACCATTTACATATGAAACAGTTAAACTTATTATCCTTAGATATTAATGTAAAAAGTTTTATCTTAAAGTATTGCCTTTATTCAGTCCATGAATTTTTCAAGACACTTTATAGTGCCGATCCACACTCGAGTGTTTAAATGCTCATATTTACAGTATGCTCTAATAGCTAGGGAGCCGTGGGTTCTAAAACGCGATGAGAGCTATGTCTTCCGCTTTCTGAGGTGAAAGTCCATACCTCAAAGACGCCAAATATAAAATATGTTTGAATTTGTGCAGGGCGCGTCCAAGAACAAGACAAGATATTTTTAACATTTTTTGGATAATCTGTAGAAGTGATCAGTTATCGTCTGACAAAGCGAAAGAAATTTTGGTCACGGCGTATTTGCAAAAAAAATAATGAAAATTTGTTGCCAAAACTTAAAAAAAAATACGTCTTATATATACTTACTTTTAAAGTCTTTTACTTTATTATGGTCTTCATACAAACGAAATTGAGGTAAAAGACTTCTTGGGCACGGCGCAGTCACAGGGTTGGCCACCACTTGAAAAACTTGCGCGTACAGCTAAATTTAAAAATACGTAAGTGTATTTGGGTCTCCAAAGAAGCCCCATACAAAATTTCAAAGCTTAAAATGAACCCCAAGTACACTTACGTATTTCTAAATTTAGCTGCACGCGCAAGTTCTTCAAGTGGTTATTTTGTCCAACCCTGTGACTGCGCCGTGCCCAAGAAGTCTTCCACCTCAATATTGTTTGTATGAGGGCCATAATAAAGTAAAAGAACTTAATAGTAAGCATATACAAGACGTATTTTTTTTAAGTTTTGGCAAAAAATTTAATTTTTGCAAATGCGCCGTGACCAAAATTTCTTCCGCTTTGTCAGACGATAACTGATAACTTTTTACTACAGATTATCCAAGTGAAGGCATATATATATCCCCACATCAGAAAGCGGAAGACATATAGCCTCTCATCGCACTTTTGGGCCACGGCTCCCTAACTATAATATTCTTCATATTTTTGCTTTTACACCTATATTTTTGTATGACGATGTAAAATATTACATACATTTATGTCTTTTGTACTGTTTAAATTTATTGAATTTTGTAAATCTGCTGCTTATCTACTACTTCTCTGACAGTGATAGGCAGAAAAAAATCGTATTTTTTTTAGTCTTCAAGATATATCTCTAAAAGGTAAGAAATAAAATTTCATTCAGTTTTATTAATATCTATCTACCTATTTGTGGAAAGTAGCAAGGAACTCTACCTTAATACTTAATATCAATTTGAAATCGGTGCAAAAATATATTATTTCAAAATACGTATAATTTTTTTTAACCTTTTTAGTAGCTTTTATTATTTATTTAACTTCAACATAGAAAACTATTGTGAAATTCTCTTTATGTTGGGCACCATGTGAATGTCATCTGGAAAATAATACTTTGTTGTTTGTAATTAATTGAAATTACCGGCGACTCCTACAAATCTTCGAATATTCTCGTAATATAAATATTTTGTTCACCTTCCGCTAGATGTGGCTTTATAAACAGCCTACAGTTTGCAACAGGTTTGACAGAAATCAATTCGGTTCGCATTGATCGTGTCCCGCGATACACTCAAGAGCTTGCATTCACTCGGGGAAGGCGGATGGTATATACAGTGGAAAGCATACCGCTGCGAATGCGAATGCAGGTCTACAAAAAAAAAGGTCTTGTCCTGAGGTTCTCATCTAACTTTTCTGTAGTATTGTGACACACTGAAGCCGATTTTGGAAACAAAATTTTTTTCTGTCATGTTAGTTTCTCTCCACCACCCCCTTTCATCCCCTAAAAAAGGCAGAAAATGTCTTGTTCTAATGTTTTGATCTAACTTTGATGCACTGAAACCAATTCTGGACAGATAAAAATTTTTAGAGCATGAAAGGGAGTGATGGGGGGAAACTGACTTGTTTGAGTCCAAAACTGGCTTCGGCACGTCAAAATACTTCAGAAAATTTAATTTAAAACCTTTGGACAAGACCTCTTTTTTGTCCTTTTTAGGGAACAAAAGGGGATGGAGAGGGAAATTGATATAGAAAACATTTTTGCATCCAAAATTGGTTTTAGCGCGTCAAAATACTTCTGAAACATTAGATCAGAATCTTAGGACAAAACCTTTTTTTTTCTTAGACCTATGTTTTTCTTTGGGTAATAGTACAGATGTTACCTATATGAGGGATGGATTCTGACTGAAAGCCATTTTCCATAAGAAATGTGCGGGGTCCTTTCCTGAAGTATATTCTGTCACCCAACCACAAACAGCTTCAATACTTTCTAATGCCTTGAAGTCCTCCTATTGTCTATACACGTCTCTCAAAAACCAAGTAATTCACAATATTGGGGATGTGTAACGATGTATTTTGATACATCAATATTTGCACTAAAATCTCTTTTTCTCAGAATGTAAGAATTTAATTCGATGGCAGTAACTTTCTCCATATATCTAACTACACCATGAGACGATTCCGAAAAATACGAACTAACCCATGGCATTATCACCATAAGATTCTCAAACTGCACTGAAATCAATATAAAATATACAAATTCGGCAAATGTAGTTTTATATATGGGTCTTGAGATAAACGAAAGCAAGAAAGAAAACAGATAAATTAGGAAAAGAAAGACGTATCTAATCCCACTATAATGCATAGGCGGTTAGAAGCGATAGATAAAAGTAAGATTTCGCGCAGTGTGGAACGTGTGCTGGAAGCAGTACATCCATTTTTCTTTTCCTAATTTTTCAATTTTCTTTCTTGCTCTCGTTTATCCGATTCCGCGATTCCTAAATCGCGAATCAAAACTTTAGCTGTGACGTACCTACCTTGCGGATTTTGTATCTCTCACCTCCACAATGCTCTCTTTTTAAAAATTAGCTGACTATAAATGTATCTGCCACAGGCAGAATGTCAGCTTGAAACAAAAAATTAAGAATAACACTAAACACCTCTAACTAAACATCGTATTTATTTTTGATATATAAAGTTATTTTTGTTGTTATCAACTTGTTCATCTTCTTCTTTTCTGTATATAAGTTCACATCTAACTATCATTATGATGTCATTGCCGTTTATGTGGCACATTCAAATAGTCGAAGTTTATTAACTTTTTTAAATTATGTTCCACTTAAAATTTTTCTCCAAAATTAAATATACAGGGTGTTTGGTAAGGCAATGCCGACCCTGAACAGGGAAGTAGAGGGGGTCATTTGGCATCTATATGACCAAACATACCTATATGAAAAATGCCACGGTTTTTTTATTGCCGATTTTGTACTTTTTCTAAAAATCTCCATATTTCGTCATTTATTTAAGTATTACGTACATAATTTTGATGGCAATATCATACATACTATCAAGTTCCACCAATCACTAAAAATAGATAAAAAACTATCAATCGGCAGTAATTTTTCATTTAATCAAAAATTGAATATGCGCGTTCTTTCAACAAAAACAAATCTATCGTTTCAAAACAGGCAGAACCAGTCATTTGTTTGTTAGTAATAGCTATCCTCAGTATTGTGTCGTTTTGTACTGATAATTTGTTTTACGTTTCTGACATTGAGTAAAATTAATTTCAATGGCTACTTTTAGTAACCAAGAGTATGCTGACATACTTTTTTACTTGCAGATGGGAATGCTTACCTTGCTGCGAGATTGTATCATGAACTATTTCATCCACGTAGAGACTCCAGATCCGCGTGTATTCATCAACACTTATCGCTGAATGGCGGAAACAGGTAATTTACATCAACATGAGCCTGCTGCAAGTCCTGCACGCCGAAGATGACGAAAATATTCTAGCCGCATTTGCTGTAGATCCCACAATAAGCATTAGAAAAGTGGCACAGCAACTTTCATTGTCAATTTGGAAGACTTGATCAGTAATGAATGCAGAAAAGAAACATCCCTACCATTATACTTCAGTACAGGGCCTCGAAGAGGGCGACCCTGTAGGAAGAATGGCATTTTGTCGCTTTTTATTGAATGCTGATATTACTTAAAATCTATTCTATGGACGGATGAATCAAAATTCTCCCATGAAGACATAACCAATTTTCACAATCTCTATCACTGGGCGGACAAGGGCGACAACCCGCAAATGAAGAAACAAACTTCCTTTCAGAATAAGTTTAGTGTCAATGTTTGGATGGGTGTAATTGCTGGACATGTCATTGGGCCTCATTACCTACCAAATAACCTGAACGGAGACATTTACCTCGACTTCTTGCAGAACGATCTTCCTCCGCTCCTGGAAAATCTGCCAATTAACCTTCGCCACCGTATCATTTTCCAAAACGACGGATACCCAGCTCACTACCACTTGACTGACAGTCCGCCAATTCTTAGATCGAACATATCCCGATAGGTGAACGTAGTGGACCTATTCTGTGACCTGCAAGGTCCCCAGATTTAACGCCACTGGACTATCACGTATGGGTTATGATGAAGAAACTTGTGTACTATGAGGAAATACAAAGCCGTGTTCCAACTAGTATCAAAAATAGAGCGAGCCGCTCTACAACTGCTGCAGGATATAATATTAAGGACAACTACTGTTGAAATTAGAAGAAAATAAATAATAATTTTTGTTTTAAGTAAAGTTTTTTGAAACGATAGCTTTGTTTTTGTTGAAAGAACGCGCATATTTAATTTTTGATTCAATGAAAAATTATTGCCGATTGATAGTCTTTTGTTTATTTTTAGTGACTAATAAAACTTGATGGTATGTATTAAAGAGGATACAATAGAGAAGTTTTAAAAGTAATGGTAATATCTAGATGATTTTACTTCCACATCCAGTGGAAGTAAGTATAGTAACGACAAAAAAAAAATTAAAAATTTTTATTGTTCAAATAGGCTTAGAATGTCATGAAACGTCGAGATTTTAAGTTTGAGCGAAAAAAAAATTTCTGTCTGTCGGTCTGTCTGTAACTTTTTTGTGCGCACGTTTACTCTGGAACTGTTTAAGATATTGACTTGAAATTTGGTACACATATGTATTTTAACGAGATCTGGAACTAGATTATATTTGCATCTTGTTCCGTCGAAGGGTTGGGGGGTAAATTGGGGTAAATTTGGCAAATCAAGCAGGTAAGAGTCCATACAATTGGTATTTAGTATATACAAGAGAAGCTAAGGTCTCAAAAAATTTTTGGCATTAGCCACCCCCATTACCACCCCCACCCCATTATTAAAGGGGATGAAAAAAAATTGTGATTTAGTGTATGTACAAGAACCAGAAACCTCAAAATATTTTTTTGCTTCATCCACCCCACTACCACCCCCTATCACGACCCCCACCCCACTACCGATGTGGGGTATCGTTTTATGGGGTTTTGAGGTAGAAGATTTCAAATATCATATTATTAAAGTTCCATAAATAATTATTTCCACATACAAAATTTTTCCGTTGTGAGTGACTTGGTTAGAGAATTTGGATGTGGAAGTGGTGATTCCTTGGACAGCGGTTTTTTTAAACAATTTTGTAAGACTTCGAAAATCGACACTTTTAATTACCATTACAATTCTCTTCTAATAAATGACATTTTTTTTATAGGCGAAATAAACTTTTATTTTTTTTTTGTTGGAAGTTTATGTATTTCGGATAAAGAAAAAAAATTTCAGAATATCAAAAGTAATACGTAATACTTAAAATAAATGATGAAATATGGAGATTTTTTAAGAAAGTACAAAATCGGCAATATAAAAAAAAACTGTAGCATTTTTCACATAGGTATGTTTGGTCGTATAGATATCAAATGACCCCCTCTACCTCCCTGTTCAGGGTCGGATTGCCTTACCAAACACCCTATATAACGAAATTAATGTCTCTAGTACTATATGAAATATAGTAGGTACTAGAGGCGTTAATTTCTGAAAATTTGTCAACAATCCACATCGCAACTGAGCGTTGGCGCACTGAGCAAAAATAGAACGCACATCCAGCTGGGTATGCTATAAAGTCATTAAATTTCAACAGGAATTATAGTATTTAAGTCAAAATTAAATACGAATGAGTGAAGGCATCTTCTTTCAGGTCAGTTTTTGCCACTGAATTATTTTTAATGTAAACTGCGTATCTCAGAAAATTACAGGAAACGGTTAATATATCGTTATAGAAGATACTATGTTTGTACAATCTCAGATTGAAGTGAAATTAGGACAAAACCTCAAACCGATAAAAGTGGACGAACCAGTGCATGAATGGATAAATTTAGATTCCAGTTTTATGAATAAATTGAAATAGAAGCTACTGTAACATTTTTAAACTTGATTTGTCGCTACGATTTTATTTTAATACCAGAATCCCGGGGGTTAGCGCCCTTTCTTCAGTGTTCAACATCTGGCGGTATTTTTTTGAGTTGTATTGATGAGGTTAATAACCTTATACATATATATTGTATAATTCATATATAAAAAAAAGGAAATATAATACGTATTATGAACTATTGATTACATTATCGTGTATCTCGTATTTCAAAGGAAACTACAATTTTACAAATATTTAAAAAATTACTTGCTTGATTTGTTGGAAAGTCGCTGCCGATACGTCCAAAATACAAAAGTGTTCAAAATCATGGCGAAATATGTAAAATATACAGGGTGTTCCTTAATGACGTATTAATATTTCAGGATTCCTTAGGTTATTTAATGAGGGAAAGTTCATGATCATATGTCCGCAGCGGCCTAAATTTTTTGGTAGGGGGTGTTGATTTTTTTTTAATCGTTATTTTTTAATATCTCAGAAAGTACTTTAGATATTATTTTCAATTTTGGTATGTGTTAATAGGATATAGAACCACATATTTTCGTTAGAAATGTTATTTTATCTCTCTACCAGTGGCATCACTGCAAACATGTCCTCTGATGTTTTTTACAAAAAAGTGGTACGCCACTGACATTTTTCCATGTGGATATTTTTTCTGATTAGCTTGGTTAATTCTACATGAAAACAGTCTCTGGCGTTTTTCTCGTCAGACGCACAGCACAGTTCTTGATTAAAACAATTAAAATAGAATTTAAACTAATTACACAGCCCCACAAAAAAACAGTTTTTGATCTGGATGACTGACCATAGTATTCCTATGTATTTTTCGACGCTGAATCCGAATCCGAGGTCAAAAAAATTCGTATACCCCCAAACTTTTGCGCTACAGCCAGAAACAACCCCATACATCAGAATTCAATGAATGGATGTAAATGAATGGTGAAAAACATAGGAAGGGAAAATGTTTTATATTCACCAGTCACTTACTTGAATATTGACTGGAAAACTACCCTTATAATATGCTGAAAACTCCCCCTGTACAAGCATAGAGTAGTAGTAAGTTTTTATAGTTTGGAATACAGTACATGAATTTTACGCGTGTCTCAAAACCACCCATATAACAGGGTGGAAACCACCCTTATATAAAAATAGACTGCGTGAATACCAATAGATTGTGAGAAATGGAGGAGTTTTCGATGTTTTAATTCCAGAATAGAATCTTGAGTGACCCTGTTCTACCTTATTCTTAGTCCCTATAATAGGGTGGAAACCATCCCTATTACAGAATAAAGCACAAATGCCAATAAAGCACGGGAAATGACTTTTTTATAGTTTAAATACAGAAGATGAATCTGGAGTGACTCCCAGGGCACCTCGCTTACTCGTGACCCAAAATCTCTTCTATAAAGGGTGGTAGCCACTCTTATATAAGAATAAATTGCATGAATACCAATAAATCGTGGGAAACGTTGGAGTTTTCATTGTTTCGGTTCCAGAATAGATTCTTGAGTGACGTTGATCTACCCTATTCTCACTTGGTACCCAAAATCATCCCTAAAAAACCACCCCTACATAATAAAATGTACATATGCCAGTTTTTCAATTTCTCTTCTCAGAATACCTTTTCTTCTTATTTTCAAATGATCTCCTCACTGGCTCTCTTTCATGTTCTTCGTGCGTGTCCCTTTTCATAGACCAACAGTAGCCCCCCATCATGTGGATATCCCACCTTCTTTGATACCGCTTCTCCATCTCCGAAATATCCCGGTGAAAGCGTTCGCCTTGCTCTTGATTGTATTCACCCAATTTTTCTGGATGGCGGACAACTGTTGGTCCATAAAAATAGACACACGCGAAGAACACAATAGAGAGCTAATGAGAAGATCATTTGAAAATAAGAAAAAAGGTTCATATTCTTCAGTCAAGCTGCATTTATTGCACGAAAAGGTTAATGCAGCTTGACTGAAGAATATGAACATTTTTTTAATCTTTTTTTCCTAGAATACCTTTTTTCTTAGTTTCAAATGATCTCATTAGCTCCCTATTGTGTTCTTCGTGTGTGTGTCTCTTTTTATGGACCAACAGTTGTCCGGCATCCAGAAAATTTGGGTGAATACAATGAAGAGCAAGGCGAACGCTTTCACCGGGATATTTCGAAGATGGAGAAGCGGTATCAAGGAAGGTGGGATATCCACATGATGGCCGACTACTGTTGGTCTATGAAAAGAGACACGCACGAAGAACATAAAAGAGAGCCAGTGAGGAGATCATTTGAAAATGGGAAGAAAAGGTATTCTGAGAAGGAAAATTGAAAAACAGGCATATGTACATTTTATTATGTAGGGGTGGTTTCTTAGGGATGATTTTGGGTACCAAGTGAGAATAGGGTAGATCAACGTCACTAACGAATCTATTCTGGAACTGAAACAATGAAAACACCAACATTTCCCACGATTTATTGGTATTCATGCAATTTATTCTTATATAAGGGTGGCTACCACCCTTTATAGAAGAGATTTTGGGTCACGAGTAAGCGAGGTGCCCTGGGAGTCACTCCAGATTCCTATTCTGTATTTAAACTATAAAAAAGTTATTTCCCGTGCTTTATTGGCATTTGTGCTTTAGTCTGTAATAAGGATGATTTCCACCCTATTATAGATTTTGTACCGACTAAGAATAAGGTAGAACAGGGTCACTCAAGATTCTATTCTGGAATTAAAACATCGGAAACTCCTCCATTTCCCACAGTCTATTTTTATATAAGGGTGGTTTCCACCCTGTTATATGGGTGGTTTTGAGACACGCGTAAGATTCATGTACTGTATTCCAAACTAGAAAAACTTTAACATTTCTCGTGATTTATTGGCATTTATATACTCTATGCTTGTACAGGGAGAGTTTTCAGCATATTATAAGGGTAGTTTTCCAGTCAATATTCAAGTAAGTGACTGGTGAATATAAAACATTTTCCCTTCCCATGTTTTTCACCATTCATTTACACCCATTCAATGAATCCTGATATATGGGGGGATTTTCGGGGTTGTTTTTGGCTGTAGCGCAAAAGATTGGGGGTATACGAATTTCTTTGACCTCGGATTCGGATTCAGCGTCGAAAAATACATAGAAATACTATGGTCAGTCATCCAGATCAAAAACTTTTTTTTTTGTGGGGCTGTGTTATTATTAACATTGATGATGATACATTTCGTTTTATAAAAATTGTTGGAAATGGCCACCTTCACTTAATAGGCATGCTTCTGCCCGTCTCCGCATCGAATTGCGCACTAGTTCAAATATTCCCTGCGTATTCCGAATTGTTTCACACGAGGCAACTATTCGCTCTCTTAAATCTTCTAAAGTGATAATGGTAGTTTTATACACCAGAGTTTTAAGATGACCCCACAAAAAGAAATCCAAACTATTGAGGTCGGTGAATCTTGCTGGCCATTGCTGAGGTCCTCCGTGACCGATCCAACTAATAACTATTAGGATAAACCACATGTAAATAAGCCGCGAATAATTACACTGAAATTAACAGGAGCTTCATCGTGCTTGTACCACATTTGATTCCTTAACGCAATTGGTACATCTTCGAGCAACACAGGTAGTTCTTGGAGAAAATTCAGGTAAGATTGTCCACAGGGCTGTTTCTAGGCACTTGGCTGCCCGCGTGCAAAAATTATTAGGCCGCCCTTTCCTATGCGTCAATACATGTTGTTTATTAGGATGTTGAACGCAGTGTTTTTACTTCCGGGTGTTTTCCAGAGTAATTGATATGGTTGCCTAAACGACGTTTTGGCAGAATTCCATCTGCCATCTTCAGGTTCTCCCTGAAAGCTGTCTACTGCTGCTCCTCGTTGCTCGAATTGTTCGAGCAGCAGTAGACTGCTGGAAAAAATATTTTTTTTTAAACGAGACAAAATATTGTTGAGCGGGGGAGGGAGAAACATTTTTTTTATAAAACCTTTTTTTGTGGGTCTTCCCCCTGTCCAGTCCGGGCCTGTTATTGTATGAAAATGGAGTGTGCTGGCAGCAGTAGTGATACAGACTAGGAGAAGGATTTAGATAATGCTGGTATATTTTTGTATCTTAGAGAAAATAAATCTGCCTATAGAGTTTTGTGGGTAAATAATATAAATACCAAGCAAGAGCGTGACACGGTGAGAGAATTTTATCGTTTCATTCCAAAACTAAGCCCACGATAATTTTATATCTATTTTCAATGAGCAATTCGTTGTCCATTGCACTGTATTAGCACCATATTCCGTGAGATACTACTAAACAAACAAAACAAACACATGTTTGCCTGAAAACGTCATGCTCTGCGCAAGCGCAAAATGAAACGTGTCCCGCACACATACCGAAAAGGGTAAAATGTTAGGGCGTTTTTTCATTGGCCGATACGATACCGAAAATGTCGTACCGATACTGATGAATACCATATAATAACACAGCGCCGACAAAATGTGACAAAACGGTATCGTATCGGCAAGTGAAAAAGAGTTCCATATAGTTTTATACGTTTGTGCTGCCCCGATATCGTTGTATCGGTGTCGTTGACGAAAAATCGGTATCGTTTCGGCCAGTGAAAAAACGCCCTTAGACCTCATCGACATGTAGAGTCCGTTTACTTAGAGAAAACAACTTCGTCATAGAATGCGCAGAGACCGAGTGCTCGTTACCTAAGTAACAATCCTATTTTTACAGCTGCATGGCCGTGCACTGCCTAATACCATTAATATTTAAATAAAAAATGAATGACACGGCATTGCTATTATGACAACTGTTATACGCGATGCGCGAAGCCATGTGACGTAGTTATCTTTAAATAATTGCACTCTACTACACGCGTATATTTGAGAGTGTCCTGTAAAAACGTGTCGTGTCATATGTTGTTACGTTCACATGGGAACTTTACATATTTTTATGAAATTCCTGTATAACACACCTAAAGAACAAGAAACACTGTACAAGTATTTACCATCTCAGAGTTGTTTAGGCCCAGACATACTATTATCATGTACAATATGTTTAGGTTTAAGATCAATACCTTTTTGTATACTTTAATTTAAGCATAATTTGTTATCTATGTTAGCAGTTTTTGTCGACGACGCATTAATAATGGGGCTTGATATATATATTTCTACAAATAACGCGAAACCATCAATCACATTTAAATATGACTTTGCCAATTGAGTCTATCTTACACACATTACAGTGGGTAGTATAGTGGGTTGCATAGGAGTATGTCTACCCTAGATTTGCAAATCTAGTTATTTGATATCTAGAAGTTTCTGATTTATTATGATATGGCAGCATTAGTCTAATTGGAGGGGATCATACCTTATTTATTGTCACGGAGAGAGATTTAGTTTTAATTTCCAGTTCTGTGGTAGTTTAATCAGTTTCTCCTAAGTAAACTAATTTGTATGCCCATAGACTAGAGCCATACAACCTACCACGTGTAAAATAAATTTTACAACTACGCATAAATGCTTAAAAACCACCACGAACTAAACTATACCACTACAAGAAAGAAATCCCAACTGCGTATTCAAAAATATTTCGCACTAAGTGCCCGGACTATTGTCCATTTGATGAAAAGTGAAAAGAAATTAATTGTATTCGCTCAAATCCTCTAAGTTAAAATAAATTGTGATTTTTTTTATCTAAAACGCATCTTCTCATTTTATTTGTTTGTGTCTGTCTCTTGAGCGACCTAATCATTCCACAGCGGTTGGTTTTATCACTCACAGGGTAGCTTAAAAAGCTCATACTTTTCTGTGGATGGCGCCCCTTTTAACATCTTAAATAAAAACTATCCCTGAGTGATAAGACAGACTGGTTTGGTATAAATATCGTGAAGATATTAATTTGCACTCTAACTCACCTAAAAGACATAAAAAAAAAAGAAACGAATCCACGATCCAGCCACGCAATAATCAGCTAACCGGTTCCACTTGCCCTTGCGTTTTGCCTAAATTTTATTTGAATTTTACCTTCACCGGTACTTCCAAGTTTAATTTTTGCAAAGCAAAAGGGTAATGAAACAATGTGTTCCTGCGCCATATAAAATAATGTAAATTGATTATTCCACACTATTGGTACGCCACGTGTCAGTACGTGCCGAGGCGTGCCATGTCGTACCGTGTCGTAAGTGTGTTCCGACACATATGTATTCACATAGAGCTTTTCGTATACACACGTGTGTTGACGGACCGTACTGCGCGGTGCCGTGCCGTAGGTCTTGTCATAATGCCGACCCTTAGTCACTGAGGACCAAGATTGTTAAAGGAACAAGGAACTGCCTAAGAAACAGGTTGCCTTGTAACTTACAACTTAGAAAGAGATAGTTTGATATTTATATTTACGTCAGAAAGGGAGTAGATTTGCTAAATTTGCTTAAGTATGCATATTGAACATGCATTGATGTATTTTGGATATCACTTGTCGTTTAAAATTAAAAGCATAATTAGACGATTAAACGAACTTACCTTAAGTGAAGTTCAATCGTAATTATATGAGAGCCTCGTTCGAGATGATTACACTAAACGTAGTACCTCAACTTCCTACTTGTGATGCCACGAATTTTTAAAGCCTTTCTGATAAATGTAAACAATCTCCCTTCGCTCCCTTGTCTGGCTCCTCTGCGCCCTGTTCTTCATACCTTTTAAAGCCTCATAATGTTATATAAAAAATGCTTTTTTATATTGGGTAAATCTTAGGGAAAAATTATGGGTGGGTTGTAATCATCTCGAACGAGGCTCTCATATAATTACGATTGAACTTCACTTAAGGTAAGTTCGTTTAATCGTCTAATTATATTTCAAGCCTCGTTCTTCGAGATTACACTAAACGTAGATGTTTAAAGCTTAATGCATTTTTTATTAACATTCTTAATATTTTAAATAAGAACATTTTAATAAGAACACTATAGAAATGAACTCAAATACCTCTTTTTTATCTTACCATGTTCAAACTTAAACATAATCACACATATGTAACATAAAAAACCTATATATCTATAAGAGACCTAAAAGCTAAGCAAAAAATTCTAATCACTTAAGATGGATAAGGCAAATTTTTCTTTATTTTCTAAAATAGCCCAACCCGCAGTAGAACGAATAATGTCTAATGGATACGCCTTTTTTAAAAACTTTTGAAGTGGCCGCATGCCTCGAACTATGTGCACTAAACTGAGTCATGTCAATGCCACTTCCCATCGACTGATTGTTTGTGATGTGACCTGTTTATGTGCTTTCTTTATTGATATAAATAACTTTTTAACGTTGCCTCTTAAGGGGGCTGTACGTTCTAAATAATGAATCACAGTTTTTGCTGCACATAGATCGGGCCTTTCGCTGAATGATGGTAAAGTTAATGAGGGTTGAAATCTACCAGGAGCTGATGTTTTAATTAAGTCGGTGATCATTATTTCAATCTTTGAGTCAGCTTTCGCTTTACAACCCACAGTGACCCCATAGTGACGTTTTTTTTTAAATCTTCATTTTTTAATTGGATATTGATCTGTCCAGCCAAATTTTAGATGTTTGTCCCTGCTTTTTCAAAATTTTCCAAAGAAGTTTAAATTTTGATAAAAAATTTTGAAAAATCAAAGACAAAAATCGAAAATCTGGCTTGACAGATCGATAGGCAATTAAAAAACGATTAGAAAAAAGCTTTCCGATCGCTTAAGTGTATTAACACCTACAGACTGATTTGAAAAAACATGGACCCTCTGCAGGTCTTTCTTAATAGGTACTTAAACAATCGGAAAGGTTTCTTTAAATGTTCGTTTCTTAATTGTCTATCGATTTGTCAAGCCAGATTATTGATTATTGTCCGTGATTTTTCAAAATTTTTTATGAATATTCAAATTTCTTTGGAAAATTTTGAAAAATCGGAGGCAGAAATTGGAAATCTGACTCGACAGATCGATAGGCAATTAAAAAGTGAAGATTTAAAAAAAAATCCGGTTGCTTAAGTATTAAGACCTGGAGACTGATTTGAAAAAAAAAAACGTCACTATGGAGCCACTGTGCGGCCGCCCTTAATATCGGCTGCCCGCGTGCCGTGCACGCCTTGCACGCCAGCTTAAAACGGGCCTGATTGTCCATTAAGGCATCTTGGCCATTAATTCCTACCCATACGTTAACCAAAAATTTTTCTTGGAAATGAGTTTCGGTTATGGCACGGGGGTTTTCGTCCGCCCAGTGCCACCACACATGACTATTATGGAAATTTTGAATAGCATCCCTAGAAAAATTTTCTTCGTTCACTTAACGAACAGTTGTAAAGAAAATAACATACGATAAAATGAAATGACAATAGTCAGGGAGAAAACTAAAAAATCGCCTGGAAACCGGGAAAAGTCAGGGAAATTTGTTGTGGAGAAAAAGTGGTCACCCTGTTATAACTGGTAGTAATTCACACATGCTAGGTATACCAGCTACTTCGTGTGTCCCAATAATGAATTATCCAACGGATTTAAATCTGAAAATCGTGGTGGACCTCCATAATCCATTTGTTTGATAAATTTTCATTTAACCAATCGCTTACTTGTCTCTTCCTCGATGTAATAGTACGCCATAGTGCCGATACCATACATTTTGAATGATGTGAGAAACGAGAGAAATTTGATATGCGAAATTTCACTGTATATCCGCATTTAAACCATGTTTTATCACCTTTACAGGGTGGACCAGATTAGAAGGGATTTGGGATATTCTCTAAAACCATGACAGATAGACAAAACCAATATTGGTGTCCTGAGCTCGATTTTCGAGAAACAAACAATTGCGCAAATTGCGAATCGTCTTATCTTTTTCGACTACCGACCTACAAAGGGTTTTTGGAAAATTGACGTTTTTGGATGACCTCTAGGTATACCTCAATTACCAAATGTCGAATCGAAAATCGAGTAACACATTCTCAAGGCACTTTTTTTTATTAGAATCTGTTGCTGAAAATTATGCATGCTTCAGTTTTCGAGATATAGACATAACTTGTATTTTTTTAAATGGAATGCCCTGTAAATTAAGTTTCGAAAAATTTAATATATTTGTCAGGAGGCCATGGAAAACTATTAACAACAACAACAACTCTTCTCATAATGTAAAATAATTTTGCCAAAAATAAGAAAAATTAAACTACAATTTTTCGAATTGTCTTCCATTGACAGCTCTGCGTATTTATTGTATTTCTAATATTTATTGAGAAGGCCATGGTAAAAAAAAAGAAAATCGAAATGATCGAAAATGGCAAAGACTAATTTGTGAGTTAATTGTGAGTGAGCATTGTTAAAAATGGTTCAATTTAGTAATGGTGAAAAATATGATAAGTGTTTTACAGGATGCGGGGAAGATTCAAATTTAGCTTCTGAGCTTTATTTTAATAGGTAAGTAATAGACAACAAAATTTAAAAGATTAGAGAATATTATTTAGGTATTATGCAAATCACAACTTACACACTTTTATTTATTATGAAAATACCTACTTTCTGTATATTGTTGCCCTAATCTGGGCACGCTAATATACTAGTTAGGTAAATACGTTAAATCACTCATTATTGGAGAACCAATCAAAACAACTACTCTTCTAGCTAATACTGACGAAGTATTGAATTACATGATAGGATTCTTAGCATTTTAAAGAAAAAAATATATATTGAAAATACTTAAATATTTACATTTAGTCATTCACACTTTTTTATTTAGTATGAAACTATCTACTTTCTGTATATTGGTACTTTAATCGGGTCACGCTAATATACTACTTAGGAAAACAATTTAAAACACTCATTATTGGGAAACCAATCAAAACAACTACTCTTCTAGCTAATACTGACGAAGTATTGAATTACATGATAGGATTCCTGGCATTTTAAGGCAAAAAAATATATTGAAGATACTTAAATTATTTATTGAAATTCAGTCATTCACAAGAAAGTAGATAGTTTCATACTAAATAAAAAAGTGTGAATGACGTATTGAAGTATTTTCAATATATATTTTTTTCTTTAAAATGCTAAGAATCCTATCATGTAATTCAATACTTCGTCAGTATTAGCTAGAAGAGTAGTTGTTTTGATTGGTTCTCCAATAATGAGTGTTTTAACGTATTTACCTAACTAGTATATTAGCGTGCCCAGATTAGGGCAACAATATACAGAAAGTAGGTATTTTCATAATAAATAAAAGTGTGTAAGTTGTGATTTGCATAATACCTAAATAATATTCTCTAATCATGATAAAAGCAAATAAATAAAAATAATTAATTGTAAAAAATTTAAAAGAGTTTGGGTAATTTGCAAAACTTCGAGCAAAAATATATAATAAAGCAGGTAGAGAAGCTGTAGAAAATATTCTTCTAGAAACTGTAAGAGAAAATCCTAATACATCGTCTCGCGAAATATAGGAAAATTTAGGAATCCCAAAAACAACTGCGTTGCGTTGCTTAAAAAAATAAATTCAAACTCTACAAAATTAGGATTAGTCACCATCTATATCCAAACGACTTTCAAAGGCGTCTTGATTTTTGTCAATGATTTTTGCATCAGTTCAATGAAGTGCCAGGATTTGAAGGAACAATGATATAGACAGACATATAAGCAGTGCAGTTTAATCGGCATAATAACCGCCATTGGACTCATGAAAATCCGTACTTAACCGCTACAGTTAATCGTCAAGGACGACTTGGATTTGGTGTATGGTGTGGTTTTATTGGATATCAAATAATAGGTCCTCATTTTTTTCACAGTAATTTGAATATCGAAAATTTTATTAATATTCTACGACAAGAAAGAGAGCCCTTTGTAGACAATATGCCTGCAAGACAATTTCAAAGATTAATTTACCAACACGATGGAGCCCTAGGTCATACGTCAAATGAAACACAAAATTATTTAAATGCTCAGTTTGGGGAGGATTGTATAGATATCTATATATCACTCAGGACTAGTTTATCAATGACTAGTTAACTAAATTGATAACTAACAATTAATTTAGTTGACTGGACATTAATAAACAACAAAGTAGTTTAGATATTGTTTAATATTTAGGAAATAACAGTTCTATTTTGTGGCCAGCTAGATCTCCCGATATAACTCCTGCCCACTTTTGGCTTTGGGGTTATTTAAAAAATATTATATTTAGGGAACCTTCTAATAACATAGAAGAATTGGAAACAAAACATTAGCTGCGTTTCGGAAAATAACTCCGGTCATGATTAGAAATGCAACAAATGCTGTAAGGAGAAGGTGTCAAAAATGCATAGACGTCGATGGAAGACAATTTGAACATTTATTGTAGTTTGGTTTTTCCTATTTTTGACAAAATTATTTTATATTTTAAGAAGGATTGTTGTTAATAGTTTTCCATGTTCTCCTCACAAATATATTAAATTTTTCGACAATTAACCACTTTTTCTAGAGACAAATATGACATATGATATATCGTTGGATGGTTAATTTAAGTTGTGATCGAATAATGAAATAATGTACATGGTGTTCCATTTAAAAAAACGCAAGTTATGTCTATATCTCGAAAACTGAGGCATGCATAATTTTCTTCTTATCAGCAACGGATTCCACCCAAGAAAGTGCCTTAAGAATGTGTTACTCCATTTCCGGTTCGACACTTGGTAATTGAGATATAGAAGTCATCCAAAAATGCCAATTTTCCAAAAACGCTCTGTAGCTCCGTAGCTCGTAGTCGAAAAAGATATTCGATCGCGGTTTACGCCATTGTTTGTTTTTTGAAAATAGAGCTAAGACACCTATATTGGTTTTTGTCTATCTGCCATAGTTTTAAAGAAAACCTCAGAACCCATCTAATTTGGTCCACCCTGTACAGATAGTAAATAACTGATGTATTATTTTTTAAATCATCGAGAAAATTTTAAAAAATCTTGGGATGCCTCCAGAAAATAAAGAAGACCATTAAAAAGCATGAAATAAAATGTCACTCGGATTTGCATATGTTGCGCCTAGTGGAAAGGGACAATAAAACCTTATATCAAGAAATTTTCGCCTTTTCATATGCCAACACGGGTTCAAATTCAAGTTTACTTGAGCTAAACTTATGGCTTGGTATTAACGAAGGACCATTATTACAAAAATAAATCTAAACCAAGAAAAGCGTTTAAATAAAGAAAGATAATGTGCATGCCTCAAATATACACACAGTTTGGTTAATGCAACGATTTTTTATTAATAAAAGCCATCAATAAAAAAGTTTCCGTTTTTTAGAGTTAAAGTTTTTGTTATATCTAAAAGAAATGTATTAAACTATTAAGTATTCTGAAGTTAAATTGTTTACTGTTATTACTTGGCTTAACTGAAAGTTTATATCGTATAAATTTTAAAAGCGCTTATTTGTCAGTGTGTGTGAAGTACTTTTATAATGCAACATCCGGAGGGGTTGTGTTTTGATTATACAATCAAGATACATAATAGTGTTGTTGTTCTTTGTGTAGTAAACTACTTTGACGGAGTATATTATAGTGGGAAACAAATATTATGGAGTTCTTCCCCTATAAAATTTGATTGCTGATATATGGTCTTCGTACAACTTCCGCGAATTTAAATTATTAATAAATTATGTAGCAGCGGGTGATTATTTGACATGAGGGAATGAAATGATAATTTGGTAGTAGCCCAAAAGAAAGTAGTTCAAAAGAGTCCTATATCTGTACATTTAAAACACAATGCGTTTTTTATTCCGGCTCTTGACACCAACTGGACCGATTTTGATCATTCTTTTTTTTTTTAAATAAAGCTCTTTATCCACAGATGTGTTATCACTAATTTTTGTTTTCGTAAATTGTTATTTTCATACATTAAAACGAAATGAAAGTTGAAATAAATAAATAAATAAATAAATCTCAGCGCTCGAACTATAATGTACTAATGACCCCTACTACATCAAACTGCGCATGTAGAGGCCACAGTTGGCTGAAGTGATCCGAGTAGATCAGTCGAACCAGCGATTGGGGGTCATTTAGTCAAATTTCATATTGCACTTTTTATTACAATTGTGAGAAGTAATCATCAAATAGTTATTACACAACATTTGAGGTCGATCCGATAAGTGATTCCAGAAATATACTGCTTTAAAATCAAGTTCTTCATAAACTGAGGCGCTCGAATCTCTGACGTCACTCTCTCCCAAGTCCTATATCCCTTAATAATCTCACAGCCACACAAAAAAAATGTTCTGTATCACGAACCAAAATATATGGATTTGGTGCATTTTTTGACGCTGAATCCGAATGCGCAGTCCAAAACAGGATCTATCGTATCAATTTTTTTTTAGCCACATACGGACGAAAATATCTAGACGGAAATTTAGTTAATTTAGGTATAGAGATTACATAGATAGAAAAAAATGGTCACTGGAGACATACAGAGTCATTCACGGAAAACGGGTATTAGACGTTTCTTGGGATCTGTCGAGTTTAGAAATTTGAAAATTGGGGGGTTTTGGATATGGCGGATCCAACGAAAATATTTTCATGCTTGTGCTACTTCCGCTTATACCGGATGTAGCACCTAACTTTGTTATTTTAAATGGAACACTCTGTATTTTCTTGCATATTTCGATTCCTCATAAAATTTTAGCTTAGGTTTATTTACCATAATATACTCTTAAACATAGCGGTTTTCGAGATAATTAATTTTTGACGGTTCCCACCCTTCGGAAAAAAAATCGATATCTTCTATCATGTAGCCGATTAGGAAATTTTCTTTTCAAACTCTTACAAGTATCCTATGACCTAACTAAAAGTTCTCTTATGTTTTCACAATATCATACAGAGTATTTTATTTTCACAGTCGAACATTGTTTTAGTTCAAACGTCAAAAAAAAAGTCATTTTTTTCAAATGGAACCCACTGTATATTTTCACAGAATTTAATAGAGGATTGAATTCTGCATCGACTGATATTACCATTCCCTATACCTATCTCTCTTTGTTTTCTTATTATGGACGAATATTTGTAAAACGTACAAACAAAATCAGCACTGTTTGTTAGTAGACAATACAAGTCATAACTTGGTTCCTTTTTTATCATAAACGAGAATAATCATGTAGATAATTGATAATAATTTGTTTTTGACAGCTTCAAAAACTAGAGATTAGATTTATAACAAATATTTTGGCACAAAAATTTACAAAATTAATGAACACTTTGAATATAAATATTGAATGCAGCAACTGTTCAAAATGCTCTCCATTTTGCTCCAAACAAGCCAATATCCTAGAATTTATGGCACTTACAATGGCTCGGCGAATTTCGTGGGGATTTATTTACTGAAATGCAGTCCGTATTCTCTTCTTTGGATCTTCTTTGGTAGTAGCCGGGGTGGCATAAACAATATTTTTGATAATATCATATCTACGAGGAGAATTTAAATAGCAATAAATATGTGAAGATTTTGCGAACGGTAACTTTTATTGATAATTTGCCCCTAAATATTTATAATTCTATGTATTTTCAAATGAATGGTTGCGGTCCACAGGAAGTTTATGACGAATTAGTAGCGACGTTCGAAGATAGATGGTTTGGCTACCGAGGACCTTGGAGATGGCCAGCAAGGTCCCTTGATTTGACCCCCTTAGACTTTGGACCTTTGAGATATTAAAAATATTGTTTCTGCCACCCCTGCTACTACCAAAGAAGATCCAAAGAACAGAGAACGGGTTACATTTTAACAAATAAATCCCCATGAAATTAGCCAAGCCATTGTAAGTGCCAGGATATTGGCTTCGAGGGCATTTTGAACAGTTGCTGCATTAAATATTTATATTCAGTGTTCGTTAATTTTGTAAATTTTTGTCCCAAAGTATTTGTTATAAATCTAATATCTCGCTTTTGAAGCTGTCATCTTGATAATAAACAAATGATTATCGATTATCTACATGATTACTCTCGTTTATGATAAAAAAGGAACCAAAATAACAAACAGTGCTGATTTTGTTTGTACGTTTAACAAATATTCGTCCATAATAAGAAAACGAAGAGAGATAGGTATAGGGAATGGTAATATCAATCGATGCAGGGGGTTCCATTTGAAAAAAATGACTTTTTGACGTTTGAACTAAAACAATGTTCGACTGTGAAAATAAAATACTCTGTATGATATTGTGAAAACATAAGAAAACTTTTAGTTAGGTCATAGGATGCTTGTAAGAGTTTGCAAAGAAAATTTCCTAATCGGCTACATGATAGAAGATATCGATTTTTTTCCCGAATGGTGGGAACCGTCAAAAATCTCCAAAAATATTAATTATCTCGAAAACCGCTATGTTTAAGAGTATATTATGGTAAATAAACCTAAGCTAAAATTTTATGAGGAATCGAAATATGCAAGAAAATACAGAGTGTTCCATTTAAAATAACAAAGTTAGGTGCTACATCCGATATAAGCGGAAGTAGCACAAGCATGAAAATATTTTCGTTGGATCCGGCATATCCAAAACCCCCCTCATAGCAATTTTCAAATTTCTAAACTCGACAGATCCCAAGAAACGTCTAATACCCGCTTTCTGTGAATGACTCTGTATGTCCTATATCTATGACTAAAAAAAAAAAGGAAAAGAAAACCACGGAGAAGATATTTTAAAGATAAGAGAGAAAAATCATAAGAAAAGAAAGTATTTGGATTGATGGTCGAAAATATGATATAAATAGGAAAAAGAATAGCTTTACACAAATTAAAAGAGAGATAAGTTGATAAATGTTAAGATAAACAGTTGAATAAGCAGGTATGGTATAATAAATAAAACACAACTGGTTAATGCTTAATGTATGAATTTACTCCATATTTGTCTACCCTGCCTAAAACCACAAATGCCTCAATTTTTGTTCCAAGATATTAGAAGTAATGAAATCCGTCCGTCTGTGGGGGTAGTTTTTACTCTCCCCCCCCCCCCAATAGAGGTAATTTTCAACCTTATTAAGATTGGGTGGTTGTCGTACCAGATTTGTATATTTGGCACGATGAGCTACAAGTAGCTGACTCTTTCCGAATTTCAATAGCACCTATATGCATCATCTTGACACATTAATATCACTCAAACGGAGATGCGTCCTGCTTGGCGATCTCAATGCAAAACAGCCTACGTTCCAACGATTCAGGCATCACACTATTCCGATACATAGACAACAACACAGACCTGAATTTAATTAATCCAGACGAACCCACAAGTCGGTGCTGGACATAGGCATTACTAAAAATTTCCACTCATCCTATGAAATCAGTATTATGAGTATTACATTCACTAAATAGCGATCACACCCCCTCAAAATAATTTTTGAACTAAATATATACTCAACGCCACAAACAAGGCGACCTCAGGAAAAAGATTATGATTGGCAAATATTCACTCAAGACATAAACCAATATATAATTCGAAACCCGAAATGCGACACACCAATTGAGATCGACCAAGCAGTCGAGTTTCTTACTGACTTAATCACCAGAAGCCTCACTATTAGCCAGAAAAGAATCCCCGCCCACTCCTACCATCTCAAATTACCCCCACAACTAGTCGACATGATTAAACACAGAAACAAGCTAAGGAAACAATTCCAAAATTCAAGAGACCCCAGATTACCACCCATAATAAACTCACTTAAGATAGAAATAGATAAACAAATTAAGCAATTCAAGAATGAGTCAATCGCTCGACTAGTTGATTCCCATCCGCAAGATCCCCATTTTGTCTCCCGCTTCTATTCAAGGAAACCCATCCAAATACCCTCACTACCCACCCCGGTTGGAGTGGCACAAACCAACCAAGAGAAAGCTGAGGCTCTCTCACAATATCTTGCAACAGTGTTTACACCCAATACAATACCGCAAGCCACCCACAACACAACTACGATAAACCCTCTTAATCGAACAGTTTTACAACCCGACACGGAACCCATATTCTTTACCCCTTCCGAAGTTAGAGCTGCAATTAATTACCTCAGTCCAAAGAAAGCACCCGGGCACGATGGGATACCCCCATTCGCCATTAAAAAGCTACCAATCCCAGTCTACTATACCTTACTAAACTCTACAACTCGTGCCTAAGATTATCATACTATCCAACAACCTGGAAAATAGCAAACATAAACATACCTAAACCGAAAAAACCACATAACAACCCCGCAAACTACAGACCAATTAGCCTACTCCCCACGCTTGCAAAGGTACTTGATACCCTACTCCTAAATATCATAAGGGAACACTTAGAGGACAAGAAAATCCTCAATGAATATCAATTCGGGTTCCGCACAAGACACTCAACAACCCATCAGCTGAAATAGTCACTACCAACCTAAATCGAGGTCTGTTCACGGGACTTGTCGCCCTAGACCTCGAAAAGGCATTCGACAAGGTCTGGCACCCTGGACTACTGCACAAACTCCACTTCACAGGAATTCCTACGCGTATCACGAAAGTGATACAGTCGTACTTATCCAACCGACAGTTCCGAGTTGTAGTCAACAAGGAGTGCTCATCCCTGCGACCAATCTTTTCTGACATCCCCCGCCCAAGAGACCACAGAACTACCCTCTGCCAATTTGCGGACGACACCGCAGCTCTGGCAACCTCTAAGAACCCAAACGTAATGACAAACCTATTACAGGACTATATCAACGAGATGGTAGGATTCTACCAGAGCAAGACAAACTGGTTACTTTACCAAAAGGTACTTGCAACCAGGCGACACGATTAAAATCTTAGGCCAGGCCACCGAGTGGGCTGAGGATATTACAGTGGCGGCTGGTGAAATTTCAATATTTTTTTTCTCGTCTGTGGCGCATGGGACCCATACGAAACTTGGGAAATAACATCTAGAGAAGCACTTCTCTAATGACCCCTAAAACATTTTGAAAAAGCAGTTTGCGAAAAAATTTTTGAAAATTCGCTAGCCTCCCCTGGGTCTAGGGACCTGTTTACTTTTATTTTTTTTTGTCATATGCATTTGACTTTTCATAAAAATGCATCGACAGATTTTGGAGTTTGTGAAAATATTTTCATTACTAACTGAGATACAACGAATTGAAATATTGTAATTTGTTAAATTGTAAATTACAAAATTTCAGTTCATTGTATTTCAGTTAGTAATGAAAATATTTTCACAAACTCTAAAATCTGTCGATGCATTTTTATGAAAAGTCAAATGCATATGACAAAAAAAAATAAAAGTAAACGGGGGTCCCTAGACCCAGGGGAGGCTAGCAAATTTTCAAAAATTTTTTCGCAAACTGCTTTTTCAAAATTTTTTAGGGGCCATTAGAGAAGTGCTTCTCTAGATGTAATTTCCCAAATTTCGTATGGGTCCCATGCGCCACAGACGAGAAAAAAAATATTGAAATTTCACCAGCCGCCGCTGGATATTGATTACCTCGGGGTTAACCTCGACAGAAAGCTTATCTTTAAAAAACACCTCAATAACATTGTTGGCAAATTTAGACGCAGGATAGCACTTCTCTACCCCATCCTAAAAAACTCTCCACCCCGCACCTCCACCATCATTTACAAAACCCACCTACGCCCCATCCTAACATATGCTTCCCCAATCTGGTATCCCCTAATCTATAAAACCGATCAAAACAGACTGCAAATCCAGCAGAACAAAGTCCTCCGGCTAGCAAACCACCTCCCCTTCTCCACCCCCATCCCTCTGCTACACGACCTAACTGGAACTCCCACCCTCGAAAGCTTTATACTCAAAAAGCTACTTCCAAGCTTTGCAAACTCACTTGTCAGGTCAGACAACCCAACCCTCACTAACCCCCTTATCCCTAAATTCCACTCAGTCCCCACCTACCTCTCGTTAAACTACATATATACTCCCTGAAAACACCTAACTAAACAAAACAAACCAAAACCGTAAACATAACAAACTCAATTCACATAACAACTCATAATTTCATTCCCCATTCACCCTTTTTTCACACCGAACTATTTTATAACATCGCCTTCAGCACTTAATCAGATACCCAGGCGGCAAAAACAAAACCAATCCGAAACCAACCCAAAACCGAACCCAACCTCCTTTCCAACCACTACCAACCACGTACACACCTTGCAAACAACCCCTCCAACAAGCGAACATGCCCTACACGCTAAGAGAATCACAACCTCTCTATTAACAACCTTCTTTCTTATTTCAATCTACATTCTTTCACACTAACCATTTCGAAATGCCCTAAAACAACCCACGTTAAACAAAGCCAGCCGATGAGAGCAAGATGTCTAAAACAAAATAACCTGAAGAAAGCACCGAAATAGGTGGGAACTTCGCAGAAATGCATTTACTCGAAGTGTGGGTAGCTCTTGTGGGTAGACTCATGTGTCGGTAGTTGGAACGAATTCACTCCATACTTGTTCACCCTGCCTAAAACTACAAAAGCCTCAATTTTTTTTCCCGTTTTGAAACCTATGAGGGGTGGGTGTAGTTTTAATCCCCCATAAGAGTCTCTACCCTTTGAGAGTAATGGCTGATTATCAAACCAGAGTCAAATATTTTGCACTAAGAGATACAAAAATTTGGCCTTTGTACATGTTATTTCCACTCACCTGCGTCTTTTGAGTTTTAGCGGTAGTTTTCACCCCCCATAAGGGCGGATTTCGGTTTAGTTTATAGAAGTAGCTTACTGTGACTCAAATTTATATTCTCTACTCTCTACAAAACATCTACCATTTTTCACACTTCATTAAAAGTTATTAAATTATTTCTATGATTTTACACCATTTTAAGGGATGTTTTTGACTAAAAAACAAAACTACACGATAGATCCTTTTTTGGACTACGGATTCGAATTCAGCGTCGAAAAGTACACCAAATCCATATAATTTGGTTCGTGGTACAGAACATTTTTTTGTCTGTGGCTGTGTCTTCCGCAATCGCAAGTCAGTGTTAGTATTATCATTGAAGAGACGTAGTACCTTTTACTATGTGCGAATCCGGCTATTTAAAAGCAGATTCGTAGATTTAATTATGGAGATGGGGGGGGGGTACAAAATATAAAAGACTCTCCAGATTAGCTAGGGACATATGGCAGTGGTGTGAAGCTAGGAACATTTTCTTTTTTGCTACATATATAGAATCCGTGAATAACACAGAAGAGGATCAGGAATCAAGGCTTAAGTCAATTGAAACTGGAGAATGAGATAGAATTTGCAAAAATGGTATTATTTTCTTGAAGTGAATAAAATAGATTTTATTACATCAGAATTGATTGCAAAGTGTACCCAGAACGTTCATGGAGAAGGTACCCTCAGTCTTTTTCAGTAGATGCTTTCACTTTAAGTTGGTCAAGTATGTATTTTTACGCTTTTCCCCGTTTCCTCTAATTACAAGAGTACTAAATAAGATTATATTAGATGAGGCAGAGAGAATAGTGGTTGTTCCATTTTGGAGAACTCAACCTTGGTATCCAATTTGTCTAAAATTATTAATTAAGGATCCCATATACTTAGGTCCTGATAAAAATCTTTTATTATGACCTTTCAGAAATTGTCATTCTGGCTGCAGGGCTGTTATCAGGAAGGCGCACAGGTCCAGAGGACTATCTGAAACATCCATTGAAGTATTAATATCTTCTTTAAGTAAAAATACTTATCACAATATGAATAAGTGGTGGAATTTCTGTAGAGAACGTGTATTAACCCGTTAGATCCCTCAGAAAACAGTTTTATTGAATTTCTGAAGGAACAATTTAAAAATGAGCTCTAGCTTTTCAACCTTAAACACGTTTCGGTCCACGTTGAACTTAATATTTTCACAAAAGATGGAAGATCAGCCGATAAAACGCTTTTGAAAGGAGTATTTAAAACTGCGACCAGTTTTCCCGAAATATAACTCTACTTGGGATCCTTATCCCGTCTTGAAATATTTGTCAATTTTATTCCCATTATAATCACTTAGTTTAGAAATTTCTTACCCATAAGTAATTTGTCAAATTTAGGAGAAAAAATAGAAGTGTTAATTCTGGAATTATTAAAAACATCGAGACCATCTAGAGAACAACCCAAGTTGACGCTCCCCTTTTTCGAAGAGAAGTCCGAACACTATATTATTTTATCAGGGAAAACACACCCACTGATGATGATGATGATATTACAGATGTTATTACGGATGATATTACAAATTTATTGATTACACATAAAAAGCCTATTCATGGTGCTTCAACTCAAACAATTTCTCGATTAGATGGATAAAGACAACTTTAGGTAAAGCAGGTATTGATACGAATAAGTTTACTGCCTATAGTACTCGCCATGCGGTGTCATCAGCAGTGCTCAGAGCAGGTGTTAACATAGATACTATTAGAACTGCAGCAGGATGGTCAAAAAATTCTGATACATTTTTTAATTTTTATAAGAGGCCGATTGTCAATAATTCGGATTTTGCGAGAAGTGTTCTTTCCTGATCGATGTTTAAATTTCTTAGAATATAAAAATGTATTATTAAGTGAAAAAATTTAGGTGCTATATCTTATAATAACTATAGTATAACGTTGATCTATAATATTGATGTTACTGAATTAATAGTTAAAATTTAGATGATAAGTGGATGATTAAAATCAGTTATTTCAGGAACTTTCAAGAGGATTATGAGAGTATTGTTTAATATCAATACAAAGTTGTTACCATATTAAATCGCTCATTAACTTTCAACAACTACCTAATGTGTTCTATGAGGACCGGACCAGGAAGTATAATTTATGATTAAACGACTTACCTTTAAGGAAGTTCAATCGTAATTATACGACTGGTCCGGTCCGCGTAGAACACTCCCCACCCTAAAAGTTAGATGAACCCAAATCTGTCTGTATGTATTTTATAAGCAGGTGCACCCAGCACAGCCCATCCTTAGTGATCGCGATTTACACCTAAAACGCGTAATGGGGTTATCAGGCGCCTGAAGCCGGCGATGGTGTTCATTTTTGGCTTTCAACTTAGTGTACGTAACGCATAAAAGTGCGACTACCTAATGTGTTCTATGCGGACCGGACCAGTCGTATAATTACGATTGAACTTCCTTAAAGGTAAGTCGTTTAATCATAAATTATTACCGTGTCAGTGTTCACTATCAAGAAGATATATTATTATTTTGTTAATAATATAGGGGTTTTACTTTTAATGACATAAAATCTTATTCTAAGAAAAAGTTACTAGTAATAAATCTTCACACGCATATTTGTTTGTTTTATCTCCAAAATTTATATCACGTCTCATCGCTTTCTGTCACAATTTTCTCCTAATAGGATCCTGCGGTAGGCTAATAAACAGTTTATTGGGGGTTTTTACTGTTGTGTTTGTACATTTGGCCACAATACAGTACTTAAAAAGAGAACGTTTTGCTTTAGTTTTTCCATCACCTGCGGTGTTTGCACTATGATACAAAGGGTACTTTTAATCCGCATGACGCATCTGCGGCATTTAAATACAGACTGTTAGGCAGCTAGGCAAGCGGCTTTGCCTCCCGATGCGATAGGAGTGAATGACGTCACACAGCTATAACACGAAAGCGCCACGCGTTGATCTTGATTAATTAGAAATAAAAGATCTTTCAGAAAATGTAATAAGGAAATGCTAAATGAGCCCATTGCCAGCTGTGTATATCGCATATCGCATATTCAGTCGAAAACGAATTCGAATTAAATTTCACTTTCATTTTACTCATTTCTAAAATAAAGTATTTTTTGGAGAATATTTCTTTCCATCATGGAACGACATGTTATTACCATTTGAGCGCCATTATCCATTGGCTTTGATGACGGTCTCGGATGTCTTCTACCTTCTGCTTTTTACCCTAGTATATCGCTGTAGACCTCAAGAAGATATTCCACAAATTAACAAAGTACTGGATCTGTTAATTCCCTTTCTGTGTGCCGTTGCTTCTTCTGCAGACGTGGAAATAATGTTTTCTTTATATGGGCTTGTTCATTTAATTATTAGGAATCGATCGGCCTATGAAAAAGCATCTAAATTAGTATTTCTCTTTAAACGTTCTACCCTGTCAAAAAATCCTATTTCAAACTTATAGATAATTATACATTTTTTATGGGTAATTATAGCGACTATAGCGACTCACTCACTGGAAATCGAGAAGTTCCAAAAGCGAGAAGTTTCCATGGAGTCGCTAAGAAACAAAAAGGAAAACTCGATCCATAATGAAGAAGTTTCCATGGAGTCGCTAAGAAAAATAAAAAAACATTCGATAAAAAATTATAATATCAATATACTAAAAAATACCAATATCACATAAAATATGAACATGTATTAAAAACAAATATACGTATATTAACTTCGATTTTAATTTTATTTATAGCGATAACGCTATAGTAATCATAAGAGCCTATCTGGTTTATAAGGTTTTATACAGTACATTAATTTTGCCATATAGAAATTATATTGGGATGAATAAGTATCTAAAGGAGTCTTAATTGAGTTGGAATACTCATGTTGTTATTGGTATGTTTCCATAAGTGTTTATACTAAAAACAGTTTTTATATGGCATTACAACTTTTAATTTGATAAGTTCTCATGGGATCTGAATAGTGTTGAAACTGAAAAGGTTTCATCAGTAAAATCAAATACGAGTTCTGTAATCTTTTATAAGAAACAATTAGTATATAGTTTTTGTAAGATCTGAGGGATTGTTATCAGTTTAGTTTATATAATAATTTAATGAGGATTTATAAGGATACGTATTAAAAAGTGTTAATAAGGTATTACATCGAATATGTTTGTGGCTTTTTATGGAATCTGAAGAGTAATGAAATTGAAAAGATATACTAAGGAGTTCCTAGTAGACATTTTATACATTTTTATAAGGATATATTTGTACTATTTTTATAAGACTTCATAGGTATATATCAGTTTAGTTTGTATAAGAATTTAATGGAAACGTGTAAGGATGCATGTTAAAAAGTATGAATAAAGTATTACCGAATACTTTTGTGAGTTTTTTGGAATCTGAAGAGTAATGAAATTGAAAAGATATACCAAGGAGTTCCTAGTAGGCGTTTTATACATTTTTATAAGAATATATATATGTACTTATTTTTATAAGACTTCATGGGCCCATATCAGTTTAGTTTATATAAGAATTTAATAAGGATTTATAGGGACATCTATTAAAAAGTATTAATAATGATTTACAACTATTAATTTGATAAGTGTTCATGAGGTTCCAATAGTAGTAAAACTAATAATGTTTCATCAGGAAACCAGGGATGAATTTTATAACATTTAATAAGAAATAATTAGTATATATAAGATTTGAAGGGTTATTTCGTTTAGTTTTATATAAGAATTTAATAAGGATTTCTCAGTACACCCATTGAAAAGTATTATTTACAACTATTAATTTGAAAAGTTTTCATGGGATTTCAAAAGTAGTCAACCTAAAAAGTTACAATACTTACTAAATTAAAATTACTAATACAATAGATTCCATATCATTTACATTAAAATCCATTATAAGTATATACACATTGTATTTTAGAAAACCCTCTTATTCCCATAAAAGCATAAAAGTCTTACAATAGGCCTCAAGCGAGGAATATACGTTACAAACGCACAAAATCTATAAAGTTTTCGTGTTTCAAACACCATAAAAACTTATAAATACTTATAGACCTCGTACTGAGAATTTACATTAATATCTTTCTCATATAAAAAAACCTATAAAACTTCGCAATTTAATTACCATAAATACTTATAAATATACTGACAGACTTCATTCAGGGAATTTACTTTAAAACCCCATTGCATATCCTCATAGAATTTTATAAAAACTTCGTGTTTATTATTAAGACGTGTAAGTGTTGATAGACTTCAGGCAAGGAATTTACATTCAAAACACATTTCAAATACTTCAAAAACTTAGACACATCTGAACCTATAAAATCTTCGCATTTCAAACACCATATAAGAACTTACAAATACTGATAGGCCTCGTATGGAGAATTATTTTCACTAAAAATACCTTTCAAATACATATAAAATATCTATAACACTTCATATTTCAATTACCGTGAAAACGTATAACTACTGATAGACTCCATATAGGGAATTTACATTAAAAACCCATTGTAGGCAGCAAATCTTATAAAAACTTCGTATTTCCTATTAATATATGCAAATGGTGATAGACCTCAGGCAAGGAATTCACATTAAAAAACACATCTCAAATAGCCACATCAAACCACATTCAGAATTTATAAAAAACTTTGTATTTCAAATACTATAAAAACTTAAATATACTAATACATAATTTACATTAAAAACCCATTGTACGCAGCAAATATTATAAAAACTTCGCATTTCCTATTAATATATGCAAATGCTGATAGACCTCAGGCAAAGAATTTACATTAAAAACACATCTCAAATAGTCACATCAAACCACATTCAGAACTTATAAAAAAACTTTGTATTTCAAATATTATAAAAACTTACGTATACTGATAGGTTTCATACGAAGAATGTACATTTAAAACACATACACACATAATTAAAACTTATAAATTTTAGTGTTACATACCACAGCCTCCAGTAGAGGGAGCTGTTGTACATGTCGCTAATTCATATCTAATCTAATGTGACCTAGGAAACTAGTGTGGGCTTGTTAAATTCAACACAGTTCACCCAGACGTCGAAGCGAGCAGACCACCTAGTGTTGTGCAGTAGTGACAGTAGTGAGTGAACAGTGAAGTGGCAGCCCCACAGCGAGCGAGAAGTGTAGCGTTCACCGAGCGCTACAGTAGAAGAGGAGAAATATTAGACGTCTTTTTTAAGACGCTAATATATAAAAGATAAATAAAGTCCCCCGCCTGGGGACACATTTTTCTTCCTTTCACCATTCCTAAACCCAAAATAACCATTTCTTTTCCAGACATTTTTAATACAAATATTTCTTTCAGGAGAGACGACGCAAAGAACAGGACAACCCAGGACAAAATGGCCGGCAACGAAAGCCCCAGACCCATGGAAGACACGGACGAGCGAGACATGATGATCAGCAACCTCATGGCAGAGAACAACGAGCTGAGGGCTCAGTTAGCTGATATGAGCCAGAGGATGGCCCAACTACGCGCCGACATGGCGAAACAGCTGGAAGTGCAGCGCAACCAATGCGAGGCACAAAGAATACAGCACGAGGAGCTATTGGCAGTACTGGCAGCCATGAGAGCTGAAAGGGCCCCCCAAGAACAACCACCGGCCCAGGCCCCAGTCCTGGCCCAGACCCAGGCCCAAACCCCGGCCCAACCTAAGGCCCTCCCCCAGATGGCCCCAGTAGTGCAACCAGCACAAAAAGAGGCGCCAAAGAGGAAAGCCGACGCCGACACAGATAGTGAAGGCGAATTCACCCTTGTCACCAAGACAAGGGCGAAAAAGACGGCCCAGCAGGACAACCAGGTGGTGCAACCCAGCACCAGCAAGGACGCACCTACGTCCAGCCAGGCCGACCAGGAGGCCCCCAGACAGGGACCCCCCAAGGAAAAGCCCCTAAAGATCCCCCCTGTGATCCTCCGGAAAGCAGAAACGTGGACAGCTGTCAAACAGCGACTAGATGAGAGCCACATCCGATTTACCAAGGCCAAGGTAATAGGAGAAGGTATTGCCATCGAACCCGCAACCGCAGAGGACTACAGAAAGATGACAAGGATGTTCGCGCAGGAAAAGCGCGAATATCATACCTACGCCTTACCTGAGGAGCGACTACTAAGGGTAGTAATAAGAGGGATCCCCACTGGTGTGACGAGCGAGGAGGTAAAAGAGGACCTCCAAGGACAGGGCTTTGCACCCGTAGCCGTCCAACGCATGACGTCAAGACGCACGAAAAAGGAAATCCCTCTAATGCTGATCCAGGTCCCCCTCAGCGAGGAAAGGATACTGGAAGTAAACCGCTGCTGCTCCCTGGTCGTAAGAACAGAGAGACAGAAAGCCGCCCTGGCCATAGCCCAGTGTCACCGCTGCCAGCGCTTTGGCCATGCACAAGGACGGTGCACTGCACAGGCAAAGTGTGTGAAGTGCGGAGACCCACACCATTCGGGCGACTGCAAGAAGACAAGAGACACACCGGCGAAGTGCGCAAACTGCCAGGGGGCGCACCCAGCCAACTACAGGGGATGTCCAAAGTTCCCAAAGAAGACAGCCACGACCCCCCAGAAGCAAACACCCAAGACATCCCAGCAACCAGCCGGTGCTGCAGCCAAGAAGACCACTAGTGGACTAAGCTACGCCAGGGTAGCTCAGGGAGCTCAGGGAAAGGCAGGGCAGCCCACCAGCCCAGCCCACAGGCAGCGGGCACCCGCCGAAGTCCAGAACTTCGCAGCGGTGCTCGCACAGATGCAACAAATGTGCTCAGCAATGAGCACATTTTTTGCACAAATGCCAGCCTTCGCTAACGTTTAATGATGTTTCAGGTGAAACCAGGCTTCCTGCAGATCGCCTCATGGAATCTCAATGGACTGCTAGGACGCAAGCTCGAGGTGGAGGAGCTCCTAGCCAGGGGCGACATAGACATCATGGCACTGCAGGAAACGAAGCTGCGACCAGACCAGGCTGTCAACTTCCCAGGCTACCACGTATACAGGAAGGACTGGACGAGGCCCCACAGAAGGGTAATGAGAGGAGTAGCCCTGCTAGTTAAGACGAGCATCGCACACCATCCGATCCTGCTCCCGGAGATGGAGAACCTGGAGGCCACAGCCGTAGTAGTGCCCACGGCACGAAATGGCGACATCAGAGTGGTCTCCTGCTACCAGCCACCCCACAACATGCTGCGAGACGCAGACCTGGACTCGGTCCTCCCCCCAGGGACCCAGACGGTTGCTATCGGCGACTTCAACGCCAAGTCCCCGGAATGGCACAGTAGGATCACAAACACTCGAGGACGAGAGCTACTGCGATTTCTGGGACGACAGGATGGCAACCTGCTGGTCCTTGGGCCGGAGGCGCCGACCCATGACAATGGTGTAACCAGGCCGGATGTGCTGGACATTGCGATGCTGAAGGAGATGACCCTCGAAGCCGAAATCACCGCCATGATGGAAGGTTCCACCGAGCACAACCCCATTCTCCTAGAACTAGGAGAAAAGGACGGTGAGAACACGACAACTTTCGTCAAAAGGAGGACGGACTGGGAAGTGTTCCGTGCAGAACTGCAGAGGAACATCGCACACATTCCCAGACTCGAGACCGAGGCAGACGTGGAGAGGGCCATCGCCTCCCTGGAGGACCAGATCCAGGCGGCACTAAGGGTAAGTACCACCGAGACGGAAACGAGGCGAGCACCAGCTCCCCTGGCAAACCTCCCAGAGGACACCAGGCAGCTGATAAGGGACAGACGAAGTGCCAAGAGACGGGCCCAGAGAACCCGACTCCCGGAGGACAGGAGACATTACAACACCCTGAGCCGGAGAGTCAAGGCCGCCCTTCAGGAACACCGACAAGAAGGGTGGCAACGCCACCTGGAATCCCTGGACACACAGGACAGGAGCATCTGGACCACCCAACGGGCCCTGCGGAACCGTCGGACTCCCATGCCCCCGATCCACGGAGAGAATGGTGTTGTCTACACTCGCCAGGAAAAAGCCGAGGCATTTGCTGACAGCTTGGAACTGCAGTGTAGGGAAAACCAACTCGATGATGAGGACGAGGACTGGGAGGACGACGTGAGACGCAGGGTACGTAGGATGAACCGTCTGCCAGATGAAGACCACATCCCCCCGACCACCCCCGAGGAGGTCAAGGAGATCCTAAGGAGTCTAAAACCCAGGAAAGCTCCAGGATGTGATGGCATTGGGAACATCGCCCTCAAGAAGCTGCCCCGGAAAGGAGTAGCGGCGATGGTCAACATCATCAACGCAATGTTGAGGTTGAGACACTTCCCATCCAGGTGGAAAAAGGCCGACGTCATAGTCATCCCAAAGCCAGGTAAGAACCTAACGTTTCCTTCCTCTTACAGGCCCATCAGTCTACTCCCAGCGATGAGTAAGGTAGCCGAACGAGTCATACTCAAGAGGATAGCCGAGAAGACAGAAGAGCTGGAAGTCCTCCCAGACGAGCAGTTCGCCTTCAGGACAGGGCACTCCACCGAACTCCAAGTGCTCCGCCTCACCGAGGAGGTCACGAAGGGGTTCAACCAACGACAGGTCACGGCAGCGCTGTTCCTGGACGTTGCCAAAGCCTTCGACAGGGTCTGGCACGATGGTCTCCTAGCCAAAATGATGAGTATGGGTTACCCCATTGCACTCGTCAAGCTAGTGAGATCGTACCTCCACAGGAGACAGATGAGGGTGAAGATCGTGGACAAGGTGTCCACGTACAGAACAATGGAGGCAGGAGTCCCCCAAGGCTCAGTGCTGTCCCCCCACTTGTTCTCCATCTTCACATCCGATCTACCCCGGACGGAGAGGACCTCCATGGCCCTCTACGCCGATGACACAGCCCTGACTGCCAGATCCTGGAGTGCCAGGCTAGCCACCAGAAACCTCCAGGAGGCGGCCACCCTCCTAGAGGACTGGTGCAACAGATGGAAGGTAGCCGTCAACGCCGAGAAGAGCAAGGCGGTACTCTTCAAGAAGGTAAGAAAACAAAACCCCACAGGTCACGTTTCCATGTTTGGAGAGGACATCCAATGGCACGACTCCGCCAACTACCTTGGCGTGGTCATGGACAAAGGCCTAACATGGAGACTGAACACGGAGGCCATCGTCAAGAAGGCCAGGAGGACGAGAGCCCTAATCTACCCGATGACGGGTAGACAGAGCAGACTCAACCTGAGGAACAAGCTCACGCTTATCAGGTCCCTCATCCGGCCTCAGCTGACGTATGCTTCGGTAGCTTGGGGCTACCAAGCAAAGAGCTATCTCCATCAGATCCAGAGAGTGGAGAACGTCGCCCTCAGAACGGCAGTCGATGCACCCTGGTTCATCCGCAACGAGGACATCTACAGGGACCTGGAATACACCCCGGTCACTGAGATCATCAAGCAGAGAGCCAGAAAGATGTACGCCCTTGCCGAGGAGCATGGGAACCCACTAGTCAGGGAGGCAACTGACTATGACCCAGCAGATGCTCCGAGGCACAAGCGGCCGAAGGTGCAGCTCCTGGATAACGGGTGAGTATGAGAAGCATACCACCAACCGACGATCCACCCCCACGGAAGAGACATGACGATACCCAACCACCCACCCAAGACCCTGCGGGTACCGGACAAACAACCGTCCAGTACCCGTAGTCCCCCTAGCTCCGGGCAGACCAAAAATGCTACCAAAGCAGTTAGGTCTGCCCTTCCTCGAGCTACACAGCTCATCCTTACCCTACCGATGATCCGGATGACAGGATGCCTCTTGGCATCTTGTGTACCGGCAGTCACTCCCGCCACAAACCCAAAACACCCAACAGACCGATGACTACCCCCCGGGGGGCAAACAAGCTGGCGAAGAGCAGAAGACGAAGAAAGAAGAACGCCAGAAGAGGCCTTAGCCAGCAAGGTCCAACGAGCCAGGACCCAGGGAGGTGGACCGAAATCGTCTGCACCGCTCACAATTGTGAGTGGGGCCGACGTAAAGTAAGTTCGCCCGCCCTGCACGAGGCTGGTCCCCGGTCTACAGCGATGTACTGGGGTAAAGGGCAATAGTCCTGCCCGGCCCCAGACATCCGAGACCGACATCTATAGCCAAGAATATTGGCGTTAAATTCAAACTAAAGCAGTCTCTTTTACTGCTAACTTATTAACTGCGTTTAGGCTAGAACGCTAGAGGAAACAAGGACTTTTGCAGTATTTAGTGTTTACCACTAATATTACTATTGATATTTGAAATATTAATAGTAAGTAAATAACATTTACTTACCTATGTAAGTTTATGGGATTTGACATTAAAATGCACAACCAAAATCTGTAAAAAAACCTATCAATACTAATAGAATTTCTATGGGAAATTTACATTCAGAACACTATACAAACCTATAGAAACTTTTAATTACATGTACTTTAAAAACTCATCAATACTAATAGATATCATATGGGAATTTACATTCAACCTATAAAAACTTCTAATTACATATACTATAAAAACTTATCAATACTTGTAGACACCATATGAGAATTTACAATTAAAACACATTTCAAATATTATAAAAACTTATACATTTTTTTTTATAAGGTTTTATAAGGATTTTTTGACAGGGTAATACTTAATGTCTTGTTCTGTACTGTTTTGAAAACTTATATATTTTTATTTTTATATGTTCATATTTTTGTTAAGTTAATGTTTTAAGCCTTTAAATTAAAGCCTTTTTAAAGTTTAATTTTTGCAAATACAAATTTTTATTTTCTATTTTTTCTTTATAACATTTCAACTGAATCGCTTGATTAAAATCATGATTTTAATCAAATGATTTAAATTAGCTCAACATTGATTTTTAATGACCTTTTTTGAACTCGGTTTAATAGTTTTTTAAATTTTTTAGCAAAAAAATTACGTTATGTTCGCATCGACTGTGAAAGTAAATATTTCAAAACTGGAGTGACTATCAAGAAATATTATTTGCTACAACAGTAGAAATCATCAAAATTTAAAATAATTTCCTATTTTCATACATCTTAAAGGTGTTAGCAATTATATGAAGGAGAGGAGACACTAGACACTTAATCTGAACAATAAACACTGCAGTTGATGATCGCGGTTACGTAAGTCTTAAAATTCCGTTCCTTCAAATACCATAAAGAGGGTCGACTGTAGGCTTGTACACCACCGGAGAACGTTGAACCCGATGAGTACAAGTTAAAAGTGGACTCGGATTGCCCGCTTAACTCTTCCTGTAGCAGATAAAAATACTGAATATCATAAAAATAAACCATCTTTCACCCTCTGAACTACATATCGCCGTTCAATCATTAAATCGTCGAGCTTACAAACAAAATAAACTGTAATTATTATTGCTCTGTTTATCAAATTTATTGGATGGTGTGTGAGCGTGAGCGTATACGAACGCCGTTATGCTTATCAATATTTGAAGATTATGTAACAGATCTTGTGTTTCTTGTTTGTTTTTTGCTTCGGTTTCCTGTACAAGAAACTAAGCGCAATGATTTAGCTCGCCTGGAACTTATTCTTATTGTAGATTTGTAGTCAGCTTGACATAAATAATAATAATGATAATAAATCGTCTTTATTAGAGAAAAAAAATGTAATTTCCTTAATTAGTCCAGTACAGGGTGGACCAAATTAGATGAGATTTGAGGTTTTCTCTAAAACTATGGCAGATAGACAAAAACCAATATAAGTGTCCTCAGCTCGATTTTCGAGAAACAAAGAATGGCGCAAGCCGCGATCATCTATCTTTTTCGACTACCGAGCTACAGAGCGTTTTTGGAAAATTGGCATTTTTGAATGACCTCTATATCTCAATTACCAAGTGTCACACATTCTTAAGGCACTCTTTCGAGTAGAACCCGCTGCTGATAAGAAGAAAATTATGCATGCCTCGGTGTTCGAGATAAAAACATAACTTGTGTTTTTTTAAATAGAACATCCTGTAAATTATTTCATTATTTGATCACAACTTAAATTAGCTATCCGACGATATATCATATGTCATATTTATCTCTAGAAAAAGTGGTTCATTTTCGAAAAATTTAATATATTTGTGAGGAAGCCATGGAAAACTATTAACAACAACAACACTTCTTATAATATAAAATAATTTTGCTAAAAATAAGAAAACTAAACTACAATAAATGTTCGAATTGTCTTCCATGGACACCTATCCATGTTTATCGCATTTCTAATATTTATTGAGAAGGCCATGGTAAAAAAAAGAAAATCGAAATAATAGTAAATGTCAAAAACTAATTTGTGAGTTAATTGTGAGTGAACATTGTTAAAAATGGTTCACTTTAGTAATGGTGAAAGATATGATATGATTAAGTGTTTTATAGAATGCGACGAAGATTCAAATTTAGCTTCCGAGCTTCCGAGGTAAGTTATAGACAGCAAAACTTTGTACCAAAAGTGCCGCTTAAACAATATTTTTAGATATCCAGAAAAGAGACAGCCAGACATAAAAATATTCAAAAGGCTACAACAAAATTTAAAGTAGTTTGGATCATTTTTAAAACCGCGAGCAAAAGTATATAATAAAGCAGGTAGAAAAGCTGTAAAAAATATTGTTTTAGAAACTGTAAGAGAAAATCCTAATATATCTTCTCGCGAAATACAGGAAAATTTAGGAATCCCAAAATCAACTGCGTTGCGTTGCTTCAAAAAAAAATATGGACATACAAGGCCCATATAAGCAGTGCCGGAATTTTTAATCGGCATAATAACCACCACTGGGCTCATGAAAATCCGCACGTAACCGCTACAGTTAATCGTCAAGGACGACTTGGATTTGGTGTATGGTGTAGTTTTATTCGTTCTGGCTCTAGTACCAACGACCATCTACAAGTGATAAAATGTGTCGAATATAACAAACCACTAGTGTTGATCTTTGTAGACTATGAAAAAGCTTTCGACACTATAGACCAACATGAGATGCTTCTAGCCCTAACAGATTGCCGTATTGACCACCGATATATAACACTCATAAAGAACACCTATGACACTGCCACAGCCCATGTTAGACTTCATGCAGATACCAACAAATTTAATATAAATCGTGGAATTCGACAGGGCGATACTATCTCCCCAAGATTATTTACTACATTACTACAATACGTATGTAAACGAATAGATTGGGATGATATGGGTATTAATGTCAACTTTGAAAACCTTAACCACCTCAGGTTTGTCGATGCTATAGTTTTAATCTCAGACCGTATTGATAATGCCATAACAATCCTTGAAACCTACACCAGGCATCTGGACAAGTTGGGCTAAAAATTAACATATCAAAAACCCAATTTATGACTAATCTAGTAGTATCCAAAAATATACCCTTAGGTGACACTGAAATACAACAAGTGACATCCTATAAATACTTGGGCCACGAAATTCGAATAGGTCGGGCTAATCAGAAATCTTTAGGAGAATAGGTTTGACATGGGCAGCATTTGGCAACCTCAGAGAATCATTCAAGTCTGAACTCCCCATATGTTTGAAGCGCAAACTCTTTAACCAATGTGTCCTGCCTGTCATGACATGGAGCCGAAACATTAACCAAGAAATCAATTAATAAAATAAATACAACACAAGCAACAATGGAAAGATCGATGTTGGGATCTCACTTAGAGATAGAATACCTAACAGAGAAATACGGCGCAGGACAGGAGTTACAGATGCAGTAAAGAAAATAACCTCTTTAAAATGGAATTGGGCAGGTCACGTTGCGAGAATTAGAGACGATCAATGGACTAAAAAAATCATGGAATGGAGACCACGATATGAGGCGTATCGAAATGGAGGACAACCTACGAGATGGACGGATGACATAAAGAGAATCTAAACGAACTGGATGCAGGTGGCGCAAAATAGACATGAGTGGCACAGTTTGCGGGAGGCCTATGTTCAGCAGTGGACGATATAATGGGCTTTTGAAGAAGAAGAAGAAGAAGAAAAAGTAGTTTTATTAGATACCAAATAATAGGTCCTCATTTTTTTCACGGTTATTTGAATACCGAAAATTTTATTAACATTCTACGACAAGAAATAAAGCAATTTGTAGACAATAAGCTATTGAGACAATTTCAAAGATTAATTTACCAACACGACGGCGCCCCAGGTCATACGTCAAATGAAACAGGAAATTATTTAAATGCTCAATTTGGGGAGGATTGAATATCTATCTATATATCACTCAGGACTAGTTTATCAATGTCTAGTTAGCTAATTTTTTTTTTAATATTTAAAGTCGTTTTTGGCATTAGGCATTTGGATATTGATTGTCTTGAGAGTCTATTCCACTTCTTTCATGTTTTTGATGAACTCGTACGTACTTATTTGTTATAAACACTTTTTGGTTAGCAGAAATTTAAGAATGAATTTTGAAATTTAAAATTTTTCGTTTAATTTTATTTTTTACAAGTTAACTGAAAAAAAAAATTTTTTTCACTTTTATTAGTTCATTTTTTAATGGATATTATAAAAAACCATTATATTCTCAAACGTTTACGAAAAAGACATGAGACTAACCTCTTAATTAATTTCAAATATTTAAGATTTCCATTTGTGCTCATAACGTATAAAAACTTGTCTTTTGTTGTTATAGTAAGTGATAACATCTGAGGTCAACGTACGAAGACAAAGCTCCGAGATACGAAATCACTATTTTTAAGATACAAGTGTGAGACATAAGGGCGACCACCCCTGAGGATAACTTATTACCCAGATACAAATATACAAAGGCTAATTTAAACGGGGTGTTCTTTCATTGTAGAGTTAATTGAACCTGCATACTATTGCCGTCGTTTTATTTTACTTATTAATATTTCAGTTTTTTTCCGTTCGACATGAGGGTGGAGCTGACTTAAATCATTTGATTAATATCGTGATTTTAATCAAGCGATTTTTTTTTAACAAATCGTGATTTTTTTTCTTTTCAAGTTTAAATGTTGGAAGGAAATAGTTATTTACATTACTAGATGCATGCGAGGTGATTTTTGAATGGTCGAGGCGAAGCCGAGACCTTTCAAAAAGCACCGAACACCTAAAAGGCTTTCACATCGTGTAATGAATTATATATTTTTTTATAACCGAAAGATACTATGAAATTTAACAATTTAAAACTAATTATTTCATGATATTACTTCCACATCCAGTGGAAGTCTGGTAACAACAAACAGATTTTCAAAAATTTTTATTGTTCAAATAGGCTTAGAATGTCATGAAACGTCGAGATTTTAAGTTTGAGAAAAAAAATTCTGTTTATCTGTCTGTTGGTCTGTCTGTAACTTTTTTTGTGCGCGCGTTTACGCTGGAGCCGTTTGAGATATTGACTTGAAATTTGGTACACATATGTACTTTAACGAGATATAGAACTAGATTATATTTACATCTTGTTCCGTCGAAGGGTTGGGGGGTAAATTGGGGTAAATTTGGGGTAAATAGGTAAATGTAGCAGGTAAGAGTCCATAAAATTGGTATTTAGTATATACAAGAGAAGCTAAGGTCTCAAAAAAAAATTGGCATTAGCCACCCCCATTACCACCCCTAACCCATTATTAAAGGGGGTGAAAAAAAATTGTGATTTAGTGTGTGTACAAGAATCAGAAACCTCAAAATATTTTTTTACTTCATCCACCCCTACCCCCACTACCACCCCCTATCACCACCTCCACCCCACTACCGATGTGGGGTATCTTTTTATTGGTTTTTGGGGTAGAGGATTTCAAATATTGTATTATTAAAGTTCCATAAACAATTCTTTGACTTGAATAGAAAATCTGGATGTGGAAGTAGTGATTCCTTGGGCAGCGGTTTTGTTTGACGTTTTTAATAAATTTTATAGTTTAGGAGGCTGTCTGTGAAAATTGTTTCCATGCCAACGAAACATTTACTATGTGTCATCGAAGTTTATGTTGAACATTTTAATTTCTGGTGGTTTCAAATTAAAATAAACAAATATGTTTGGTGGCGGATGAGAATGGGATTCAAGAAGCAGTCAATATTCCTTGTGCCTCGCCTTACCCCTAGAAATTCAAAGCAAGTTATATGCAAACTTATGAAGCATTAAAATTAGTTCTTTTTTCTGTATTTCTTAGTGGGATGCTCTGCCACATATATTTTCTTCTAAACAATGTCCGTGAAATCTACAAAATAATACAATTATCCCGTATTTTACTGGAAAGTAAACTCTACGCCTGTGACTTTTTCCTCAAAGAAGCAGTTAGAGGGTATTTTTTTGGCAAATAATGAATAGTAAAAAAGTATAAAAACCCCTGCCGAAGGAATCACTACTTCCACATCCAGAATTTCTATCCAGGTCATTCCAAGTCACTCACAACGAAAAAATTTTGTATGTGGAAATAATTGTTTATGAAACTAATAATAATATTTGAAATCCTCTACCCCAAAAACCCATAAAACGATACCCCACATCGGTAGTGGGGTGGGGGTGGATGAAGTAAAAAAATATTTCGAGGTTTCTGGTTCTTGTACAGATACTAAATCACATTTTTTTTCATCCCCTTTAATAATGGGGTGGGGGTGGCTAATGTCAAAAATTTTTTTGAGAACTTCTCTTGTATATACTAAATACCAACTTTATGGATTCTTACCTGCTTCATTCACCTATTTACCTCAAATTTACCCCAATTTATCCCCCAACCCATCGACGGAACAAGATGAAAATATAATCTAGTTCCAGACCTCGTTAAAGCACATATGTGTACCAATTTTCAAGTCAATATCTTAAACGGTTCCAGAGTAAACGCGCTCAAAAAAAGGTTTAAAAAGACCTACAGACAGAAATTTTTTTCGCTCAAACTTAAAATCTCGACGTTTCATGACATTCTAAGCCTATTTGAACAATAAAAATTTTTAAAAATTTTTTTGTCGTTACCATACTTCCACTGGATGTGGAAGTAAAATAATATCAGGTACGACAAAAACCTGAACAACGGTATACAACGTTAATTCCTTATGTATACGGATTATCTGAAACGCTATGCCATGTAGGCAATAGATTTGACATTAGGACGATATTTCAAACGGGTAATACGTTGAGTTTAACAAAAAAAAAACCGCTAAATAGTGAGCAAAATTTAAAAAACTGCATTTATAGTATTCCGTGTGGGTGTAATAAACATTATGTGGATGAGTCATCCAGACCATTTAGTGTTAGATTGGGTGAGAACAGGGATTACATTAGGAAGAATCAGATTCAAAAATCGAAGATTTGCGAACACACATGGGAGAACGGACATAGAATAAACTTGGGAAATTTTAACAAAAGGGACAGATAGCAAGAAAGGAAAAAACCGCCGCCCGAGGAATCACTACTTCTACATCCAGATTTTCTATCCAAGTCACTCACAACGAACAAATTTTCTATGTGAAAATAATTGTTTATGGAACTTTAATAATATAATATTTGAAATCCTCTACCACAAAAACCCATAAAACGATACCCCACATCGGTAGTGGGGGTGGTGGTAGGGAGATGGTAGTGGGTGTAGTGGGGGTGGATGAGGCAAAAAGTATTTTGAGGTTTCTGGTTCTTGTACACACACTAAATCACATTTTTTTTCATCCCCTTTAATAATGGGGTGGGGGTGGTAATGGGGGTGGCTAAGTTTAAGAAACAAATCTATTGAAATAAATATATTTTTAAATGAATATTCACCTACCATTTTATGTATCCAAGAGCATTTCTTAAAAATTGATGAAATTTTATTGTATTCAATACCCAATTATAAATTAGTGGACAGTTATTGCAGGACTACTTTATCAAATGGTGGCGTAGCCATTTATGCTCAGCAAAATTTCGAAATTGAAAAATTTTCTATTAATTTTCCTAGAATAGAGCAAGACATAGAGTATGCATGTTCAAAGTTTGTTTTGTATAATACAAATTGTATTTTACTGTCAGTATATCGATTACCTGTAGGAAACTTTGACGTATTTTTAAAATCACTGGATTTTAAACCTAATAGTAACCAGTTAAATAGTTCACTAGCATTGCTTGGTATTTTTTCCACTTACGGTCTAAGTGCCCATGTAAATTCTATTACCAGAAGTGCAACAAACACTATAATTGACAATATTTTTAGCAATATACCTACTAACTTATTGAATTGCGAGGTTATTCATTATCCTATATCAGATCACAATCCTCAAGCTCTTATTGTCAATGAAGCTGTAGAAAAAATATGTAATAAGAACTATGTAGTAAAAAGATCATTTAACGAAGATAACAGTGATAAATTTTTAAACCTTATTCATTCTGAGAACTGGGACGCAGTTTATGCAGAAAGGGACCCAGATGGTAAGTACAACTCTTTTTTGAACATATTTCTGTATTATTTTGATATTGCATTTCCTAAACAAAAAAGAGCTGTCAATACTAGTGAACATAAATGTTGGATACCAAAAACAAACAACACCAAAAGGAATTAACCATTAAGGACCAGCTAAACAAAAAAATAACCGACCCGGAAACTTTAGTGCGTTTATTCAGTGAACATTTCTCTCTTTCTCCAACACAACTTGTCGGAGAGAGAACAAATATAATTAATCAAAATCAATCAAATCTGTTTTTAAACCCTATTAATGCACAAGAAATTATCGATATTGTTCTTGCAATGCCAAATAAGAAATCAACTGGCCTAGACGAAATACCCATTTATTTAATAAAAAAAGTAATCGTAGAAATCTCTGAACCACTTTCTGATATAATAAATAGTTGTTTTTTAGAAGGAACATTTCCTAGTAAATTAAAAATTAATAAAAGTATTCCCATATATAAAAAAGGTGATAAGGAAAATGTTGTAAACTACCGCGGCATATCAATCCCACCGTGTTTCTCTAAGATTATTAAGAAGTCCATTTATAACAGAATGATTTCATTTTTTACTAAACATGAAATAATTAAAGATTGTCAATTCGGATTCGTGCCTCATTGCTCAACGGAACAGGCTATTTATCAATCATTATCGAAAATTATTACGGCACTTGATTTAAATTTAAAGGTAGCTTGCCTCTATTTTGATACGTCAAGAGCCTTCGATACCATTAATTATTCAATTTTGTTAGACAAGTTAGACTGTTATGGTGTACGGGGCACGTGTAACAAACTACTTCAGTCATACCTTACTGATAGATTTCAAGTCACTACTGTAACAACTTTTAAGAATGGAATACTACAGACATTTTATTCAGATAAAGTTCATGTATTACAAGGAGTGCCCCAAGGATCTATACTTGGGCCTCTATTGTTTATTCTGTATACTAAGGACTTAAAAGATCATATCAATATAGATAGTTTATATCAATATGCTGATGATAATTCATGCATGACAACTGAAGAATCCGTAGTGGCTTGTGCAAATAAACTTACTACAATATCTTCAAGTATGACTGAGTATTGTGACTCGAACGGCTTGAACCTAAATGGAAATAAAACTACCCTTGTAATGTTTTCTCCGACTACTGACCTTGATTATTCGTTGTATGTTCAATTAAAGGGTTCTTCAATTATACAAACAGACAATGTGAAATTTCTTGGCATAACGCTAGATAGTAAGTTAAATTGGGAATCTTACACCAATACGTTGATATCAAGATTAAATTGGTCCTGTTATCTAATACGATTTATGAGAAATCAGCTTTCGATAGACAGCCTAAGAATATTTTATTTTTCATATGTGCAAAGTATTTTAGAATATGCTATAATATTCTGGGGTTCCTTCCTATATTGGCAGAAAATATTTATTAATCAAAAGAGGATAATTAGGTGTATGGTGAATGCCTCTTACAGAGATTCCTGTAAACCATTCTTTAAAGAATTGAAAATACTTACCATCCCTTCCCTGTATATATACAAATTAGTCTTATTCGTTAAACAAAATCCAACTGAATTTACAAGAAATAACGATATATATCAAGTAATGACAACAAGACGTGGGCCAGATCTCAGAATACCAGTTCATCACAGTTTTTATGAAAAAGGTCCCTATTATAATGCTATTAAGGCTTACAATGCCCTGCCAGGAGAATTAAAATCAATAAATAATACCAATTCATTTAAAAAACAACTTAAATTGTATTTATTTGAAAATGCATTTTATTCTTTCAGTGATTTTTTAAATACATAAAAAAAATTGTATTATTCATTAATTATATTATATTATAAGCAACAGTTTAACGAATTCTTTTATCTTTTTAGTTTTAGGCTAATTTTAGTTGTATGAATTTTTGTTTCCTCTTGCTGCTCTCTTTTTATATTCTTTTTGTATACTTTTAATGTTTTATATACTTTTAATGTTTCTTACATTTTATTTTTATTGTAAGTTTTAAATATTTAATAACTTTGACAATGCTAATGTCTTCTAAGATCTACAGCAATAAAGTGTATTCTAATGCCAAAATTTCTTTTG